>WBNO01027442.1:31664-62522 GCA_013400575.1 Peucedramus taeniatus | reverse complement strand
CCCCGCGGGCCCTCAGGCGGCCGGCGCGGCTCCCGCCCCGGTACCGGGTCCCGGCGCGGTGCTGATCGGCGACCGGCTCTACTCGGGCGTGCTGATCACGCTGGAGAACTGCCTGCTGCCCGAGCACACGCTGCGCTTCACGCCGTCCATGAGCAGCGGCCTAGACCCCGACACCGAGACCGAGCTGCGCGTCACCGGCTGCGAGCTCATCCAGGCGGCGGGGATCCTGCTGCGGCTGCCGCAGGTGGGGCTGGGCTGGGAGAGGAGTGGGATATGACTCAGCCGGGCCCTTCTTTGTGCGATCTCTCGGTTACCGGCCGGGTGGGCCAGGGCCGTGCCGCAGTTACCGGCCGGGCAGGCCGCGGGGCCCGCCCGGTGTTCGGGGCTCGTTCCTGGGCTTCGTTCCGGGGCTCGTTCCGGGCCTCTCCGGCCTTGCCCGGCCGCTGGCTGCCGGAAGCGGGTGATGTCAGCGCCTTCCTGCGCCGCCCCCGTGTGAGGATTGTGCAAAGGCGAATTTCTTAAGGCTCCTTGGTGACCTCAGGGGGTTTTTTGTTTTCCAGGCCGAACAACCTCGTTGCTCTCTGAGCGTAAAACTTTCCAGGTGGCTTCCACCTACCGAGCATTAGCATATTCAAATGTATGCAAATCACGACGCGATTAGATTGGCTCTCGCTTTCCACGCCCAAAAAGCAGGATTTTTTCTGACGTAGTTTCATAACTTTGAATTTTATTGCGGTTTTTTTTTTCTCTGTTTTTTATTATTAATTTAGTAATTTGCATCATATTTTCAGATTTTTTATAAAAGAAAATCGGGATTTGCTGTCTGTATTTGACTTGTAGGCAGTATTCAAAGCGTTAATAACCTTTTGGGCAGCTTAATTACTTAAATTTTAGTTTTCTTTAGATACCACTGAACTCTCTCCCATGCTTAGTTAATCTTCTGGGTCTTAAATCTATTAAAATTTCTCTTTGGAATTGGTAGTTTTGCTCATGGCTGTTGTGATTATCTCTTTTTTTAGGTGGCTATGGCTACAGGACAGGTTTTATTCCAGCGTTTCTTTTATACCAAGTCTTTTGTGAAGCATTCCATGGAGGTAAGAAGGCATTAAATGACATTTGTTGCCATATTTATTTTCTGATCTCTCCTGGCAAGTTGTTATCTGAGATGTGATCAGTGTTAGGAGCTAGCCTGGAGATTATAGTTATAGAGAAACGTTTTAGCTTTAAATTTAATTTAAATTAATTTAATTTTAAAAGCTTTAATTTAATTTAACCATGATTTTTGTCAAATATTTGATATTTTCTCTTTTTACCACATTTTTTTTCCCTCCTTAATCTATTAGAGGAGCTCAACTCCTGAACTGGAAATGAGGTATTATATAAAATCTTCTGTTTAATGCTTATTTTTCAGCATGTTTCCATGGCCTGTGTCCACCTGGCATCCAAAATTGAGGAAGCCCCCAGACGCATCCGGGACGTGATCAATGTGTTCCATCGCCTCAGGCACCTGAGGGAGAAAAAGTGAGCTGGGAATTCAGAATAATCCCCTTTTTCTGTCCTGTGTTTCAGTGAATAAACTTCACAGCAGCAGCAGCATTCCCTGTTTCATAAATCAAAACATATTTCCAAGTGATCTCCTGAAGTGATAAATAATAAATGTTAATGATAAATAAATGTCTTTACTGATAAACAAATATCTCTTAATAATAAATAATGTTTTCAATTTTATAATAAATATTTCTATTTAGTAAATACAGTTAATAAATTTTTTTATTTCATGCATAGAATTAAATTGTTTAATTAATAAATATTAATAAATATTTTAATTTAATAATATTAAGTAACAAATTAATATTTTCCTTTTTATAATAAATGAATATTCTTAATAAAACTAATAGATATTTTATTTCATACATAAAAGTAATAATTTCTATTTAATAAACATTAATAAAGATTTTTATTTAAAACATAAAATTAATAAATATATTTCGTTTAATAAAGAAAAATAAATAAATAATATTTTTCATTCTATAAATAGTTTTTTTAAATTATTATTATTTTTACACAACTCAGCCTGAGTTTCCTTAAGGCTTAAGATGATCACCTTGTGAATTTGACCTTGTCTTGCAGAAAACCTGTGCCTCTAATACTGGATCAAGAATATGTGAACTTGAAGAATCAAATAATTAAGGCAGAAAGAAGAGTGTTGAAGGAGTTGGGATTTTGTGTTCACGTGAAGCACCCTCACAAGGTTTGTACTTTCTAAATTCACTGCATAACCAACGTTCCATGTCCTGTAAAGCTTTGAGGAGGCTGCCTGGAAGCTCTGTGGACTGCACAATGTGATCAGTGAATTCAGTGAGATTTAGTTTCTTACCATCCTGATGTTTTCTTTCTCATTTAAGAGACTCTTACTAATTGGTCTCGTATCACTGCTGAGTGACGGCGAGGTGGCTGCAGGTGCTCAGTATTCCTGGAAGGAAAATTGGATCAGTAGGTAGCTTTGGTGGTGGAAAACATCACCTGAACTTAGATCCCCCCAGCAGGGAGGAATCTGGAGGCCTGGGGTTGTCATGGTCGCTCCTGCTGAGGTGTTAAAGATCTGTGAGCCCATTTAGCACTTGGATCTGAGGTATTAAAGTTCTGTGAACCAGTTTAGTGCTTGAAGTGTGTAAGAACCGCTCTCAGGCTTGGCTAGAACCTAGGCAAGGCTCAGTATAAAAGTAACAAGTGTCAGAGTGGATGATACTTGAAAGATACAATTGCCTCAAATGTTTAAATTGTGCCTTAACTGGTTAAGGAACTCTTTCTGTGCCAGCAGAATTTGGGATCTTGCTCTTTTCTGCTCTAGAAAACTCCTGTTCAGAGCTGCCTTTTTGAGCTTCTTGACATTCAGGCTTGCCTTTTGTCACCCACCCCAGAGGGCAGCTGTAGTTTGTTAATTGGGGGGAATTCTGCCATTATTCTTCCTTTCTGCAGCCTTGTTTTCCTTCCAAACCTAAGGAAAACCCCTCAGAGCTGAACAAACCATGGCACAGTGTTAGCTCTGTTCTCTGCAAGCACTGCCAACTTCCCTCACTGCTGATTGCAGTCAGCGGCTTTTTCTGCCCAGGCTGCAGCTAAAAAAGGATTTGTGAGGTGTGTAGGAGAACAAAATCAATCCACAAAGCCCCTAAATCAAAATCAATCCACAAAATCCTAAAACCAAACCCAGGTGGAGACCAAGCCTGGCTGAGTATCAGGACGGAAGGGCTCGGAAGGTCAGAGCTGGTGTGGATAAACACTGGGGATGGTGCAAACACTTCATGTGGAGTGTTTCAGGCCTTGAAAGAGGATCACAGATGCCTCATGGATGTCCCTCTGAAATAAGCAGGTGGCTCTCCAGATGCTTGTTAATAACTCAATAACCCATATCTTCCAGATAATCGTTATGTACCTTCAGGTATTAGAATGTGAACGTAACCAACACCTGGTCCAGACCTCATGGTAAGTTGATTTTCTTTGTTCTAAGAGACCAGAAGGGGCAGTAGCAGAAATATGTCACTTGAGGCACTGGGCAGCATTGCTCAGCAGTGCTTGGGGCCACCCCAGACAGCTCCACTGTCCTTGGTGTGCCCCAAACTACTCCCCAAATGTTGAGCGGCCTCTTAAGTTCGAGGCACTGTTTTAATGGTAAGGTAGCTTTCCACCCTGACTTCTCACTTCCCTCCTCTCTGCTCTCACTTTCCAGCTGAAGGGAAAAGGTTGGGTGGGTTTAGAGTTGTTCCCTTGGGGTCTTCTTCAGGGAAGACTTGGGTGTAATTCAAGTCTGTTCCCAGTGCTGGGAGATGGCTTTTCCCAGGGCCTGAGCTTGATTCCGGGTGTATCTAAACCTCAGCACAGATAAATTTCTTTTATCTCTATGGATAATGCAAGATGTCAGCTTCTAGGAATGGATAGATGTATAGCCTGCATTCATATTTGCCAAGAAATGTTCTCTGCTTTATTGCTTTCATTTAATAAATATTTGCACGGGGGTGGGAAGCTTCTGTAAAATTCCACACCTTAAACTTTACCAAATAATGCTTTTATAAACCGCGATGCTTTTTAACAATACCAATGGTCTAAAAAATAAAAAAAACCAACACCTTTAGTGAATCCAAAGACCATATTTCTGCTGACTGAACTGTCTGGTACTGTGAGCTGTGTGTAGAGAACCAGTTTTGACTTTTCTTTTCTGTACTCTTTTGATCAAAGGGTAGCCTCTGAGGGTAAGTGACTAAGACTTCTCCTCTGCTGCCCATGGTGCAGGGATAGCTGCCGTCTTCAGTCAACCCAAAGCTCTCCAAAGAGAAGGCTGGCTCTAGACAGGTGGTATATACATGATAGTAGAGTAACTGGCCAACTGCTTCTTGTGCTTATATTTTTATTTTTTTTTACTCTGCATTTTTTCATTGTTTGTATATTTGATAACCTGAGCGTTGAAGTTTCGAATTTTTTTTTTAATGTTCTATTTCTCTTAACTGTTATAATGTGGTGTGTTTCTTATATGATAAAGTGGATTAAGGTGGGGTTTAAGTCTTTAAAAAGGGATGAATTAACAACAAAAAATAATAGTTTGAAAGATACAATTGCCTCAAATGTTTAAATGAAAAAAATAGCACATGTGTGAAGCTTGGAGAAAAAATGTGATATTTAGAGACACTTCCCAGAAGCATTGCATGGAGCAGTGGAATGGGAGTTTGGACTGCCAGGAATCTGCTGGTTCTGGAGGGAGGGGGAGGGAGGGAATTACCCAGCTGGAAAAGGGGTCAGATGTTACAATAACACATCTGTGTGCTCGTGTCTGTTGCTTCCAGTACCCAGAAACTGGTGGGTATCCAGTATAATTATTTTTGAAATGTGCATTTTTACAACATTATCTTTTTCTTAAGCTATTGTGACAAGGATTCATTTCCTCCTGTGTCTGACTGAGCCCACAGGGAAGATGTGCAGAGGCCAAACTTGGAAGCTGGCATGGTTCTCAATTTGCCAAATCAGAAAAAAAAGCTTTGTAGCTTCCAGATATTCCAAGTCACCCTTTCCTTTATCACTCTTTTGGCCAAAAGGTTTTTGCTGTCTTTAGTTGGACAAGAACAGCAGATTTAGGAGTTCCTTTCTCCCAGAAAGATGAGCTGATGGTCAGTGTTGCTTTTTTGGGGGCAGCAGTTGCTGTTTGTGTAAACAAGAATTGAGGGCAGCTGGGGCAGGTGGGAGTTGGAAACTCCTGGGATTCCAATCCCTCCTCTCTGTCCTTGTAAACCTTTCAGGTGCCTGGCCTGTGGTCTCTGCTTTGGATATCTTGGGGGTCAGTGAATCCTTGTATACTGGGTACCCACATGGTTAATTATTACCTTCAAGTATTATTTTAAGGACTTTTATCATGTCTGGTTTTAGTTTTTTCTCATCTGATACTTTATTGACATATGTGCTCCCAAGTCTAGATCTCCTAAAGCACATCAGCTGACAGATTCACAGGAATTTACTTTGTGTATTTAAGATTTAACAACATAATGCTTCATTGTACTGACTGGAATATGTGCAATATTTTACAGTTTTCTCATTCTGTGAATATTCATTTTAAGCAACCTTACTGAAATGGGACAATTTGGAAACCTTATTTCATGTGCCAAAGAGGAGATGTGCCCGAATTCTGACTGTTCTCCTGAACTGATGTTCCCAAACACCCTGATTTCTCCTATGGCTGACTTTTTGCATCAAAAAGAATTCAGTTCTGGATGGAAATGGACCCTTGAATCCCACTGGAAGCTGACCTGTGCTGAAGAGGACTGCATTTCATGGGAGAACTGCTCCAGGAGCTGCAGCTTTTGCCAGACCCCTGCTTCTGCCCTATTGCAGGGGAACATGTGAACCTAAAATTCTATAACTGAGTATTTCTGAGCACACACTGTGTGTTGTCTTGATGAAAAGAACTTGTTTATTGCATGAGAGCAGGCCAGTAGAGATCCAGCAGCAAAAGTGAAGTTAAAATTGGTTCTCTTCTCACCACTGAATTTTCAGCAGTCAGACTTTGTTTCTGTCACACGTCCCTCCCCTCGAGGGATTTATTTTAGTTATTTCTTTTATTTTTCTTTTAGTAAAATCATTCAGCTTCTCTTTAGATTTACAGGAATATAATGTTGAAGTCTAGTAACTGAATGCAGAAAGAAATAGCCATTGTAGAAGTAAAACCAAGTCAAAAACCCAAAAAAAAGAAACCCAAAGAGCTTTGCAGTGCCTTGCAACCTCCTGCTCTCCTGTTTTTCAGGAACTACATGAACGACAGCCTGAGAACAGATGTCTTTGTGAGGTTCCAGCCAGAAAGCATTGCCTGTGCCTGCATTTACCTGGCAGCAAGGACACTGGAGGTGAGCCACACTGCCATGGATTTGGGGATTTTTTCAAGTCTTTTAACAGGAGGAGAAATCTGAGCTTTGTCTCTCTCTCCCTTTCAGATCCCGCTTCCAAATCGCCCACATTGGTTTTTGCTGTTTGGAGCAACAGAGGAAGAAATTCAAGAAATCTGCTTGAAAATCTTGCAGCTGTACACAAGGAAAAAGGTTTGGTTCTTTTTCATGTTGGGAGCCCTCAGTAAAGGCTGCAGCTCAGAGCAGGAGTTGGAAAATTTGAGCCAGTTTAAAACCACAGCTGCAAGCCTGGAAGTGAACAAAGAGCAGTCACTGTCTGGGACTCCTTGGATTTTCATTCCCCTCCCTGGGAGTGGGTAACCAGGAAATTCAGTTCTCACAAGCAGTGCTCCTGTGTTCACAGGTGGATTTATCTGATCTGGAAAGTAAAATAGAAAAGAAGAAATTGGCTATTGAAGAGGCAAAAGCACAAGCTAAAGGTCTGGTACCTGAGGGAGTTCCAAGCTTGGATAACACATCGGGATTTTCCCCTATCCCAAAAAATGGTAAGTAGTGGATAACTCATTTTTAATAACTCTTTCACATCTTTCATGTATATTTTCCCTTTTGGGAAGCATTTACAAGTGTGGTTTGGAGTTTGTTGGGTTTTTTTTTTTAAGATGGCTTCTAGCACTGCTCAACTGGCAAGGTTTGAATAGCAGTGTAACTTTGTGATTTCTTGAATCAGATAAAAGCTAAAATCAAATTAGTCTGAAATTAAGACTAGTTTAAACCCATATAGGCCAGAGGCTGGCTTTTATGTGGATTTGGCAATAAACTCAAATCCTTGCCACTGGCATGTTGTGCTAAAGCAATATTGAAGCAGAGGTGCTCTGGCATTTTGGGATGTTGGGTGAGGAATTTGTTGGTTGAAAATTCCCAGTCTGGTGCAGGTCTCACCTAGAAGACAACATTCACCATCTTCTTCCCCAGGCTGCCTTTCAGTCAATGCTGAATAATTGGCAAGGAAAGGAGGCTGGTTTTCTGCCTCTTCTTGCAGTTGCTTCAAGACTTTGGCAGAAATGTTTCAGATGAGTTTCTGCCTTCTGTGAACTTGTTGAGATCTGCTTGTGGGTGACTGTGTGTGCAAAGCCCAGCTGTGCAGACGTGGGGTGAGGGCAGCCTCAGATCCTTTCAGGTACTTTCCAAAAAGGTAACAAAGGCTTCTCCTTGCAGAGTCTCCAAAAGAGGTTAAAGGAAATAAACCTTCACCACTACCTGTGCAGGCCATGAAGAATGCTAAAAGGAAAACAGAGGGAGCCAAGAGAACCAGCTCCAACAGCCCAGTAAATGGGTAAGGTTTTATGAAGAAGCAGCTGATTTTTATCCCATGAGTACTTCAAAGAAAATAACTGAGTGTTCTTTGTCTCTGGCAGTGTCCAGAAAGGAAGAGAGAGCAGAAGTCGAAGTGGAAGCAGAGATCAGAGTTACTCAAGGTCACCTTCGAGGTCTGCATCCCCCAAGCACAGGTAGGGTGTGCTCCCAGTCCCTCCCAGTCCCTCCCAGTCATTTCCCAGTGCCAGCTTTGGTAGATCATCACCAGGAGGCTGAGGTGACCCAGCAGTGTGTGCTGCTCACTGAACTGCAGAGTAACTCCAGCTGTGGGTGTGTACAGTATTACTGTCACTGGAGTTCCTAAAAATCAGTATTTTTACTGTAGCCAGATGGAAATTTAGGGCACAAGATGAGTTCTCATGGGAGAACAGCAAAATAGAGAAGGATGTTCCTCAAATTCAAAATACAGAAGGGTATTCTGTTCCTCAAATTCAAAATACAGAAGGGTGTGTGTTCTTAAAAATGCAGCAGGATGTTCTTCAAATTCAAGGAAACAGCAAAATACAGCAGGACATTCTTGAAATTCAAAATGCAGAAGGAAGGCCTTAAAATTAAAGGAAACAGCAAAATACAGAATGGCATTCTTCAAATTCAAAATACAGAATGACATTCTTAAAGTTCAAAGTGCAGAAGGATGGTCTTCAAATTCAAGAAAACAGTAAAATACAGTTTGTTGGGTTTCGTGTGCTCCCTGCAGAATGGTGTTCTTCAAATTCAAAAAAATGCAGAATACAGAATGAAGTTCTTAATGTCATTCTGCATTATGAATTTTCTTAAAATTCAGAAAAAAGCGGAATGCAGAAGGACATTCTTAAAATCCAGAATACAGAGTGACGTTCTTAAAATCCAGAATACAGAAGGACATTATTAAAATCCAGAATACAGAGGGATGTTCATAAAATCCAAAATACAGAAGGACATTCTTAAAATCTAGATTATAGAAGGATATTATTGAAATCCAGAATGCAGAGGGATGTTCTTAAAATCCAGAATGCAGAAGGACATTCTTAAAATCCGAAATACAAAGGGACCTTCTTAAAATCCAGAATGNTAAAATCCAAAATACAGAAGGACATTCTTAAAATCTAGAGTATAGAAGGATATTATTGAAATCCAGAATGCAGAGGGATGTTCTTAAAATCCAGAATGCAGAGGGACCTTCTTAAAATCCAAAATACAGAGGGACACTCTTAAAATCCAGAATACAGTAGGACATTCTTAAAATCCAGAATGCAGAAGGACGCTCTTAAATCCAGAATACAGAGGGACATTCTTAAAATTAGAAAAACCAGCAAGATACAGAACAAAGTTCTTAAAATTCAAGAAAATCACGTTTTGCTCTCCTTTTTGAATTTTTTTCCCGCAGGAAAAGCGAGAGCTACTCCACGTCCAGCGGCTCCAAGTCTCACAGCCGCTCGCGGAGCCGCAGCGATTCCCCCCCGCGGCAGTTCAACCACGGCTCGGGCTACAAGGCCTCCAAGGTCAGGGGCTACAAGAAGTCCAAGGACTACAAGTACTCGGGGCAGCACAAGGCGCGCAAGTCGCGCTCGCGCAGCTCGTCCCGCTCGCGCAGCCGCTCCCGCGAGCGCTCCGACCACTCGGGCAAGTACAAGAAGAAGAGTCACTACTACCGCAACCACCGGCACGAGCGCTCCCGCTCCTACGAGCGCGCCGGGCACCGCTACGAGAGAGAGCACCCCGGGCACAGCCGGCACCGCCGGTGAGCCCGCAGCTCACGGGGCTCCTGGGGGTTCCTCCGGTGAGCCCGCAGCTCACGGGGCTCCTGAGGGGCTCCTCTGGTGAGCCCGCAGCTCACAGGGCTCCTGGGGGTTCCTCCGGTGAGCCTGCAGCTCACGGGGCTCCTGGGGGGCTCCTCCGGTGAGCCCGCAGCTCACGGGGCTCCTGGGGGGTTCCTGCTGGTGAGCCTGCAGCTCACAGGGTTCCTGGGGGCTCCTCTGGTGAGCCCACAGCTCACGGGGCTCCTGGGGGGTTCCTGCTGGTGAGCCTGCAGCTCACAGGGTTCCTGGGGGTTCCTCCGGTGAGCCCGCAGCTCACGGGGCTGCTGGGGGGCTCCTGGGGGTTCCTGCTGGTGAGCCCCACTGCTCACGGGAGTTCCTGAGGGGATTCCTGCTGGTGGGGGATTCCTGCCAGTGAGCCCCCTGCTCACAGGGCTCCTGGGGGATCCCTGGCGGGGTTCCTGAGGGATTCCTGTTGATGAGCCCCACTGCTCACGGGGCTCCTGGGGGGTTCCTGCTGGTGAGCCCTTCTGGGGCTGCTTCCCAGTGGGTTTCCTGCCAGGGCTGCTCCCAGGGGGGTTCCTGGGGCTTCTTCCCAAGGGAATTCCTGCTGGTGAGCTCCTGGGCTGCTTCCCAAGGGAATTCCTGGGGCTGTTTCCTGAGGGAATTCCTGCCACTGAACCCCCAGGCTTCCAGGGGGAGTTCTTGCTGGTGAGCCCACCAGGCTGCTCCCAAGGGAATTCCTGCTGGGGAGCCTGGGGGCTGCTTCCTGAGGGAATTCCCTCTGGTGAGCTGGGGTGGTTCCTGAGGGAATTCCCCCTGGTGAGCTGGGGTGGTTCCTGAGGGAATTCTCTGTGGCACCCTGGCACAGAGCTGGGGGCTGCTTCCCAAGGAATGCCCACCAGGGCTGCTCTCTGAGGGATTTCCCTCCAGCACCCGGGCACAGTTGGTGAGATGAGGCTCCTTCCCTTGGGAATTCCCTCTGGCACCACTGGTGATGCAGGGCTAATTCCCCCTGCCAGCAGAGCTCCTTCCCC
The DNA here is from genome assembly GCA_013400575.1 of Peucedramus taeniatus. Classification (NCBI taxonomy): domain Eukaryota; kingdom Metazoa; phylum Chordata; class Aves; order Passeriformes; family Fringillidae; genus Peucedramus; species Peucedramus taeniatus. The sequence continues at coordinate 51,989 of WBNO01027442.1, read as the reverse complement.
GTGGCTTGTGCAGGGTTAATCTGGCTAGTGAACCACCCCTGGCTCGAGCCAGCAGCTTGTGCTCATCCATGAACCCAAAGGAAACACTGACAGGGTGGGAAGTGATGCCAGGCTGTCACTGTCACCCTCACACTGGAGCTCCTGCCCTGCTCTTCAGCATTCCCATCCTGGCTTTGGGATTTCCAGTCCTGCTCAGTGGCCCATCCTTGGAATTTGTGCCCAGCAGCTCTTCCCTGTGGAGCTGGGAAGCTCCTGAGCCCCCTGGGAGTGGTTTGGTGCTAACAATGCCCTCTTTTCATGCTGGCTCGGTGATGTTGTACAGGTGGGAGGTGACTTTTTTTTAGACCTGTTGCCTATATTAGGTTCTCTGTGTATATATATTTTGCAGTGTTACAGTATGGGAAAATGGCCTTCCTAGCCTTTACACTTTACCCACAATGTAAATAAGCATTTGTTTAATACAGGTGAAGATATATACAGAAAATTCAAAAGGTGAATTCTATCCAAAAAAAAAAACAAAACAACAAAAAAAAACCAACTTGTGTAGAAAATTCTGATAAATGTGAAAGTATTTAGCTCTGTGCATTGAGAGTAGTATATTTTTATCTGTGCAATGCTGTGTGCAGGCCACCAGCTCAGAAGACATTTCCTATATTATCCATTTGAAGTGGTTGAAAATTCTTTACTCAGGATCTTTGAAGAATTCCTAGTTTGTCAGTCTGCATGCTTGATGAACAGAGCATTTAAAAGCCAATTAGCAGAGCCCCACAGCCCAGTAGTATCAGTTCTAGTGGTATATCTGAGCTGTTACTCTCATGCTCCCTAATTTCATTAAAGTATTTGATTTTCTATTACATTCATTGAGTTTCTTATGAGCTCCACCACTTGTGCCTACTCATAAGGAAAGAAATTGGTGCAAAATGAGATTTTTCAACTGTAGTAAATTCAAGACTTGGAATTCAACCCCCAATCCCTTCAAGGCAGGAATTTTGGGCAGCAAACATAAACACCCCCCCAATCCACAAAGATTTGAGGTGGAAAATGCATTTCCCTGGCAGGTCCCAGCTGAGTTTGCTGAGCTTTTTGCTCTGGGCCTCCTCACCTGGACAAGGAGGAAGAGCTGGGCTCCATCTCTGGAGGTTGCACAGCTGGGCCTGAGGAGAATCCCAGCCCTTGGGCTTTGTGCCACTTCTTGGGGCTGCAAATGTTCAAACCCACCACTGAAAATCTCTGCTGGGTTTGCTGGGACACTGGGGGAGAAAATGTTGGGGTGGCTGAACACCTGTGGTGGGTTTGGTGGGACATTGAGGGGTGAAGATGTTGGGGTGATGAACATCTGTGGTGGGTTTAGAGGGTGAAAATGTTGGGGTGGCTGAACACCTGTGGTGGGTTTGGTGGGACATTGAGGGGTGAAGGTGTTGGAATGAACATCTCTGCTGGGTTTGGAGAGACATTGAGGGGTGAACGTGTTGGAATGAACATCTCTGCTGGGTTTGGTGGGACATTGAGGGGTGAAAATGTTAGAATGAACATTTGTGGTGGGTTTTTGGGACATTAGGGGTGAAGGTGTTGGAATGAACATCTGTGGTGGGTTTGGAGGGACATTGTGGCTGAAAATGTTGGGGTGGCTGAAAATCTGGTGGGTTTGCTGAGACACTGAGGGGTGAAAATGTTGGGGTGGCTGAACATCTGTGGTGGGTTTGGAGGGACATTGTGGCTGAAAATGTTGGGGTGGCTGAACATCTGTGGTGGGTTTGGAGGGACATTGTGGCTGAAAATGTTGGGGTGGCTGAAAATCTGGGGGGTTTGCTGAGACACTGAGGGGTGAAAATGTTGGGGTGAACATCTGTAGTGGGTTTGCTGGGACATTGGAGGGTGAAAATGGAGTGGCTGAAAGTCTGGTGGGTTTGCTGGGATGTTGAGGGTGAAAATACTGGGGTGGCTGAACATCTGTGGTGGGTTTGGTGGGACATTGAGGGGGGAAGGGGTTNATGGAGTGGCTGAGAGTCTGGTGGGTTTGCTGGGATGTTGAGGGTGAAAATACTGGGGTGGCTGAACATCTCTGCTGGGTTTGCTGGGACATTGAGGGGTGAAGGTGTTGGAATGAACATCTGTGATGGGTTTGGAGAGTGAAAATGTTGGAGTGAACATCTCTGCTGGGTTTGCTAGGACATTGAGGGGTGAAAATGTTGGGGTGGCTGAACATCTGTGGTGGGTTTGGAGAGTGAAAATGTTGGAGTGAACATCTCTGCTGGGTTTGGTGGGACATTTAAGGGGTGAAGGTGTTGGAATGACATCTCTCCTGGGTTTGGTGGGACATTGAGGGTNTCTCAGTGACCAGAAGCTCCCTCAGGTTGGTCTCTGATCTCTTCTGGTGTTCTGCAGTTCCCTCTGCTCTGGGATGTTCTCTGAGAAGGGACAGCCCTGAAACCTGACTGGGAGGAGGCACTGCAGGCTTGGCCAGGTGCTGATCCACATTCCTCAGATAAATCCCACCTGATCTTCCCTCAGTAAAACCTGAGTGCTCTGGCCCCCCACCCCATCCTTCCTGGGGAATAATCCTTCGTGTTTCCCCAAAATGCCTCACCCAGCAGTAAATTCACTGTCAGAGCTGCAGTTGTGTCAGCAGAGGTTCTGCTCCAAAGCTTTCCCAGCTGAGATCCCAAAGGATTATTTCCCGGAGGTTTCCAGTCCTCTGTGCAAAATTCCAGCTGTGCCAACATCCCAAGCACAAAGAAGTCACTGAGCAGTTTTAGGCTTTTTAAAAAAGATTTTCCAACCCCACCAGAGCAGTGGTGATGCACAAAGTTCTGAAATGGGGGAAGGAAGGTGATGGATTAAATTAAAGCACCTGGGGAAGAGGAGTGTGTGTGAGAAGTTGCTGGAATGGAGCTTTATTTGGAAAAAAAGACAAAAGCAGGTATCGATGTGCAGGGCAGCCTTGCTGCTGAGCTTCCCCCCAGCCTGAGGGAACAGAATCCAGGCTGTTGCAGAAGCCCCTGCTCAGCTCTGCTCCAGCCAGCGCTGGCTGAGGCAGGAGAAATGTCTGGAAGGATTTTGTCATCTTCACCTCCCCTGGGGATGTGATGTAACATCAAACCTGAGCTATGCAGCAGCAGTGCTTTAATATAAATAAGTCCTGTGCGTTTTTGGAGCTGTTGCAGGTATTTAGAATTAAAGCAACACAAAGGGAAACAAGGCAGGCACTGCAGCTGTTTGAGGCTTTTCCACAGTTTTTCCAAATTAACAAATCTTTGTTCTTCAGCTTCCCAAGTTAAGGGCAGAGTCTATCCTTGACCTCTGGGATGAAATTAGTTTAGAAAGCATAGTGATCTTTTTGAAAAAGAGCAGAATTATGCTCACAGATGTAATAGAGCCTTTAAGTCTCCATCTCCCAGGTTCTGCATGAGGGTGCAGGTCAGGAATAAACAGTTCCTGATCCGGGCAGGCCCGGGGGACAGGGTGGGGATGAGCGAGGGCAGGATCCTGTGCTGATTTCCAGGAACAGGTCACCCACAGCGAGGAAGGGACAGAAATGTGCCTGGCACACCCTAAAAACCCTTTAGGGAACGTGGGGAGCCCAAAAACGGGGATTCATTCCTTCCTCTGCTTCATCCCCCCTTCAAGAGCTGAATCCTTCTGCCCACTCCTGCCTGACTTCCCCCTGGTCCCGTTCTGTGGGGCCGATAATGAGGGTCAGGGGGCTCGGGGGCTGCTCTGCGGCCACCACTGTCACATCAGGCTCTGAGGGTGCTGGAACACGGCCACCCCTGTCACATCAGGGCTCTGAGGGTGCTGGAACGCGGCCACCACTGTCACATCAGGGCTCTGAGGGTGCTGGAACGGGGTTTGGGCATCACCGGGAGCGGGATGGGCTCGGGTCCTGCAGGAACAGGGTTTGGGTATCAGCCGGGAGCGGGATGGGCTCGGGTCCCTGTGGGAGGGGGAAGAGCCAATTCTCCTTCCCCGGGCGCTCTCTCGGCCCCGGAGCCGGGAAAGAGCCAATTCCCCTTCTCCTGGCCATTCTCCGAGCCTGTTCTCTCCGTGCCCCGGAGCCGGGACGGGAAGAGCCAATTCCCCTTCCCGGGCGCTCTCTCCGTGCCCCGGGGAGCCAATTCCCTTTGCCCCGGGCGCTCTCTCTGTCCCGCAGCCGGGAGGGGAAAGAACCAATTCCCCTCTCCTGGCCATTCTCTTCCTGCCCCGGAGCCGGGCGGGGGCTCGGGTCTTTGTGGGAGGGGGAAAAGCCAATTCCCTTTCCCCTGGGCGCTGTCTCTGCCCGGGAGCCGGGACGGGAAAAGCCAATTCCCCTTCCCCGGGCCATTCTCCGAGCCCGTTCTCTCCTGCCCCGGAGCCAGGGCAGAGCCAATTCCCCTTCCCCTGGGCGCTCTCTCTGCCCCGGAGCCAGGAAAGAACCAATTCCCCTTCCCCTGGGCGCTCTCCCTGCCCCAGAGTAGGGACGGGAAGATCCAATTTCCCTTCCCCGCCGCTCTCCCTGCCCCGGAGCCGGGCGGGGGAGGCGCCCCGGCGGGGGCGGGCCCGGGGCCGGCTCCGCACGGCGCAGNGCTGGGGCTGGTGCGGGGGCTCGCAGCCGCCAGCCCCTCCCCGGATTTGGTCTTTGCGACCTGCCGGTACCCCGAGAAGGCGCAGGTAAGCGGGGCGGGGGAGCCGGGGGTCCCCGGAGAGGAGTAAAGGGGTCGGGAGGGAGGAGAGGGCACTTTGGAAGAGAGGAACATCTCGAGCATCCAGCGAGAGCCTGGCTGGGATGGGGCCGGGACTGAGCTCCCGGGCTGGGATGGAGCCGGGACTGAGCTCCCGGGCTGGGATGGAGCACCCGGGCTGGGATGGAACCGGGACTGAGCACCCGGGCTGGGATGGAGCCGGGATGGAGCTCCTGGGCTGGGATGGAGACGGGACTGAGCCCCCGGGCCGGGATGGAGCTCCCGGGCCGGGATGGAGCAGGGACTGAGTCCCCGGGCCGGGTGGAGCCGATACCGGGCAGCTCTCCGGGGCTGGAGTTGGGGTTTACCGATGATGGGAGCGCTCCCGGGAGAAGGAGAGCGAGCGAGACACGGCCGGGCAGCTGCAGCATCTCCAACGCTCCTGCCATCCCCTTCCTTTCATCCCCGAGTTCCTCGCTGGCTTTGCTGCTGGAGATGTCTGTGCTGTCCTTGTCCAGATCTGCAGGGGCAGCCCATCATCCCTCAGAAACCTTTCCCCTGGAGTAACCCACCAAAGCTTTCCTTCTCTCCCTCCACGCGTGTCTGTGTCCCCAGCAGGAGCCCTGTGCCCTGTCTGCCTCTTTTTCTCTGCTTGCAACAAGCGAGAGAGCCCAGATGAGCGAGGAATTAAACACCTCTCTGTTCCCCTCTCTGCTGGGCAGGGCTCAGAGTTCCTGCTGGAAACATTTTTTGTTACCTGCTGCTCGTGGATGCACTTGGTGCTCTCTCTCTCTCTCTCATTTCAGTCTCTGCTGCTGCAGCACCGCGGCAGTTTTGAGAACTTTTACAGGAGTGTTTTAAACTCAAATTTCACAGATAGAATTTTATACAGCTCTCAGACTTTTGGGAGGCAAATCGCTGGGGGTGATCCATCACTCTGTCACCTGCTGGGTGTGCAGGCTGATCTTGGCTCTCCTCGGTTGAATTTGGGCAGCACAGAAACTCCCCCAGGTACCCCAGGACACCCTGCCAGTGTCCCCAGCCCCTCTGCAATGGCCATTTGGAAGGAGAATTGATTCCCACAGCCCCATCCCTGCATCTCCCCTGTTTCCAGCTCCATCCCAGCCCAGGAGCTCAGTCCTGGCTCCACCCCAGCAAGGCAAAAGGCAAATTCCAAAGGGAAACAGAGCCCCTGTGTCTGCTCCTTCTGGGGATTTTGGTTCCTTTCACACAGGTTGTGATCACACCGTCCTAGCAATAAAACAAACACAGCAACTTTTTTATTGCTCAGCTACAAAAAAAAACTCTAAAAGTGGGGGAAAAACCCCTCAGGATGTGGGACAGGGTTGGCCAGGTACAAACTGCAGTCTGACCTCTGCTTCTCCAGAAGGAACTCTGCAGGTCCTTATGAAACTGAAGGAACATATCTTAATTAAAAAAAAAAAAAAGTCTCCAGCAGGTACATTTAAAGGTATTGTAAAGGTAGAATGAACCTTGAAATGTAAAGGTACATTGAGGGTATTTCTGAATGGAGGTGCAGAGGAACAGCCCAGCAAGGCTGGGATCAGGTGCTCAGCTCCCTTTCAGCCCTGCTGCTCCCCCCAGCCCCTCCTGGCAGCACCTGAGCAGAAATTCACTCAGTTCTGTTCCCTTTTAACTCGTGTTACCCGAGCTGGCTCCGCTCCCAGCCCTGTTTGCTACCAGGGATTGGTGTAGTAGTGGCACAGGAAAGCAGCAGAGACATCTGACCTGTGTTAGATCAAAATCTCCCTGCTGCTTGTTTGTCCCAAAGCTGCTTCAGCCAGTGCTGAGCGAGCTCCTTTCTCTGTTTCACCAACTGGCCCCTGTGATTTTCATCATAATGGTCTCAGATCCATTACATGGAGAAGTGAAATGGTTCCTTCAACAGGGAGAGCTTCTTAGGAAACATCACATGGGCAAATCTCAGCTCAACTCATCCATTTTGGGTTTTTTTTTAATGCGTGTGTGTGGTCAGTATTCAAAAATCCACAGCAAAAAACCTGCAGAGGAAGATGAAACAGCCTTCAGACAGTGCAGGGTGTCTGGGAAGAGTCTGGGTCACTCCTTGCTGGTGGGAGAACCCTGAAAAGCCTCTGGCAGGGGTGTCCTGTGGGCAGGGAACTGGCCAGGAGCCACATTCCAGCAGCCCCACCGGGGATCCTGCCGGCCACATGGGTGCATCCTGAGCTTCTTCATTTTTTAGGGGGGCAAGTTTTGTCCTCGGTGGATCAGGGTGGGTTTTTGTTCTTTGTGAGGACCTCCAGGCCATGTGCTGTGCTTTGGCAGGACATCAATAGAAACCTCTGCAGTCAGCTGAAAGCAGATTTGTAACAGATGGCTTTGGAAACTCCACAAGGAAGAGAAATCTTCACTAAAGGTATTGTAGTGGTTTCACCAGCGTTATCTGCCCCATCTGCAACGTGTGGAGCTGGCACAAAACCTCCTGACCCTCTGAGAGTGTTCCCACTGGTGCTGGGGCTGGCAGAGGGCAGGAACAGACCTGCCCCAGCCTCCAGCACTGCCAGCCTTGGTCACAGCAGCACCAAACTCAGCTGCTGCCCCCAGAGCTTGGCTCAGCCTGGCAGGGCCGTGTGCTGGGGAAGGCAAAGGTCCAGTGATTCTCGCTCTTTCTTTCTTTCTTTCTTTCTTTCTTTCTTTCTTTCTTTCTTTCTTTCTTTCTTTCTTTCTTTCTTTCTTTCTTTCTTTCTTTCTTTCTTTCTTTCTTTCTTTCTTTCTTTCTTTCTTTCTTTCTTTCTTTCTTTCTTTCTTTCTTTCTTTCTTTCTTTCTTCCTTCCTTCCTTCCTTCCTTCCTTCCTTCCTTCCTTCCCTCTTTCTTTCTCTCTCCCTTTCTCCTTCCTTTCCCCTTCTCTTTCTCTCTTTATTCCTTCCTTTCTCTCTTTATTCCTTCCTTTCTCTCTTTCTTCCTTCCTTTCTCTCTTCCTCTCTTTCCTCTCTTTCCTTTCTTTCTGGAACCCTTGCTGTCACTAATTTCCAGTCAAATGTTGAACTCCCAGAGTTCAGGTTCTGCTCTCCAGGGATTGGCACTGCAGGCTCAGCTCGGGGCACACGAGATGGGCTTGGCCCATCCCAGCCCTGTTTGTGGGCTGTGAAGTTGAGAGAGTTTTTAGTTTTTCTTTCTCTGCACACCTGGCTCAGTGCTTTTTCTCTTGACAGCAATTCAGGTGGTCTAATTTTGGCTTTTCCCCTTGGTTTTTTGTTGACCACATGAAAAATCCTCCTTGGTACCAGTGAAGTGTCCCCCTGTTCCTCTGCTGCATGGGAGGATGAGCCTGGGGAACAGCAGCTTTGACAGTTCCTTTAAATTCTGGTTTGGCAGAGCAGCACTCTCCCGTGGCAGAAGGGAGATGAGCAGAGCTGAAATAAAAACGCTTTTAAAAAAAATCTTCCAATTTTTAGAGCAAAAGTGATTAAACACACTTAGCTGCTGGCAAACACAGCTCCACCTTGGGCAGGAATCTCTCAGCAGAGTGATGGCTGAATATTCTGGAGCCCTCCAAAGAGTGGACAGGGAAGAGCCCCTAAGGAAGGACCTGCCTTTCCAAAGGTGCTGAGGAAATCGGACTTTTTTCCCTCTCTTCACCAGGAAAAGCAGCGCATCTCCTGTAACTCCCTAACCTCGGGGTAATGCCGAACAGCTGCAGCTTTTGCATGTGAGCCTGTGCTGGCAGAAGTTGTGAAAACTCGAGCTCTGGGGCTGAGGAGCTCCTAGGTGGCCTCCCCAGAACATTTGCCTAACAAATGGGCTGCAGATCACACGATAACCGTGCAGGCAGCCAGAGAACCACTGCCCCTCCTGCAAAAGCACCAGCGGAGACTCCTCCAGCCAGCTCTGATCCCAATCTGCCTTTTCTCGGGCTGCAAATCTCCTGGGAATGAATCCTGATGTCCTGTGTTTGCTCTCCAGATGGGCACAACCCCGGTGCTGTCGTTCCAGCACAAGCTGGAATTCTCCTCTTTTTCTTCTTTGCTCCTTCTTCCCCCATCCTGCTGTCCCATAAAAGGGGAAAACTCGGCCCTAAAGGACTGCACTGAAAAATGGTGCAGCCCCTGTGTGATGGGGGAAGGACGAGATGCAGGTGAAGAAATAAACTTAAAAACACCCAGAACTGCGGGATGAGCACAGGAGTGTCAGGAAAATTAATGCACAAACATCAGAGGTTTATGTCCAAAAAGGAGACAGAGGAGTCCCTTTTACTTTATTGGAATAAAGGGAGAGGCCATGGGGCATTCCCCTGGGGTCTCTCCAGTTTTTGGAAGGTGCAGCCTCCTTTTAATCCCCATTTCCCTCTCTCTTCCCCCATTTCTGAGGTACTTGAGGGGTTCAGACTTCCCAAAACGCCTGATACTGAAATTCCCCTTTAATGTATAACCTCCCTTTTAATTTTTAATTCTTCCAGAATTTAGGACTTTTCTTTCCCATTGTTTCTTTCACCTTTCAATGTCCAATTTCATTCATCAGCAAACCTAGAGTTTATTAGTTTAAATCTCTCTTTTCATTCAGCAATCAGTGGAATCCTTCCCATTGTTTCTTTTATCTCCCACTGCCCCTTTTATCTACCAGCAGACCCAGAGCTGCTTTGGAAAGACAAATCCACTGATGCTCTCAGGAGCATCTCCTGCTCTCCCCAAGGACACAAATCCCTCAGTGCTCAGGTCCTCTCAGAGGTCTGGGAAGCTTCCAGGGCTAAAAGTCCTCACTGTGAAGCAGAGATCTGTGCCTGCTCCCTCCTCCAGTGAGCAGAGAGCTCACTGGCTCTGGCAGCTTCTTGTTTTTGCCTTGAACACAGATTTTAGCCATTGAACACAGATTTTAGCCATTGATCACAGGTTTTAGCCATTGATCACAGGTTTTAGCCATTGAACTCAGGTTTTAGCCATTGAACTCAGGTTTTAGCCATCGAACACAGGTTTTAGCCATTGAACTCAGGTTTTAGCCACTGAACACAGATTTTAGCCATTGAACACAGATTTTAGCCATTGATCACAGGTTTTAGCCATTGATCACAGGTTTCAGCCATTTATCACAGGTTTTAGCCATTGAACACAGATTTTAGCCATTGAACACAGATTTTAGCCATTGAACACAGATTTTAGCCATTGATCACAGGTTTTAGCCATTGATCACAGGTTTCAGCCATTTATCACAGGTTTTAGCCATTGAACACAGATTTTAGCCATTGAACACAGATTTTAGCCATTGAACACAGATTTTAGCCATTGATCACAGGTTTTAGCCATTGATCACAGGTTTCAGCCATTTATCACAGGTTTTAGCCATTGAACACAGATTTTAGCCATTGAACACAGATTTTAGCCATTGAACACAGATTTTAGCCATTGAACACAGATTTTAGCCATTGATCACAGGTTTTAGCCATTGATCACAGGTTTCAGCCATTTATCACAGGTTTTAGCCATTGAACACAGATTTTAGCCATTGAACACAGATTTTAGCCATTGAACGCAGATTTTGGCCACTGAACACAGATTTTGGCCACTGAACACAGATTTTGGCCACTGAACACAGATTTTGGCCACTGAACACAGATTTTAGCCATTGAATGCAGATTTTAGCCATTGAACACAGGTTTTAGCCATTGAACACAGGTTTTAGCCATTGAACACAGGTTTTAGCCATTGAATGCAGATTTTAGCCATTGATCACAGATTTTAGCCATTGAACACAGATTTTAGCCATTGAACACAGATTTTAGCCATTGAACACAGATTTTAGCCATGTGCTTTGCAACTGGGAAGAGCAGCTGAGCGATCTGTGCACCAGAAATATCAGGCAAAAGGGGCATTTCTGAATATATCAGGCACAGAGGGCATTCTTGGAGCCTTTCTGATGTTGGGTTGTTGCAGAGTCGTTTTGCTTGATGATTTGTTTTATTCTGGAAGTGTTTTACACTTCCTACAGCAGCGAGGTCTGGTTTTGCTGCAGTCAGAGAGGGCTGTGGGTCAGGGCAGGGCTGTGGAAGCTGTTCCAGGGTTGGACAGGGAGCTGGCTGAACACTGTGATACTGAAAAGCTGTCTCAGAGGGACGCAGAAAAATAGGATCCACCTCTGGCTTTGTCCCGAGCGCTGGCAGGGTGAGGTGAAGGATACCCGAGCATCTTTATCCTGCCTGCAGGCTGCGATTGTTTGCTTTGATTGCTTCCAACTCGGCTGAGCTGGCACCAGACCCTTTCCAAGAGCTGTAGCTGAAGTGGATAACGCTTTCATAAAGGAGGCAAAGTAAATCTTGCTAAAGGACAAAGACAACAAAACATTCCTGGTTGAAATCTAGCAATAAATACCCCGAGTGCTGATGAGTCTGCGGCTGGATCCTGAGTGCCAGAGGATCTTGTTTCAATCACAAGAGGCTGACTCTTTGTTAATCGTAATTAAAGATCGGCAAGCAGGAAACAACAGATGTTAATCAGTTTAATTCTCCTCTTGGACTGCCCACGAGTTGATTCTCAGGGGTGATTGTTCAGGTGCAGAGCAGTTCTGCAGCTACTATGCGAAATGCAGTGCTAGGGGCTTGTGTTGTGGCTTTTTGTTTGTCTTGTTTGTTTTTAAATTATCTGTCACAGCACACTAATTAAAAATTACTTAGTGGGGTATGTTGGCTGTACCTACTTGTCTTAGTCCTCCTTTTCTCGTGTTCCTTCTAGTCACAGGAGGGGGAAATGGGCTTTCCTGCAATTTTTAGATGTTTTAACTGGATTTTTCAGCTTATATCAGGTGTAACACTCCTGAAGACCAAAGCTGTCTAGATCAGCTTTGTGCCCGGGAGCTGCTGCTCAGAAATTCAAACCCCTCAAGTGGGAGTCACTTGTTAACTGAGTAATTAACTGGAAAACCCATTGAATTTTAAACCTAATTTGCATGCAGCTATTGTAATTCCATGCTGTCTATGTGCTGGAGAATGCTTCAGTTCTTAATTGAAAATATTGCTTGTTCACTTCAGAGGCCTCTCAGTTGCTGCTGCTGCTCAGAGCAGCTCTTGCCTTTCAGCAGGAGCTTCTGTCAGAGAGTAAAACATATAAATAAAGGAACTATAAATAAATGGACAGTCCTGGAGAAGCCAGAGCACTCCTGGAGTTTATTAAGCACTGAGTGATCCTGTCAAACCGAAATCCAGCGACAATCCAAAGGCACAGAATTACTGCAGGCCTTGACACGGCAGAGCTACTCCACCAATAAACAAAACAGGGAGTTCTGGGCCTTTAATTTATGGAAATCTGTCCCACCAAAGCAAGGAATGTCCTCTGCTTTTGTGCTCATGACTTGTTTTTCCTTCCCCCCTCCCCTTAATCGCCTTAACTGCAGTTGTAGACTGGAACAAATCTCCCAAACAAGCCTGGAGAGAGCCCTGCAGGGTCTGATGTGAGATAAAAGATGTGATCCATTAGGGTTTGTCAGAGGACACCGAGTCCCTCAAGTGTCTCCGAGGGGCAGAGGAGGATTCTTTCCAAAGCTGCCCTGCTGACCCCCATTCCCAAAGGGCTCCTAAAGAAAGGGATTTGCTGGGGCTGGAATGTTTGGCCAGGTTGGTCTCCTGAACATGGCTGGGAATATGGAATCCATCTGTTGTCTTTGGCCACGCTTCCCTCTTGGCTCCATGGCACAGAAACCTGAGTATCCCAGCTGGGCCCATAAATCCAATTTGGAGATGCTTTGTGCAGGATTTCTGCAGGAACAGCAGCCTGACAGGCACTGAGTGAGCTCCAGCAGGGAGGGGATTGTTCTCCTGGACAGTGGCTGTGCCTCAGGCTGATTTCTTGGTGGGCTTCACCTCCACCTACAAGAACTGAAGCTAAGGAGGCTGCTGGGGAGATGAAATTCCCATGGGGAAGCTGCTGGGGAAATTTTCCTGCAGACAGGAATTCCAAATGGCTTTTTAAAAGCATTCCTGTTGCCCTGAAGGGGTGTCCAGCACTAGCTGAGCTTCGGGAGAATTTCCCTTTTCTTACAGAATTGGGGAGGCACTGGATTTTTACTGGAATGCTGAGAACTGAACTAAAACTGAGAAATATCCCACTAAAAATCCAGCATGCTGGAGTCTGGGTTAAGCAGGGGAAGAGTCCAATTTCCTTATCTGGCTCTTAGGAAAGCTGCTCAGCAGGCTGGAAACAAAGGAGAATCACTGCCTTCAGTCCAATCATGAAAATATTTCAATTGCAATTCTGGAGGTGCAGAATTCAGAGTGATTTATGCAATAGCCATGGAGAGGTACATATATATATATATAAAATAAAAATAATTCTTCTTCCTAGGAACTGCAGCAGCTTAGCAAGCAATACAGCAACATCAAGCTCTTGCAACTGGGTGAGTAAAGAGCTTTACTTCTGAAATTTCTTCAGTTTAGGTGAGTGCATCTTAAAAAAATTGGTCTCCTGAGTGATCAGTAGCTGGACACAATCTCCAGCAGCTGCAAAACCATCTTAAGATAAGACTGGGGAAATGTAATTCTGTAAAATTTGTGTGTTTTCACCCGTGTGCTGCCCAAGGTTTGGTTTGGCACGGGTGGTCACACCCTGCCCTGCTCACCCGGGGCTCTTCCTCCCTCCTCTGTGCAGATGTGGTCTGTGAGAACAGCATCAAGAAAGTGGTCAAGGAAGTGGAAGAAATTGTGGGGGACAAAGGGCTGAACTGCCTCATCAACAACGCTGGCATCAACGTGCTCGCCTCGCTGGAGGAGGTCACGGCAGAGACCATGCTCACCATTTATGAAACCAACACCGTGGCCCAGCTGATGGTCACCAAGGTGAGACTGCCAGGATCAGGCTCAGTCTGGGCTTTTCCACAAGGGACTGGGCTCATCCAGGTGTTTGTTTGCTGCAGTTTGACACAGAAAGAACCACCATCAGTCAGAAAAACTGACTTCATGATGCTCAGTGAACATTGTGCTCACTGAAATGAGAGTCAGTCTGCAGATCAGGTCTGCAAGGAAGATCTCTTTGGCTCTGAGAAGTGCATCTGAGGACTTCAAACACATTCTTATTTCTTGACAAAGGTTGCAGCCACAGCAGTTTCATTTTTTGCAACTAGTGGTTTTGCTGATGAATAAGCCAACTGCATTGCCTTACATAGATTTTTCAAATATTTCTCTGAAGGTTAAAAAAAAAGTTGAAATAAAACATCTAGACATTTTGCCCATACCATATTCTAGTGCTAGATTCTAACTGAATTTAATATGTATCTTTTTAAGAAGCAAAAATGGGAAAGAGTTAGATGTTGAAATTGTAATTCTAAGAAGTAATTTGGGGAGAGGGAAAAGGTAAAGTTCTTGTGTACCTGAAACTGAAGTTTCTCCTCACTGTAATGGTGAATTGCTGCATCCACCCTTCTCTTGGTACAAGATGAGTTCGCTTTAAGCTGGACATTGCTCTTAGCCATGATTCCTTCTGAAAGAGGCAAAAGCAGTAATTCATCCAAGCCACAGAGGTCAACCAGAAAGCACCTGAACCTAATGACTTTCTGCCTCTTTCTGTTGGAAAGGGAGCTCTTCATCTTTCTGGAAGAATTCTATTTATTTATTTATATATTTAAAAAAAAAAGGTTCTCTTATAATTATAATTATAATAATTTATATATAATTTAAATATATTTTATTTTATTTATTTAATATTAATATTAATATTAAGAAAGAAAATTTATTATTTTTATTTATTTATTTATTTTATCTGAAGTGGTTCACAGACCGCACACTGTTCAGGGTGGGCAAAAAATGAGGGAACTTTATTCTTGTGTTGAGGTATTTATAGAAGGAAAAAAAGCACCAGTGATTGGAGGGTGAAGTTCCCACCTTTCCAATCTCACTGGATGCAGTAAAAGTCAATCAGTCTCTCTGACTTCAGGAAAAAATGCAAAACAAGTGACTATTTATATAAAATCTGTGAGAACTCTATTACAAGGAATGCACATGCTCAGAAGGCTTGGAAAAATTGCAAAAGAACAGAGCCATGTTTGTGCCCTTGGGACTGCACAGGGGCAGCTCTGAGATGGACCTGCCTGTGTGCAGCTGCTGTTTGTGCACCTGGAGTGGGCTCACTTGGTGGCAGCTGGGCAGAAAGGGCTACTGGAGGAAGGTTTGTGGCCACTGGGTCTGAGGAGCCATGCTGGTGGCACAGAGCTGGGATTCCTGCTTGGAATGAGGGAATGGTCCAGCTCTGACACAGATTATTGTCACCCTGGGGTGACACAAGAAGGATGTGGAGTAGCTCTGGCCAAAGCAAACTAAAAAACTCTTTATTAGAACATCTGGCTCCATATATACATCTTTTTGAAATGCCAGTGTCATTGGAGGGTGACAGTGCCACCTCCTCAATGCCACTGGGCAACCCAACTGTCCATCAGGTTGCTCATCCCCCATAAAGGAATGAAAAACAATAAGTTATTTACACAAAGTGTGTGAGAAAGTTTGTGCAAAGAATACAAACATCAGAAGGTTTAGTAAAACTTGAGAAAATCAGGGCGACAGATTAGTTCAGGTGTCAGGGAACAGGTTGGACTCAATGATCTTGAAGGTCTCTTCCAACCTTGTGATTCTGTGATTGATTCTGCAATTCTGAGATCACCAAATGCAAGCTAACTCTGTTTTTCCCAGGCGTTCCTGCCGCTGCTGAGGAAGGCGGCACAGCTGGGCACGGGGATGGGCTGTCACAGAGCTGCCATCATCAACATGTCCTCTCTGGCTGCCTCCATGCAGCTCGTCCAGGCCAACGAGATGTTCCTCAAGGTCTATCCCTACAGGATAGCAAAGGTTTGTGGGCTGTGCTCCCTGCTGAGGGCAGGTGGAGGCCAGGCTGACATTAGGAAGGGGAGCTGTTGTAGGAAACCTTGGCCCTTCGTGGCAGGAGAATGATGCTGTGACTCCATGTGATCACAAGGCTGTTTTATTATTTTATGATGTTATATTATGTTAAAGAAACTATACTGAACTGTACTAAAGAATAGAGAAGGATCCTTACAGAAGGCTGAAGAGATAATAATGAAACTGGTGACTCTTTGCAGAGCCCTGAGACAATTCTTGTGGCCATTGGTCAGGGATTGAAAACAACTCACAGCAGAGCCCAGTGAGGCTCAGCACTTCAGGGAAACAATTCCTAACCCATTCCACATGAGCACAGCACAGGAGAAGCCAATGAGATCAGGATTATTTCCCTTCTCTGGGGCTCTCTCTGCCTTTTCAGCTTCCCAGGATAAAATCCTGAGTGAAGGAATCATGTTCAGTGGAATGTGAGGAGCACAGGGTGCAGCACCTCTGTGGACACAAAAAGCATTCCTGCTCTTCACGAGGGTGGAAATGGGAGCTGTGGAACACTGGAGCAACTTCTGGAGAAACTTCTGGAGAACAGGCTCCCAAATCCCTGCTCTGGTTCAGATCCACTGCTGGGGGATTTGGCATTCAGGGAAGAGCTGATGCCATCGAGTGTGGGCTCCATCAGCTCCCATCCAAGAGAGAAAGAGGCAGGGAACTCAGCAAAAGGTGTGCTGACCTGTACGTGGTGGTGGCAGTTAGTGACAGGTGGCATTTTTAGTTTTCTCACACCCAGAGACTGAGTTTGAGCCAGGATCACACATGCAGTTTCTCCTACACCACCTACTCATAAGCTGTTAAATGCTTGTTTTCCCTGCTCAGAAGTAAATGGATGTTTGTGCAGAGATTAGTGCAGAAAAACACAGTCCTTATGTCAATATTATTTTCCTCACAGCTCCTGAGGCGTATCAAATGCTGCTTTATCTTCCATTACAACTCATTTTCGTTTTTGGGCTGTAAGTTTGTGGTGGCAGAGCTTTCAGAGTTCCCAGAAAATCTGGATGAGTTACTGAGAGCCTCTTCCTGCCCCAGCAGGGTGGAAGGGAGCCGGGCCTGAGGTGGTGCTCGAGGCTCATTAACAGCACATTAATTAGTGATTTCCACTCCTGCAGACTGCACTGAACATGATCACCCGGTGTCTCGCTGCAGACCTGAAATCAGACGGGATTCTCTGCATTTCCTTGCACCCAGGCTGGCTTCAAACAGACATGGGTGGGAACATGGTGAGTGCCAGCGCTGGAAATGTGACACTGGGGCTCCCTGGCTGTGCCAAGCCCCTGGCTGCACACCTCCCTGTGCTGTGACACACAGAAATGTCATCTGAGTCAGAGATGACACTGATGAATGAGTGACACACTCCATGCAATAGCAACTTTAGTAAGAACCCATTCCTTTTTATCCTCTAGTTTGCTACAGGTGGACTGTAGGAATTTGTCCCTTGTTGATGGAGTGGCCAAATTATCCTTTGACTCCTTAAAAAGGAAAAAAAAAACAGAAGTTTCTTCCCTCAATTTGGGTAGAAGACACCTCATAGGACCTGGGGGACTTCACCTCAAACTTAAGGATACCCAATTGGGCAGAGGCCAAAAAGTCCCACCTGAGCAATTCACTAGAAAAGAAGAGAACAAAGGAACTGATCACTTTTAGGGGTGTTTTACCAGGAACGAGAACCTCTTGCCCCTAACTCAGTTTTTCTCTGGAAGAGCTTTGTTATTTTGCCTTTCATTAAAACTTTTTTGTTTCCAGCACTACCACAGGAGCCATCCTGCTGATTTTATGCCATC
The DNA here is from genome assembly GCA_013400575.1 of Peucedramus taeniatus. Lineage (NCBI taxonomy): Eukaryota > Metazoa > Chordata > Aves > Passeriformes > Fringillidae > Peucedramus > Peucedramus taeniatus. The sequence continues at coordinate 34,694 of WBNO01027442.1, read as the reverse complement.
TGAAGTAGCTGAACTATTTTGGGTGTGATATATTTCTCTTGAGAGCTCATAAGACCTAAGTCCAAGAGATAATTTATCAGTGGACCTGACTGGTCATTTAATCAACACACCCTCACCACTGGCTAATTAAGAAACCACCCTTTTGCCAACAACCTTATGAGGAAAATAACTTATTACAAAACACCACCTGTGGATTTTTTAAATTCTTTCTTCTCCAGCTCCCTCAGACCAATTAACAGGAAAACTTATCTAGCTTTTTCTCTCTGACCAGACTGTCACATCCACACAAAAATACATCCCCCTTTCATTCTAGAGCCTCCTTAAATGCATTTAATTCCCTTCTGCAGGATATTCCCAGTAATGACCTGAGCTGGTTTCATTCCAGGCTCCCATGCAGGTGCAGGAGGCTATCCCAGGTATTCTCTCTGTTCTGGACCGCCTGGGTGAGAAGGAAAATGGTTCTTTCCTGGACTGGCAAGGGGAAACTCTGCCGTGGTAGGAGCACACAGAACTCTGCAGGAACAGCTCTTCAGTCACAATTTAACCCTGCCACTGCTGCCTGTGTCTCTAGGGGGTTTTACACGCTTGTTGAAATAGCCAGTCTGGCACTCAGCCTCTCTCCAGGTGTGTTTGGAAGGTAAAGGGGCTGAGTCTTTCACTTGGTGTTGCTACTGCTCTGCTCTAAAGCTTCCTGCAAACACTACTGTGCTCTCGGTGATGGGCAGCTCCTGGAGCCCTCTGAGATGGATTCAAACCTCCCAGTTAAATCTAGGGGCTGCTGCTTCCTTTTCACTCCCAAACCCAAAAAACCTTCTTGTTAAATCCAGGGGCTGCGGGTTCATTTTTACTCCCAAACCCAAAAAAACCTTCAAGTTAAATCCAGGGGTTCCTGCTTCCTTTTCACTCCCAAACCCAAAAAAACTTCTTGTTAAATCCAGGGGTTCCTGCTTCCTTTTCACTCCCAAACCCAAAAAACCTTCTTGTTAAATCCAGGGGCTGCGGGTTCATTTTTACTCCCAAACCCATTAAATTCAAGTTAAATCCAGGGGTTGCTGCTTCCTTTTCACTCCCAAACCCAAAAAACTCTCAAGTTAAATCCAGGGGCTGCGGGTTCATTTTTACTCCCAAACCCAAAAAACTCTCAAGTTAAATCCAGGGGCTGCGGGTTCATTTTTACTCCCAAACCCAAAAAACTCTCAAGTTAAATCCAGGGGTCCTGGTTCCTTTTCACTCCCAAACCCAAAAAACTCTCAAGTTAAATCCAGGGGCTGCTGCTTCCTTTCCACTCCCAAACCCAAAGTGGGCTTCTGGCTCTCAGCAGAATTAAATAACCTCAGAGTAAGGCCAGTGTAGGCTGTCAGGTTCCAGTATGCTCAGTTACCTCCAGAAAAAAACCTCCTTTGATTTCCTTTGTTCCTAACTGAGCCAAGGCTGAGATTGCTCTAAACCAAGGGTATTTGGTACTTCTGTGAATTCCGTGGCAAACTCTGAGTGTGCCCAGGTTGCCAGTGCACACCAAGCCCTTGCTTTGTTCCCAGTGGGTGACTAACAGCCTGATATGGGGGTGGGAATGTTGTTTTGTACATAAACTTCTGAAGTGTCTTCAATAAAGTCTTGATTAAACAAACAGTCTGTTTACCGAACTGTTTACTTCATTTAATTTCTCCTCATAGGTTTCTCTTTCCTGAAAAGGAACTTTATTCCTAATTTTCAGGAAGAAACTCTAACCCATGGTAACCTTTCAGGATTTGACACAGTGGGGTGTACCTAAACCAGAGACAGACCCTTGTTCTGGTCTGAAATACTACAAACAGCTGGTGAATAAATCTCCTGTGTTCTGGCTGAGGTAGGTACAAAAGCAAAAAGCTCTTTGAAGTCTGGGATTGGCTTCAACATCCCTGGCTCATGCCAGGTGATTAGGCACTTTGATGCTGTGCCAACATGGTGGGTTCCTGTGGTGAGCAGGAGAAGACAAACAACAGCCAGGTAAGGGGAGGGGACAGGTGTGGCTGTCCCTGGACAGTGGCCACCAGGGGACAGGTGTGGCTGTCCCTGGACAGTGGCCACCAGGGGACAGGTGTGGCTGTCCCTGGACAGCGGCCACCAGGACCTGCCCCAGCTGTGCCCTCCATGGTCCCTGCATTGACGGGGACAGGCTCACTCTAACAGCATCACAGAACCCTTCAGAGAATCACAGAACCCTTCAGAGAATCACAGAACCCTTCAGAGAATCCTTCACAGCATCACGGAACCCTTTATAGAATCACAGAACCCTTCAGAGAATCCTTCGCAGCATCACGGAACCACAGAATCCTTCACAGAACCGCAGAATCTCTTCACAGTATCACAGAACCTTTTACAGAATCACAGAATCCTTCAGAGAATCACAGAACCCTTCACAGAACCCTTCAGAGCCTCACAGAACCCTTCAGAGAATCACAGAACCCTTCACAGAACCACAGAACCCTTCACAGAACCCTTCAGAGAATCACAGAATCTTTCATAGAACCCTTCACAGCCTCACAGAATCCTTCAGAGAATCACAGAACCCTTCACAGAACCACAAAACCCTTCACAGCCTCACAGAATCCTTCACAGAATCACAGAACCCTTCACAGAACCCTTCACGGAACCCTTCAGAGCCTCACAGAACCCTTCACAGAACCCTTCAGAGCCTCACAGCATCCTTCAGAGAATCACAGGGGGCCATGAGGGATCATGAAAGGCAATAAAGTCCCTTGAGGGACCGACACTGGCACCTCAAGAGATTCTGAATGTCCGTGAGGGACTATGAAGGGCAATAAATGCCCGTGAGGGACTCTGAATGCCCGTGAGGGACCATGAAGGGCTGTGAGGGACCATGAAGGGCCCTGAATGGCCGTGAGGGACCATGAAGGGCCATAAATGTCCATGAGGGACCCTGAATGGCTGTGAGGGACCATGAAGGGCCATAAAGGCTGGTGAGGGACCAAGACCGGCACTTTGAAGGACCCCGAACGGCCGTGAGGGACCCTGAGGGACCATGAAGGG
>WBNO01027442.1:5670-22030 GCA_013400575.1 Peucedramus taeniatus | reverse complement strand
CTGAGGGAGAAATAGGAATTTCCATGTTTTTCTGAGGGAGGAATTGCATTTCCACGTTGTTTTGAAAGAGAAATACAGATTTTCACATTGTTCTGAGGGAGAAATAGGAATTTCCACATTGTTCTGAGGGAGAAATATGCATTTCCACCTTGTTCTGAGGAAGAATTTGCATTTCCATGTTTTTTTTTGAGGGAGAAATATGAATTTCCACACTGTTCTGAAGGAGCAATTGCATTTCCACTTTGTTCTGAGAGAGAAATATGCATTTCCACTTTGTTCTGAGGGACAAATATGTATTTCCATCGTGTTCTGAGGGAGAAATAGGAATTTCCGTGTTTTTCTGAGGGAGGAATTGCATTTCCAAGTTGTTTAGAAAGAGAAATACAGATTTTCACATTGTTCTGAGGGAGAAATATGCATTTCCACCTTGTTCTGAGGAAGAAATTGCATTTCCACTTTGTTCTGTGGGAGAAACATGCATTTCCACACTGTTCTGAGGGAAAAATAGGGATTTCCACATGATTCTGAGGGATAAATTGCATTTCCACGTTTTTCTGAGGGAGAAATATTCATTTCCATGTTGTTCTGAGGTGGAAATTGCATTTCCACGTTGTTCTGAAGGAGAAATACACATTTTTCACTTTGTTCTGAGGGAGAAATATTAATTTCCATGTTTTTCTGAGGGAGAAATATGCATTTCCACACTGTTCTGAAGGAGCAATTGCATTTCCACTTTGTTCTGAGAGAGAAATAGGAATTTCCATATTGTTCTGAGGGAAAAAATATGCATTTCCACATTTTTCTGAGGGAGAAATAGGGATTTCCACATGTGGTGTCATCTCCAAAGTGGAATGGGAACTCACTTGGTTTCTAAAGGAGGCAAAGCAAGCAGCACCCTGAGGTTTTTTAGCTAAAATTATGTTTGCCAGAGTCCTCTTGGGTTAATCCTGAGCAAATACACTTTTCACACAGACTACCCTTAAAATCTGACCAGGCTCCATCTTTATGTGCCTAAATTTGGCAGCAGGATTACACTGAATTAAGGAAAGCAACCTCCTTTCACCCAAAGTATTTTTATTTTTCATGAAACAGCCTGCAAACCCGAGGTAAATAACACAACTCTGGGAGGTACCTTTGAGCACCCTCTTCAGCACCAACCCATTAATTTTCCCACTCTTTTCCCAGTCATTTCTGATCTCAAAATAAGCTGGAATCCCACTGCTTAATTATTTTAGGCGGGTGCAATGGATGGGCTGCAATTAGTGTCAAAACCTTGGTACCAGAGCTCTGTTCCCACATGCAGAGAGGTCACAAAATGTGGTTTGAGGCACCGTGCTGGTGGCCACAAAAGGGACAAAAAATGTCAGCTCTCAGCTCCTGAGAACTCCCAGAATTTTCTCGCTCCTCACAGGAATGAGCAGTGCTGGGTGCTGTGGTTTGAGTTTTTGGAGAAATCTGATTTAATGTTGCTGGTTGGAATAGTGAAATTCAGTGCTGGATGCTGTGGTTTGAGCTTTTCCCAGGTTGGAGAAATCTGATTTAATGTTGCCTGTGGGAGGATTGAAGTTCAGTGCTGGGTGCTTCTGGCTTGAGCTTTTCCCAGATTGGAGAAATCTGATTTAATGGTGCCTGTTGGAGGAATGAAATTCAGTGCTGGGTGCTGTGGTTTGGGCTTTTCCCATGTTGGAGAAATCTGATTTAGTTGGAGGATTGAAATTCAGTTTGAGTAGTGCTGGGTGTTTATGGCTTGAGCTTTTCTCAGGTTGGAGAATTCTAATTTGGTGTTGTCTATTGGAGAAGTGAAATTCAGTGCTGGGTGCTGTGGCTTGAGCTTTTCTCAGGTTGGAGAAATCTGATTTAGTTGAAGGAGTGAAATTCAGTTTGAGCAGTGCTGGGAGTTGAGCTTTTCCAAGGTTGGAGAAACCTGATTTTGTGCTGCCTGTGGGAGGAGTGAAATTCAGTTTGTGGTCAGGGTTTGTGGTGTGGTCAGCTTGCTCCAGGGGCTTGGGAGTGACCTGGAATACTGGACAGTGGTGCAGGATTTTTGGACACTTTTTCAGCTCAGTTGCTTCTCTTTTTTCCCCAGAACTTTGTGCAGGATTAACAACTTCCACGTAAAACGCCTCAAAATCTGGAATGGCAGAGGATGCAAAATTCCTGCCCCTTTAGAGATGGAACCCAGGTCTGGTGGCTTTTCCCTGGAATCCAGAAAGTGGATGAGGAGCAGCCAGGAACTGCTGCTTTCTCCCCCATTTCTGGGGACAAACACAGAATTCAAAGGGTGATTTGATGCCTCAGCCATTTCCTCCTGAGCCTCCTGCTGTCTGCCAGCTGTCAAATTGGACCAGGATTGGGAATCCATCCCCCAAAGTGCAGCCTGATGGATTTTTTTGTGGATTTGGGAAAGCCTGAGATGCTCCAGAACCACATGGGAGTGAGTCAGTCTCGTGTCATGGCTTGGACACTCTTCTGTCTCAGGCACTCCAGGTTCAAAAGTTGATTTTGGGGGAGCTTCTGTATAAATTTAGGAGCTTTGGGAGCACTCAGCTGCAAGTGGCCCTGAAAAAAAATCCTGATTTTTAATGAAAATCCAGTTGCTGGCTGCTTCTGTGGACATTAGGGAAGGATTAAAAGATGCAGATTCATGAATAGAGCCACTCCTGAAGTTCTGATTGCTGCAACTCCAATTCAGAGCTGCACATTTTTCCATCCCCTCATGGATTTCCACCTGTTTTTTCTTTAACACTCTTGTGTTGAGGGCACCCCTGGCCCTCAGAATAGACTGGGAGATGAGTATTTAATAATTGAAATGAAATAAAAGGTAGAAAATGTAATTTCACTGGGGTAAAGAAGCAGCAGGTAGAAATGACTCCTGGTTTTCCTAGGGAATGGGAAGATCTGAGAGGCAAGAGGGATGAAATGGGGCCACTGGAAAGTTAAAAGTGAGAGTTTTTCCCAAAATCTTCCCAAAAATCTGTGCAGCTGGTCCAGGCTCTGCTCCCAGTTCTGCCACTGCTCTGCTCTGTGAATTTGGGTGACTCATTTCCTTTTGTGTTCCATGGCTCCCTCCTGCTCCTGTCTGTTTAGATTCCAAATTTTTCCTACCAGGAGCTGCCTGTGCTGTGTGGGACAGACCCAAGTGTGCTGTGACCACGAGAGAGCCTTGCACACATCAGGGAGGGACCAGAAAACACATTTCATCTGATTTTAGTTATTTTTTGACAGCATTTAAATTTAAACAATCATAGCAAGTACTTAATTTTTTTTTAACTAAAATTATTTTTACAGAGAACTGATTTTTCAGATTTACCTTTTTACAGTTTGGTAAAAAAATATTAAACTTTACAGAAAATGATAATTTACACCTGCTCTGTTGGTGTCAGTGTGGCTGTTTTGTGTCTCTTTTTCCATCCTTGATTTATTTGCTGCCTGTTGTTTTCCCATTTCTCCTTGGTCAGTTGTTTTTTTTGGGTAGCTTCTGTCTGGAATTAAAAAAAAAAATCAGTGTTGGTTTCCTGGGCAATTTCTCTGTTTTTGTAACTGGTTTTTATTAATGCTTTTGAGATGAATCCCAGGAATCTGAAGCTTTCCAGCCAAAGGAGGTGTTTAAATTTTGTGCCATCCAAGGGTGCTGGAATGCAGGGAGTTTTGGAGATGCCTTGTGGGTGCAGACAGAGCTCTGTGACCTGCTCCAAGGACAGCAGAGCTGGAAGAACACACAAACACATGGATTAATGGGAATAATCCAGCAGCTGGAAAACTCTGGATGCTGCAGTTGAACTCCTCACTTGGGCACATCCCAGACAATCTGCAGAGCCCAGCGTGTTCAGCAGGGCAAAACCCTAAATTCCTGCATTCCTGGGTGTGCACATTAATTAATTTCTGCTCCTTGGGTTATAGGGAAGTGGAGATTCAGGGCAGGAGGAGGAGGAGGAGCTGTCTGCAAAGGACAGCCCCAAACCCACCTGCTGTTCCCATTCCTCTGGTTTTGCTTCCAAATGGAGCCTCAGGCTGACATCAGGAGGAATTTCCCCATGGAAAGGGTTAAAAGTGGGAATTGTTGCCCAGGGAGGTTTGGAGTGTCCTGGAATACTCTGGGCTGGGGACAAGGTGGGGATTGAGGTTGGACTCAATCTTGGAGCTCTTTTCCAACCTGGAGCTTCTCTGAAGCACTGGGTGTTTTATTTACCTTTGAGACAGACCCGTTTTGAAGGAGAATTTGTAACAACCTGAAATCCACCTGAAGGGCTTTTTGTGGCCCTTTGGTTGTGATTCAGCTCAATCCAACCTCAGCTCATGGATTAATGGGAATAATCCACACAGCTGGAAAACTCTGGATGCTGCAGTTGAACTCCTCACTTGGGCACATCCCAGACAATCTGCACAGCCCAGCGTGTTCAGCAGGGCAAAACCCTAAATTCCTGCATTCCTGGGTGTGCACATTAATTAATTTCTGCTCCTTGGGTTATAGGGAAGTGGAGATTCAGGGCAGGAGGAGGAGGAGGAGCTGCCTGCAAAGGACAGTCCCAAACCCACCTGCTGTTCCCATTCCTCTGGTTTTGCTTCCAAATGGAGCCTCAGGCTGACATCAGGAGGAATTTCCCCATGGAAAGGGTTAAAAGTGGGAATTGTTGCCCAGGGAGGTTTGAAATGCCCATCCCTGGAGGTATCCAAGGAATTCTCAGAGCTCTGGGCTGGGGACAAGGTGGGGATTGAGGTTGGACTCAATCTTGGAGCTCTTTTCCAACCTGGAGCTTCTCTGAAGCACTGGGTGTTTTATTTACCTTTGAGACAGACCTGTTTTGAAGGAGAATCTGTAACAACCTGAAATCCACCTGAAGGGCTTTTTGTGGCCCTTTGGTTGTGATTCAGCTCAATCTTGGAGCTCTTTTCCAACCTCAGCAGTGCTGGGATTGAGGAGTGCTTGGGCACAGCACAATGACTGCCAGTGGGGCATTTCTGTGCACTTCACCTGTCTCTGGCTGCTATTTAATGTTATAATATTTTATGTTATGATATGTTATTTAATGCTCATGATATTTTTAAATTCACCACAGCCTGAAGGTGTCAGAGCTCTGCCCTGCTCATCCTCCAGCTCGTGTTTGCTTTGGTGGCTGCATCTCAGGCTGCTGATTACACTGGACTCCAGTGAAATGAAACAAAAAAACATCTGGTGAGAGCCTCACCTTGTCATTCTGGCCCTTCAGAGAAGGCAAATCAGGGGTTTTTGTGTTTGTGGCTGGGGAACAAGCAGGGTAATGCTGGGGCTGAGAGGTGCCTGGCTTGTTCCAGCCCTGCAGTAATCACAGGCTCTGTTTGGCAGCCCTCTCATTGTGGTTGCCTTTCAGTTCTGTCCTTTCAGTTCTCAGTTCTTGCTCTCAGCTGGATTATTTAAGGCTTGCTCAAGAGGCAGATGGAAGGTTTGGTTTCAAGAGAAAAGCTTTGCCACCAAGTGAAAAATGGTGTAAATTAACCCTGAACTGCCATGCCTTTCTTTTGCTGTTCCCATGCAAAGTTTTTTCCCATATTTTATTCTGAATTTTATTTTATTTTTCCATGCTGCCTTTCCATTGCCAATTAGCTGTACTCTTGTACTCTTTATCCCTAAACTGTTGCATTCCCTACTACTTTTCTGTTCCAGTAATTTTATCCTTTCTTCTTCCCACGAGTAGGTATTTTCTTCTTTGATCCTGGTGGAACACTCTGTATTTAAAGAAGTCGTTGATGATAAGCCTGAAGTGCTGACAAATCCTGCACACGAGGCCTTGTACTGTAATTTGTGTCAACAGATCATTAATGCTGGCATTCCTTTTTAATTCATGTATTGATGGCTGTGAAGATGGGATGGAAGGGGCCACTTCCACTCCTGATTCCCAGGGTTAGTGGCTCTCAAAAATTGCACTTAAGGATGGAGGGTTCCCCTTGGTATCAGACCTTTTCCCTGATCTGATACTTGCTCGCTTTTTCTGCCTGCTGATCTTCAATCTGGATTTATCGGGAAGTCTCTCAGTGCAGCCTGAAAACAAAAATTGTAAAAATGGAAGCGATGGGGAGGAGGAAACTTCCTGACATCCAACACTTCCCTCAATTACCCTGGTGACCTTGCGCTTCCAGCAGGGCTTTGTCCACCTGAGTCGCTGCTTTAGAGCTGAATTAGGTGTGAAATACCGATTTTCTTTTGCCACAGTGAAAAAGAGGCGACTCAGGGAGTTTTTCCTCTGCTGTTGCCCTGATCTGCTGGCAGGTGCAGAGCCTGCAAAACCGCTCCTGCTGCTGCTGGGAAGTCCCTTTTCCTTGCCTTTCTCTGCTCGGGATTTGTGGTCAGCTGGAGATGGGCGGCCAAGGGATGCTCGGGATTGGGAGAATCAACCCCAATTCCCCTGGGAGTGGGGAAGGAGAAAGGCTGGGGAGCTCTGCTCAGCTCAGAATGGAGAAGCTGGTTAAAAATTCAGCTCCTAGACCAGGAAAAATGTTGACACAGCTGCTCTTGCAGGATGTCTTTGGAGTAGCAAAGCCCCAGGAAGCAGGGCTGGCTGCAGACTGTGTAGGATTAGAGAGGGGACAAGGCAGAGATATAAAAAAAATAATAAATTTATAACAGCCCCCTAAATGTGTTCCTTTCATCCCATCTGTGCACCCCACAGAAGCTGCTGCTCTTCCCCTGGGTGATTTTAGGAGACTTCAGCCTTGTTCAGCCTGGACTTGGCTCCTTGCAGTCAGGAAATATCCAGTCCATGACAGCAGCAACCACAGCAAATCTGCTCCCTCCCAAAATTCCTGCCAGGAGCAGGCAGTAACCTCTGCAGTGCCACAGCTGGGAGGCAGAAAAGTGGGGAAAAAAACCTCTGGAATTGCAGCCTGGAAGGTCCTGCCCGTGGCTGGGAGGGAGCAGGGGAAGGAGAAAATGCTGGATTTGCTGTCTGTAAGGTGGGAGCAGCTTCTGCTTCCCAGCCAAGGCATTTTCCAGCTGCTCTGAGCACAGCCTGGGCTGGCTCCCTGATGGGGACAGCAGGAAAGGCTTCTTCTTCCAGGAGGTTCCAGGAGATTCTGTGTGGTTCCATGAGATTCCATGAAATTCCAGGAGATTCCATGAGGTTCCATGAGATACAATGAAATTCCAGGAGGTTCTATGAGATCCCGTGAGATTCCATGTGATTCCTTGAAGTTCCAGGAGATTCCATGAAATTCTAGGAGATTCCATGTGATTCCATGAAATTCCATGTGATTCTAGGAGATTCCATGTGATTCCATGAGGTTTCAGGAGGTTCTATGAGATCCCATGAGATTCCATGAAATTCCATGTGATTCCTTGAAGTTCCAGGAGATTCCATGACATTCTATGAGATTCCATCTGATTCCATGAGATCCCAGGAGATTCCATGAAATTCCACGTGATTCTAGGAGATTCCATGTGATTCCATGAAATTCCATGAGATCCCATGAGGTTCCATGAAATCCCATGAGATCCCATGTGATCCCATGAGGTTCCAGGAGGTTCCTGGAGGTTCCAGGAGGTTCCAGGAGATCCCAGGAGATTCCAGGAGGTCCCAGGAGATCCCAAGAGGTCCCAGGAGGTTCTATGAGATCCCAGGAGGTTCCAGGAGGTCCCAGGAGGTTCCTGGAGGTTCCAGGAGGTCCCAGGAGATCCCAGGAGGTCCCAGGAGATCCCAAGAGGTCCCAGGAGGTTCCATGAGATCCCAGGAGGTTCCAGGAGATTCCAGGAGGTTCCTGGAGGTTCCTGGAGATTCCTGGAGGTCCCAGGAGGTCCCAGGACATCCCAGGAGGTTCCAGGAGGTCCCAGGAGGTTCCTGGCCCAGCAGCTGCTCTGGATCAGTGCTGTGGTTCTTGTCCCACCCGGCCCAGCTCAGGGACACAGGACAGGAGTTTCTGCTGCCTGCAGGGGGTTTGGGATGGGAATGATGGGAATTCCTGAGGCTGGACTGGGATTAGGGTTTGTTCATGTCCAGGTGGTGAGGGTGGGAACGTGGAGCCAAATCTCAAATCACCCCCAAATCTCAAATCACCCCCAATCTCAAATCACCCCAAATCTCAAATCACCCCCAAATCTCAAATCACCCCAAATCTCAAATCACCCCAAATCTCAAATCACCCCAATCTCAAATCACCCCAATCTCAAATCACCCCCAAATCTCAAATCACCCCCAAATCTCCTCACTTCCCAGAAATATCAGACTTGGACTTCCCAGGGAAATTTTTGTTCTTCTGAAGATGATTTTAGGATTTTTCCCTAACCACTTCTCTGGATCTGGCTTGGACAGTGTGGAGTTAACAGCAGGCTTTTTTTTTTTTTCATGGTTATATTATCTAATAATAATAATAGCTTCAGTTTCTTGGAATTTGCTTGGAAGTGTCTGGTTCTGTCTGAAGCTGGAGACAGGATCCTGGACTGGGTGAAGTTCTGATCTGGATGCTCCCAAAGTTTCCCTTCTTGCAGTGTGTAATTATTTAAATGTTTATTTAAGAGGTTGTTATAATTATAATTATAATACTCTCCTCTTTCCTGAAACTATTCCCCCTCTGGGATTTTCTGGTAGAGTAGAGAGACAGAAAAATGGCAGAAGGAAAAACTCAAGTGGGACAATGAAGTTTATGCTCCTGACTTTTCAGTTCTGTTCTGGAATCCCACAGACATTTAAGGACAGTCAGTTTTAATTCCCTTTCTTCACTTGATGATTAATTTGATTGAGTTGTAACATCCAATAAGCAACAATAACCTGACAACAGCATGCAAGAAAACAGAAAAATTGACCATATTTAAATTTTCCTATAATATATCATTTTACTTTTAATATCCTAGCAGCAGCTGCTCTATTTCCTATTTTATTCTCTATTTCCTGACTTTATACTCATTGTAATTTTCCTGTAAATACCCAGCCCTTGCTAACAAATCACAGGACAGGGTAAATACTGTTTTTCTAGGTTGTCTTTGGAGACTGGAGCTGGAAGAAAAACCATATGAGGAGATCAAAACCCCACTGAAGGCAGCAGAATAAATCCAGTCTGGAGGAGTGTCAGACAAAGGCAGCAACAGCTGGATCAAGTAAAGCACGAGGAAAATTGCTTCCATCCCTAGGGGGAGGGAGAAAGATTTGTTTTGTCAGCCCAGAGCTGTGTGGGACCAAGTTCAGCTGATGAAAGTTTGATGTCAGAGTGAGGGAGGGCTCAGAGGGAGGGGAAGGAGGAGAGGGATCTGCAGAAAGTGTCCAGGAAGGGAAGGAAGGAGGTGGAGTAATCCTGCAGAATCTCAGCTGCTGCCCTCAGCTCTGGGGATGTAAATTGATGAGGTCATAGTGTTTTCTCATAGTGTTTTCCAGCTAAAGAAAAGAAAGTTAAAGGCAAAAAAAAGAGTCTTCAACTTGTTTTTCAAGAGAGGTGAAAACTCCGAGAAGCCGAAGGAATGGAGCAACTTGTGAAACTCCTCCTGTGGCAGATTTTGCTTCAGCAAAGTAAGCTCTGAGCTGCTGGTGTGGTGTTTCTTGGTTTTATTTCAGCTGCACGATGGGGCTGGGGGTTGGCAGGGAGATTTTGAAGTGTTAGCTTGGTAAGATTTTGTTCAGATTCTTAAATTCGCTCTGTTTTCCTCCGGGGAGGGGAGGGAGTTGTAGGTTTCCCTTCTGCTTTTTGGGGAGAGAATGGAAAAATGTTTGAGGTTGTTGGAGCTGTGTTCAGCATGTTTGTGCAAACTTTTTTTTCCTATCAGCAAATTCAAAATTCAATAAGCTTGGCTATGAATACAGCAAAGCTTTCACAGTCAGATTTACAGGATTTAAGGGGTTTTTTTAAATGTTATGAAGCAGAAACAGCTTGGGGGGGTGTGAGAGGGTTCTGACAGAAGGCAAAAAGGATGTGTGGTTTTTGGGGTTTCTTTTCCTCTTGTCAGCACAAAGACAGACACAGATTCACTTTTGGGTAGCAAGGTGCAAGAAAGGAGAGTAGGAAGTGAGGAGCAGAAGTTTTTTGGGGACTGGTGACCCCTTGCTCTTCCCATCCCTTTTAAAAGGCAGTGGCTGAACCCCTCAGTTCCTCAGCACTGAGGTGGAACAAGGTGAGTTGTCCTCCCTTTGGTCCCTAATTAATCCTCTTTCCACATCACCGTGGCATTTCTGCAATGCCCCAAGGCAAGGTTGAGGAATTGGCAAGGGCTGGGCTCAGTCATAGGGACAGAAGGGTTAAAGTGGCTTAGAAATCTGGGCTGTGGGGTGGCTTAAAGAGGAGGACAGGCCACAGCTGTGTGCTCCAGAAGCACCAACCAGTCCAGTGAGTCCCAGTGGGGTTTGGCAGAGCACCCAGGGCAGGAATAGCAGGTTGGGCTGCTGCAGAGCCAGAGCTCCCACCTGAGCAGGGATGATCTCTGACACAGCTCCAGCTGCATTTTGGATTTATTTGGATGCGCTCTGATGTTTGAGCTCACCCAAATCAGGTTATAACTCAATCATGAGGATGGAAAGAGGGGAAATTTGTGCTGTGAGGAAATCTGAGACCCCTCCTGCACAGGAACCACTCCCTCAAGTGTTAATGTCCCAGGGAGGAACAGCTCCGTGTTTGGAATGGCTCTACAAAACCATTCCCTGGGCCTGCAGCCAAGGGGAAGCTCACAAGGCAGGAGAGGCTTTCTAAAGCTCAGCTGAAATCCCAGAAAAGCTGGGGCAGATCTCTGAGGGATCCTCTCTGTGCCCCAGGTGGGGATTGGCTCCTTTCTGGGATTTTCTTTCTGCACAGGCAGCACATTCCTGCTCTCTGCATGTTCCTACCTGCAGGGAGTGCAGCAATTGGTGGGGCTGGATGGGTGTTTAAGGGCTCTGGCATCTTTTTGGGAAGTGGGAGAGTCTGCTGCAGGGAAAGTTGTCCCAGGAAGCCTTTAAAAATAAACAAACACAGAGATTTAGAGAAAATCCCAGTTCAAAGCCTGGCTTGACCATCAGGCTTTGAAGGGAAATTCAGTTTTACTGAAAAGCTGAGTCTTGCAAGATGGACAGGAGGTGAATGGGAGAAGTTTAGGAGGAGCTGTTTTGTTCTAAGCCTGGCTTGAAGGGAAATTCACTTTTACTGAAAAGCTGAATCTTGCAAGATGGACAGGAGGTGAATGGGAGAAGTTTAGGAGCTGTTTTGTTCAAAGCCTGGCTTAGCCATCAGTTGACTTTGAAGGGAAATCCAGTTTTACTGAAAAGCTGAGTCTTGCAGGCTGGACTGGGAGCAGTTTAGGATCAGCTGTTTTCTCACCATATCCCCATTCCAGATGAGCCCAGATGTTTCTCCTGGTTACTGCTCAGTGGGTTTAAAGAACCTGGGCTCATTTATGTCACTGTCACCTCGATGTTGCTGCACCAAAAGCCATCTCAGCCCCTGAAGAGTCAGGATGGAGCCACTGCCACTCCCCAGAGGGTTTGGGGACAGCGTGGTGGCACAGGCTGCTGCTTTTCCCACAATTGTGTAATGACCCTACAGAGCCCATTAAACCCCCTATAAACAGATTTAGTGGAGAAATGAGGAATGTGGCACACACAGATTTGGGGAAGAACATGTTTTTTTCTGCTCTGCTTATTTTTCACCCCCCAGTTTGAAACAGAGGTTTCATCAGCTCCAAGCTGAGCAGCAGCTCCTGTGTCCCAGGAGGGAGCTCAGCCCAGGATTGTTCAGGCAGGGCTCAGGGGACAGTTTTTTGTCCTTTCCCTGCTCCAGGGACACTGCCTGGAGAGCTCTGAGCATGTCACACATCTTTCACAGCCCCAGCCTTTTGCTTCTAGTTTGCCCACAGTATTTTTTTTTTTGGTGGCTTAATTCTTCACATGAAAAATGGATGGGATTCAAGAAGTAAGAGCTGGCTCTGCCTTTTACAAGGGATTAAGAAATCATTTTCCAGGCTGCTTTCCTCTTCCTCTACTGTGGGACCACAGAGTATCTCTGGGATCCTGCTGAGTCAGCACAGAACGTGTCAGGGGACAGCACAGAATTGTCTTTTGTTGGGTTTTTTTTTTTGTCTTTTCTTTTGTGATTACATCACCCAGAGAAGACAAAGTGATTCTCCATCCCATGGAGCTTGAAATGCTAAAAGGAAAGCCACAGTTGAGTTCTGTGTTGACAGCTCTGAAGGCAGCTGAACTTTAGAAGCTCCAGCTCCTGGAGCCCTGTGAGGACAGAGGTCAGAGCTGTCACCAGGTGCATGAAGACTCTTTGGTTTTACACTTGACTCACCAAAATCCCTGCTTCCAGCTGACCCCAGAGCTGGAGCTGTCACCTTTACTGTCCTTTATCTGTGCTCAGAAATCATTTCTTCCAGCTGACTCCAGTGCTGCAGTTTATGGGATGTCACCTTTAATGTCCTTTATCCCTGCTCAGAAATCCTGCTTCCAGCTGACCCCAGTGCTGGAGCTGTCACCTTTCCTGGGCTGTAACAGCATTCGTGCCCTGCTCCTGGCTGAAGTTTAAGAGTAGAGGGGAAAGGAACCCACAAGATACCAACTTTTCTTGTCTAAAAGTTGTTCCATCCCAGCCAAACCCCTTTTTCACAGAGGATTGTGTTTGGAAGTTCTGCCCAGGCTCCAGCAGCTCCACCAGGAAAGGGGAAAAAAAGGGAAGGGAAAGGAAAAAGGAGAGGAAAGGGGAAAGGAAAGGAGAGGGAAAGGGAAAGGAAAGGAAAGGAGAAAAGGGAAGGGGAAAGGGAAAGGGGAAGGGAAAGGGAAAGGGGAAGGGAAGGGAAGGGTGGTCCTTGCCCTGGCAGGTGGAAGGTGCAGGGCTCCAAAAAGGTGCAGAAGCAGGTGCAGGTGTGAGCTCAGAGCTTTTGTCACTCGTTGGATTTCCAGGGCATTCCTAAATCTGCTCGGTACATTCGATGCTGCTCCGTGTTTTTCCCATTAGCTCAGAGGAAAGGAGAGCAGTAAATGCCTTCATTCCTCTGCCTCAGCCAGCAGAGGATGTTTCTGCCCCTCCAAATCAATTTGTTCTTCGTGCAGGGCTTGGAAGCAGCTTCAGACACCATTCCCCAGCTCCCAAATCGTTGCTCATGTCACGACATTGTCCCCTGGCCCCAGGGCAAGCCACACCCCTTCAGCCACAGGGACATGGCCTGGACACAGTGACACCTCAGCTGGTGGCCTGGCACAAGTGACACCGATTTTTCCTGGCTGATTTGGTGCTGTGGAAGAGATTTTTTAAATATTTTTTTTGTTTTTCTAAGCCAAATCTAAGTCCTGGCTTGCAGAGGCAAGGGCTGCAGCTGATACATTTTGCAGCCTGTCAGGAGAGACAAACAAATGATGGAATTATGGTGTCTCTTTCTTATATACAGAGAACACAGACCTTGTCTGAGATTTGATTTTTCTCTTTGTGATGCTGAGATTTTAAATATAAGAAAAAATACTTCCTATTTGAGGTGCCTTTGAGCTGGCAGTTCAACAGAGTGCTGCTCATTTTTTGTTCTCTGCTGTCCCTGCCCAGTGCTTTGTGATAGAAAAGGAAACCAAGTAAATTCTCAGCACTTGGGGGTGTGCTAAAATACCCCCAGTCTGGAGTTGAATTTGAAATTCATAAATTCCAGGGCTAAAAGAAAAAAAAAATACAGTCTTTGTCTGAAGGAGTTTGTGCCTCTGGCATTAGCAGGACAAAACCTCCTGTGATTTTGGTGGGTTTGGCTGGGTGGGGAGATGAATGGTGGTGTTGTGTTGGGAATCCAAAGCCTGGAGAGCTTCTAGATCCCTCCCACACAAGGAGCAGGAGGGACTGGACCAGAGAAATGCAGAATCAAAGGAATTGGTTCATCCCTGGCAAAGTTCTTCCTGTGTGGATCTGAGTTGGAGAGAGCATCACAGAATGAACTGTGCAGACACAGAGTGTGGCAGGAGTGGGAAATGGATATAAACATCCAGATATAAACATCAGCATTAACAGGGAAGGGGAGAATGATGGAGAAATAGATGGAGCAATAAAGAGGTGGGTGCTGACTTGGAGTGTGTTTGGAGCTTTTTTATCCTTTTGTTGTTAGTAACACTCTTTATTTTCTGCTTTGACAGGTTCTGTGTGCTCATATTCAGGTGAGTGGCCTCTCTGTAAATCTGCCAGGTTTGTGATCATGAGGAGGAGTGAGAGGGACCCTGATTCCATGGCATGCACAGGGGCTTTCATTCCTAATTTCCATGGATTGTGCATCCCATGCTCTGGTGACTCTAAATCTGGATTAAACTGGGGGTCAGGGTTAGGAAGGGTGGGTAGGACAGCTTGAGTGTACATTCCTGATAAAAGACATGAATTATCTGTATCTTCATAATCTATGAATTATTATCTGTGTCTTAAAGTTTTATTTATTAGGAAAAGCTTCTTCCCCCTGAGGGGGGGCACTGACCAGGAATGATCCCAGCCCCAAGAGCTCCAGGAGCACTTGGATCCCTCTCAGGGATGCACAGGGTGGGATTTTTGGGGTGTCTCTGCAGGGATAAAGTTGGATCAGTGATTCCTGGGTCACTTCCAGCTCAGGATTCTTTGATTCTCCATAAGAGTGCCCTGTGTTGGTCTTGAAACCAGAATCAAAAACGTGCAGAGATTCCAGCACAAGCCTGACTCCCACTCCAGCCCCTCCTTCCCACACCATTAACTCCATAACCCTGCAACTCTTCTTTTCTTGCTGTTTCCTCCTGCTTTTTCCAGTCCCAGCTGATGCCTCCAATCCCACCAAGCGTGGTGGTGTCTGTGCTGAGGAGGTTCCTCAGGGAATTGTCCCAGCACCAAGAGCTCCAGGATACCACTCAGGGATGCACAGGGTGGGATTTTTGGGGTGTCTGTGCAGGGATGAGGTTGGATCAGTGATTCCTGGGTCACTTCCATCTCAGAATTCTTTGATTCTCCATGACAGTGAAACCAGAATCAAAAACGCGCCGAGATTCCATCACCTCCTTCCAACACCATTAACTCCATAACCCTACAACTCTTTTTTCTTGCTGTTTCCTCCTGTTTTTTCCAGTCCCAGCTGATGCCTCCAACCCAGCCAGCGTGGTGGTGTCTGTGCTGAACATCAGTGCAGCTCTGGGCTCCCAGGCCGTGCTGCCCTGCAAGAGCCACCGCATGGTGTGGACCCAGGACCGCCTCAACGACCGGCAGCGCGTGGTGCACTGGGACCTGCTCAGCTCCTACTATGGGGACAGCAGGATGGAGAGGCTCTGTGACATGTACTCAGCTGGGGACCAACGTGTCTACAGCTCCTACAACCAGGGAAGGATCCTCATGCCTGAGAATGCCTTTGCAGATGGGAATTTCTCGCTGGTCATCAAAGGTGCGGGGGTTTTTTTGCCACCGGGGGCTCGATGGGGTTTGTGGGTTTTGGTGGAAGTGGGTGGTTCATAGTGTGGTTTTGATAAATGGATTTGGGGTTTAGTTGAAGTGTTAGGGCATGGGTTGGACTCGAGGATCTCTAAGGTCTTTTCCAATCTAGTTATTCTGTGAATACCAGGTTAATAAGTGTGATTCTCAGGAGGAATTTCAAGGTTTGGAAGGGGGATCATTATACTGATCATTGTCTGAGTATAAAACACTGAATTTCTCTCTTCCCAGGTGTTGCAGAGAGTGATGCAGGCACATATTCCTGTAATCTTCACCATCACTACTGCCACTTGTACGAAACTGTGAAAATCCAGCTGGTCATTGCCAAGAAAGGTGAGTGTGTGTGCTCCTCACATTCACTGAACAGAATCCCTTCGCTCAGGATTTTTATCCTGGGAAGCTGTAAAGGCAGAGAGAGCCCAGAGAAGGGAAATAATCCTGATCTCATTGGCTTCTCCTGTGCTGTGCTCATGTGGAATGGGTTAGGAATTGTTTCCCTGAAGTGCTGAGCCTCACTGGGCTCTGCTGTGAGTTGTTTTCAATCCCTGACCAATGGCCACAAGAATTGTCTCAGGGCTCTGGAAAGAGTCATGAGTTTCATTATTATCTCTTCAGCCTTCTGTAAGTATTCTTCTCTATTCTTTAGTATAGTTTCTTTAACATAATACAGTATTATAAAATAATAAAACAGCCTTGTGATCACATGGAGTCACAGCATCATTCTTCCCTGCCACGAAGGGGCTGATTTTTCACAAGTGTGGTGACAGCTCTGGTTCTACAGGTGCCACAGCAGGCTTGGGAAGCAGCAGCAGATCCTGGTGCTCTCTGTGCTCTTTGCTGCCTGCTTCCCTAAGTTTCAGAAGATTTATTTACAAAACTCTCATCTTCCTTGGCCAAACAGTGCCTGGAGCCTGCTCAGCTCAGTTTGCTCTTGGTTGTTACCAAATTGTCCCTGCTGCAGCAGCAGCACAGCCCTGGTGACAACATCCCCCCTGGTGACAGTCCCCCCCCCCCGCCCACCCACCCCCCCCCC
>WBNO01027441.1:744-37390 GCA_013400575.1 Peucedramus taeniatus | reverse complement strand
CCGGCCGTGGGGCGGCAGCGGGCGCGGCCCCCTCCCCTGCGGCGCTCCGCTGCCCGCCCGTCCCGCTCCTCCTTTTCACCGGGGGCCGCCGCGGCCTCTCGCCCTCTGTCCCAGCCGGAGCTCTTTGTCCGGGGACTACGGCTGTGCAGTGTTCCACCCCGAGCTCCAGGCCCGTGTTTGTCCCGGACCTGACTCCCGTTGGGCGGCTGTTCTTAAAGCCCGGCCCGCAGCAGCGCTTTGCTTTCAGCGCCGGGCTCGCCCTCCCTTCGGCCTGTGCCCCCGTCTGACACGGACTCGCCCCGGCCTCACCCAGAGGTGGCGGGGTGCGGGCCCTCTCCTGCCCCCGCAGCCGTAGTGCTGGGCTCTCGCTTCGCACTGGTTCAGTTTTGGGCTAAAACTTTTCCTGTCTGTCCCATCTGATGAGAGAGGTGACAGCCAGGCATGCAGAAGGTGCCATGCTGGAGCTACTAAGTTGAGCAGAGGCGTGGAGCATTTTTCTTAGGAGGAAAAGCTAAGAGAGCTGAGCTTGTTCAGCCTTGCGAAGAGGTGACTGAGAGGGATCTCATTAATGTGTATAAATATCTAAAGGGGGGTGTCAGGAAGATGGAACCAGGCTCTTCTCAGTAGTGCTGAGCAGTAGGACAAGAGCAATGGGCAGAAACTGATGGATAGGAAGTTCCACCTGAACATGAGGAAGAACTTTATTGTGCAGGTGGCTGAACTGGAACAGATTGCCCTGAGAGATTGAGGAGTCTTCCTTACCGGAGATATTCAAGAGCTATCTGTATGCTGTCCTCTGCAGTGTGCTGTAGGATGACTCTGCTTGTGCAGGAAGGTTAGACCAGATGACCCTGTGTGGTCCCCTCCACCCTGATGAATTCTGTGATAACAATCCTCTGTGCAGCCTCTTCTACGTTTTCTTTTTCCTGAATGCTCTGAAGTCTTATCTGTATCAATTTGTTATTCTGCCGACTGACAGTGCCCCTCCAGTCACCAATGTACTCCTGAGTTCTTTAACTGGAAAATGAGTTAAAGTGTAACACTCCAGTGCTACATTTGTATTTCAGGGTTTGTCGGTGGTTGCAGTCTGCTTGGATATTCTTGGCCGTAAGGCACGGTCTTGGTTGTTACTTGGTATCTAGTCTTCTGGCATGTCGTGGCAGTGAATTCAGTATCATCTAGACACACATTTTTGATTGTGTGTTAACTATCATACTGACTTCAGGTGAATGTTTCCTCTGCTGCCTGGTATGAGATAAAGTAAACAAACATCTCTCTTTTCAGTTTTCTTAAGTTCTTCTTTTCTTTATAATGCAAGCAGTTCCAACTCCCATTGTTTTTTTTTTCTCCAGTATTTTCTAGTTTCACTTCTTTCACATCCCTCTGATGATATGAAGGTATGTTTTCAAAACACAACATGTGCTACTCAGTGTGTTATTTAAACTGGCACTGTGCCATGATTTGCTTAATAGTTACAACTCCTGTGTTTTCTCTCCCACATTTCCATGTCATCTTACATTTTTTGATGACAATTGGTTGTGGAATTGAAGACAATGATGACTATTTAGAACCTGGGGAGACATCTCAGTTGGTTTAATCATCAATAATCATCAATATGCATTATTTGGCATATGTCAGTATTTAACATCAGTTGCTCATTTTGTAGGTTACTGGTTTCCCTCAAATTCCTTATACTTCTCTGAACTTGGCTCAATTAAATAACAGTGTTGGTGAATTGCTCATGTCCATTATCTCTTTCTCCTGATCATGGCCTCATGCATTACTTTGTATCTAGTGAGAGAGATTTGATAGCCTAAGCCTTTGACTATGACAAAAACAGACTAATGATTCTTTATTCTGTGTTTTTCTTCTCAGCAAGTTCTTGATCTCTGTTAGTTGTGGCTTTTGTTTGTCTGTCTTTTGAGCCATGGTTTCTCAGAAATAGCAACCTAGAGTAAGCATGAATGAGGGTCATCAGTGTGTCATCTGCTGTGCCATCACTGCTTGTGCGTTTGTTTATTCAGGAACTGCAGGGTAATTCTTTTCCATTCCATGCAATCATGCACAGGAAGTTAATGCACAGTAAAAAAACTGAAAGTGCTTGGCTCATTTCTTCGTGTGCTTTATCAGGATGTGTTCTTGTTCACCTGATTTTTAGTTTTTTAATGTGAACAACTTACCAAAAGTAATGGTATGCCATTGGTCTTCTTCTCTTTTTTTGCTGTCTTACATTCAAAGACATCTAGCAGTGTTATGGGAGATAATTTTTAGGGTTTAATTGATGTTGGTACTATCTTCCAGATATGTTACATTCTAGTGTTAATTAGTGTTTAAATGAGATTTCTAAGCACCTGTATGTGACTATTTCTATCTGATAGTGTATTAGTAATAGTGTTGCTAAGCAAGGTTTATATGGCTTCTGTGGGCTCATATTCATTGAGTGTTTGATTGTGATGCTCTTGTCTCATGGTTGTGGCATCTAGAATTTCTAGATGACCTCAGGACAAGTACTAATGAGGCTTGAAACTCTGCTGTTGGTGAGATTGGGTTAATTCAGGTTAACAGGGCTCTTTATCCTGGACAATTAATTGAATTAATCTGTCTCCCATTATTTTCCTGTTCACTTCTTTAAATATTGGTAGTTTTGTGTCACTTTCTGGTTTTATCCTCAGATTCGCACATTTTCACATTTATTGCATTGCAGTAGAACTTCAGTCATTTTGATGAAAAGAGCTTTCTCTGGGTGCTTAGATCTGAAGTGATCAGGTTGCTTCAGCCTTACTGCCTTGGCAGCACCATCTCAGCAGATATCTGCTTTTCCTGACCACTGAAAACCCCTTTTCTTGGCAATTTTGCCATGGAAAGTGCTAGCAAGATACGGAATAAAAGGCATGAGAAGTGTCTCAGCAGTGTTTTCCAGCCTCCTTCAATTGATGCATATTAATAAATCCTGTTCTAGACACACATGTAGCCTGCAGAACTGTGGGATATTATGGAAAGCATCCATTTTGCATATGAGATAGCACCTTAAATAATATAAATGCTTCTGGTTCAGGAAGTTTCTTAGCTACAGCTTGTTGTAGTTGGGGAGAATATACTGATGATTATCAGATGGATTAACAGTGATGATGGATTGTCACTGTTTTACTCTCTTTCTTAGTTGTCTGTTATTGGCTTGTGGTGGTGATGATATACTAGGAGAAATGGATGCTTTGATCCAGCATAGTTCTCTTGAATCAGAAAACTTACTTTTTAGAGATATTGGGGATTTTTAATTGTGGATTTTATAATTTAATTTTATTCTCTTAACTTCAGTCACTTTACCCAGTCTAGCCTTTCTAATCAATGCTCAATCTAAACATACCGTGGTCATACATAATTATGTATGTCATGTTTTGAGTTGATAGCTTCATGTCACAGAAAATTAGGCTAAATTAAGAGTATTTTTTCACTTGTATGCTCTAGAATTTAGATTTGAAGATAAAAAATGTGACAAAGAGCATATACATGTAGAAAATGTGATGTCTTCATTCATTGTTCACTTCAGTTTCTCTCAGATTTATCCACTTGATGTTTGTGCTCTGATATACTGGGCTCTTATTTTTAGAATTTTTACCTGTTTTTCAGCCTAAAGAAATACCATCTGTTAGACAGGTAACTAATTTGGAAAATGGTTTTTAATAGCCACTTTCCAAAACTATTTGAAGATTTTGAACATAATTGTGGAAGTAGGTAATCATCTATGGTCAGAGTTCCAGTAACATTTTGAAGTTAATATGGAAATTCTATTGAGGAGTTACAGTTGGTGTCATAATGTAGTTTAGGTACTCAAATTACTTTGGATGCTTTGATATTCATGTAAAGTATCACTTTGTTACTGTTGAATCACCTAATTCAGCAAATGATATTTTAATCTTCAAAAGCTTATGCATGGAGGCTTAAGTTGCAATAAGCTGTTACTGCGTGACTTCTTTAGCATAAGATGTAAGACAAAACTGTAGAAGAGAGTAGCTACTGCCTCCTTTATACTTGTCCATATTACTCAAAAAGTTTAGAAATCTTTTTAAAATTGAAGCTTAGATTTTCAGTAGCTTGATGATGCTTAAGGAGAGGCTTGTATGCACACAGGGAAGAAGGTTTTTCAAGTACAGAAACCAAATTGCAAATTGTCCTGGTAGAGAAGAAGAAACTGGAATTTATAGAAGCTGAGTACCTAAATACTTCCAAACATCTGTGTTTCAGCTTTGAAAGTTGTAGTAAATGGGCTCTATATGAAATATTCATCACTTCCACAGCTGTCTGTAGGTATTCAAATGCTGCAGGGGATGCTGACTAGACTACTTTCCTTTTTCCTGTCAGTGAACAGGAATGTATTTTAGTTCCTCAAAAAGAAATCAGTGTGCAAAGCAGACACTAAGTCAAGGTTTGCTACTAGGAAAAGAATGAACATGTTCTTTCTCTGTTCCCAAAGATGGAGAACAGGAGAGTCTTCTGTGTGTCTGTACAGTCTCATATAAGATGCTACAGGAAACAGTTGTAACCTCCAGGCACTTTTCCCATTCTTCTCTTTTCCCAGCATCTTGTAAAGGATGGTGGTTTTCTTATGTAGCCATTGACTCTTTTGTCAGTGCAGCTCCTATTCATGAGTGTCACGGTTAACAAAGCTTAGTTACATTCTTCATGTTCCATAGTGAGTAGATATGTTAGTATGGGTGTGACACGTGACAAAGTCAAAAAACTGTCAAGCATGATGTTGTTTTGCAAAAATTAGGGTGATGATAGATTTTTGTGTATAGATCATGTTAATTTTGGATTCACATAATCAGTCTGTACAGAGGAGCGTTGCAAGTTAAAATGGATGGGCTAGTAGAGAGAGAGGCTGAATGACAGTGTTGAAGGTGACAAGGAACACAAACAAGCAAGAAAATTAGGTAGTTGAAGAGCTGAGGAAGTGGAGGGGATGTATCCAACCCAACAACTTTTACCAGGGTAGATGGAGGGTGTGTAACTGTTAGGATGAAAAGGCAAAGGGCAATAAAGTGAAATTTTTCTAACAGTCAAGTTGAAGTGACTATAATTTATTACCATTTAATGTGAGTGTTGATTGTATGACAGAACAACTCTCCTTTTAGCTGTAAATTTTGGGATGGTCTCAGGTGAACAGTGAAGCTGTTTCTCATGTTGCTCACTAATATCTAATTTGAGCTAACCAGTTGCATAAAGCTTCATAGTTTCCACATCTGTCTGTCTTCTGTGGTTTCTAATGTCTACTTCATGGAAGATAGATGCTTGTTTGAGACTACACTCTGTAGAGTGTTGCTAAATTTTTGTTGTAGGGATCTTTACTGTATGTTATATTTGCAGGTAATCAAAGCTGATGTTTACATGATTGGATGACAAACTATCATTTTAAAATGCTGTTTTCGTGTTTTCAACTATACTGAGTTTAAATTTTCTATATTCTGTTGTGCTGTAGCCCTCCCAACTTAAATCACACTAAAAGTTAGCTAAAAAATCTTAAATTACTCCGTTTTAAATAAACTGATCTGTATTTCCTTTAAACTTTTACACTTGTGAATTTTGAGAACTCCTAACTAAAAAATATTCCAATTTACTCTTGACAGTACTATTTCTGCAATTATTTATTATTGAAGGTGAATGTCTAAAACTGCTCAGCATGTTGCTTTGAAATGCTAAGTTGCAACTGTACATATGCATAAAATACTGCAAAATTTTATTATCTTTTGTAGGGAAGTTTTTACCTTTGAAGACAATGCTAGGACCAAGATATGATGAACAGGTTGCTGAAGAAAATCGTTTTCACCCGAGTATGTTGTCCAACTACTTAAAGAGTCTGAAGGTAAAGTTAAATTTTCTAAAAATTGACACATTGCTTTCATTATTATTTACTCAAGTATTGCTTTTCAGATCTAAGGAAAAAGTTGTTGATAGTTTTGTTTGGGACACCTGTACAGAAAGTTTTTTTTTGTTTGTTTACATTTCCAGGTCTCTTCTGCAGTTAATGGATTTCCGAAAGTGTTTTCTTACAAGTTAGAATTCTTGAGACTAAAAAAACCCAGGTCCCTCAGCTGTTCCTTCAAGAGCCTTGTTGCTCTTCTCTGTTCACCCTCCAGCATCTCAATGTCCTTTTTAAAGTGAGGGGCCCAGAACTGAACACAGCACTCAAGGTGTGGCCTCACCATTGCAGTGTGCAGGGAGATGATCCCTGCCCTGGTCCTGCTGGCCTTGCTATTGCTGATACAGGCCAGGTGCCATTGGCCTTCTTGGCCACTTGGGCAGCACAGCATTGGCTGATACTGAGCCAGCTGTCAGCCAGCACCCCATGGCCCACTCCTCCTCCTGCCTGTAGCACTGCCCAGGGCTGCTGTGACAGGACCCTTTACTTTACCTTATTAAACCTTCTGGCATCCACCACTAGAGATCTGTGGTTCTGGCTTGCTTCTTCATTCTCTGCTTTGCCCATTTCTATCTGTGTTTGCATGTTCTATGCTGTAGCACAACTGTGACAATAAAGGTGGAACGGGACCTTTTCAGCCTTTCATGTAGGTCTCTGTAGTGTTGTGCCAGTCCAGTGCATCTGGAGATATGAGAAATGGGATTTTGAGCCTGCCAGGCAAAGAAAGGCCTACCACCTAATTAATTTAATTGGTTATTAAAGCTTATATAGAAGTTTAGTGCCATTTGTTTTGATTGTGTCTATGAGATGAATCATGCAAGTGGTGTTTTTTCTGTGGGTTTTTAAATTATTTTTGCTATTGATTGAGGTTAAATTAATTCTGAATTTGTTTAACAGTATCAGACCTGAAACATCAGAAGGTGACTAAAAGATTGGAATCCTCATTTTATTAATCTTATTTAGGCATAGGTATGAAGTAGATGATGAACTACTCAGTGTAGCAGTGGTAGGAGTACCTGTGCAGTAATGCGATAAGAAAGTACGATCAGTGAAGCATATGTGCCTGTTCTCAGTGCTTGGACTGGTAGGATTTTTCTTGTTAGAGTTCTTGCATCTGTGCTTTTATAATTCACAGAGGATCAAACAGAGCTCTCTGTGAATAAACTGGTAAGAATCCTGAGGTTCAAAGTATTTCCTAAAAGAAGATTAAAACCAAACAAGGTTAAAAGTTAATGTATAAAAAAATGGATATAATTTATTTAACAGTAAAAGAAACAAAGAGAAAGATACAGAAATAGAAAAAAGAGGTGGATGGGGCACAGAAAAAGTGCCAAGGACAGATTGAATAGAAACTTAGCACCCTTCTGTGGGTCCCAGTGTCATCTTGCTGGTCCCCTCCATCTGTTTTCTTGATGGAGAGGGTCCCCCACCACCAAGTATAGAATCCAGTGGATTAATATATATTTGGGTCAGGTGGGAATACCCAGGTGCCTCCCCTGAGCAAGGGAAGGTTGGCACTGATCCTTGCAAGGCTCTGTGTCAGTTGCATCATTTTGCATCATGTACAGGGTCTGGGGAACCATTCAGGGGGTCTTTGAGGGACCATGACACCCCCTCTGCTGCCCCTCACGTGAATGCCCTGTAAATGTGGCGTTCCTGGGAAGGGGGTCCCCATAGCTGAGCTAGTCTGTGCAGGGCGTTCACTGCCTTTGCCTGGAGGCTACACACCCAAAACCTCTCCTCCTGCCGTTGGGTTTGAAGGAGAGTCTGTGCAGACCTGGCAGCAGATAAACCTGGGGCTATGGCTCCACCCTGAAGCTTCTGGGCTTAATTCTCCTGTGGAAGTATTCTTCTCCCCCAGCCCAGACCTGAGAACAGTGTCATTTTACCTTACCTCAGATCAGCTTACAGTCCAGGGCCTCAGTCAGAGGGCCCACTCAGGCTGGGCTTTGGTGATGCAGCTTTTATTGGTTTGGCTTCATTATACAGTTTTCATGGATAAAAATACTTAATAAAAATGTTTGAACTATAAACTGTAATATTTCAGTCTCTGACGAGTGCATCTACATTCTACTTGAGTTCCTCTTTTATATATTATGTTATTTTTGACTCTGACTGGATTTGATAGGCATATCTGGACATTTTCCCAAACCAATCTTATTCATGTTTTAAAGTAATTTAAAATTCTGTGTATATTTTGAATTTACAGAAAATTTCACAACCTTACTTAAAATTTCTAAATGCTTGCCTCCTTAGTGATTTGCCACCAAAAAGAAATAATCATGGTGAGACTTTGTAGCCTTTCTAGTAGTCACATCTGTCAGTTCTGTTGCAATACTACAAATTCATATCTCGAGTGACATCAGATTATTAGAATTTGATAGTAAAATTAGTATCATGAGGATCCCCACTTGTATTTTGGTAATTTTGATAAACAAGCAGAACATAGAATTTCTCTCAAACTCTTTGTTCTCATCAAATCTATTACATTGGATTGGACCCTGGCATTGTTGGTGAGTGTTTGCTATTTGAAAAGATATATTTATTTTTATTTGCCAAGTTATGTAGTGGTTACTGGAGTGCTCTATTTGTGGATTGGCAGTTTACCAACAAGTCAGCAATGAAACAAATGTGAAATTAAGGTGCCCTGTAAAACTGAGTTTTCCCACCCAAGGTGAAAGTAGCTCACTGTGCATGGTTCTCGTAACTTTATTGCAGTGTGTTTTTTACTGCTAATATTTTGCAGAATAATTATTTCTGAAAACTGGTTATTACTTAAGTCCATGTAATTTAGCTCCCAAATAAAAGACTTCAGCAGAAACTTTTACATCTGGATTTCTGTAATAGAGAGATATTGATGTTACCACAGATTTTGAAGGTACTGGTTTAACATTTAAGACAACATCTGTCTGTGTGGAACTGTCTGTAACAAGCTTCCTGTATGATTCCTTTTCTCATGGAGCTGGTTGTTGAAAATCTGAATGTTAGAAACTGATTTGATTAGCTATGGCAGCCCCATTTTTCTTGTGATTGCCAATATTGGCATAGTATCTTAATGTTCTCTTAAATGAATTGCAGGAGCAATTGGTGACAGCGTGAATAATTTATTTTTTTAATATTTCTTGAGTAGGTAGGTTAGTATAGTTTATGCTTTATACAGGTAGATTTATTTCTGTCACAAAGAGTTAGGACATTAATTAACTCATAAGAATGTTTGGGTTATTAGTATGCTCAAGTTACAGAATTCCTATTAGGAAAACTACTTACCAGTTGTCAGCCACATTATTGTTTACACAGATATATTCAATCACTCATCTAAACTATTTTTCTCAAATAATAAGTGCATGAAAAAATTCCTGAGACTGGAGTGCATTCAGTGTATTGTAATATGCTCTCTCCTTCCTGGGGAGGGTGTTTTCAATCTCCAGTGTATAAGGAGAAATTTCTAGAGTCATACAGGGGAACCTAGCAAAGCCCATTTTATTGCACAGCAGCAGAAGAGCACATGCATAAGGCATTAATAGCTGGGGATACCTGGAATGTGAGGAAGTGAGGGGAAGTCTTTTATTTTGTTCCAGGGGTAGTGAGTTTTTTTGCATGTGTTTTTTGAAAATCATGGTTGTATACTTTGATATATTGTATAATCCCCCTGATCTTTAAAAAAATCTTTATCGTTTTCTTGTGCTTTGCACTCTCTAAATTGTAATGTGTTATGTGCAGTCAATCCCATGGATTGAGAATGCAAATTATTAGGCTTTCTGTAAAGCAGGAAAACTGCCTTCAGCTCTTATATGCTCTATACACCATAAAGGCTTTATAGCTTTGGATAAATTACACTCAATGCCTATTTGCTGTACTGCTCCATGAAGTGTGTGAGGAGCAGTGTCACTTCACATGAGCTTCATTTGTATATGATCTGTAATAATGGCAAAAGAATAGCAAGTGAGAAGTCCTACAGACCTGAATTAAGTAGTCTTGGAGACATTTGCAAAATGCTGTAGGGAATGGAGAGGGAGGAAAGTAATCATTGAATTAATTGCCTTTGTATAATTTCTACAGAATTAATCCCTGTCTAGGATGCTGTCAGTCTCCATGCCTAGCAGCTCAATTGACACTTTATGTTTGAAGTTTCAGGTGGTGTAACATTGTTTTCAGGTTGACCCCCTTGTAAATTGGTTTGTATTTCTGCAAAACACAGTAATAACAGTAAATAAAATATTCTGAATGCAACATACAAAGTTGACAATGAGAAATTCAGAACTCATCTGGATATTACTTTAAAAGTTTTAATGCTGTTGACATAACATCATGTTGCTTTTTAATATTTATTAAATAAAACTATGAAAGTATGTAAGTATTACAAACATATATCATCAGAACTTTGAATATCTTGGAGGGCTATCTGTAGATAATTGGAAATTTTCCTTTAGGGGTCTACTAAACAACATATTCATGTGGAATAGCTGTTTCTGAACTGTATTCTAGTTGTAATTGAATTTTACCTTTTCTGAATTGTGTGGAAATGGTGTTTTAACTTTGTAATTCTTCCAACTGCACTGCTAAATTATTGCCGGTCTGTTGGTCCTTCCTGAAAGCATGACATTGAGTTTTTTGTCCAAAAGCAATTGCTTGCACTTACAAGACAGGAAACCAGAAATACTTTCTTTGTTCAGGTGTGTTAGTGAGCTGTTTTTGCACAGTAAAACTGGTGGGTTTGTTGTTGGAAATTTTGTTTGGAACGAGGATCACTAGGCTGTACTTTGATACGCTGTGTGTTTTGTGCCACCCAGTGGAATTTCTGCTTTCCATCCTTCTTAAAAATGTAGTGACTTCCACAAGACTCTTTAAAGAACCTGTTTTCCAGCTATAAAAACAAGCACCAGAAGACTAAGTTGATGCACAAGGTGACACATTAGGGTAGAGTGGGCAAGGCATACTGGATTCAGGAAGACCCTAATGTCTGAGTGGTTGAGACTGCCACCTTAGCTGCTGACAGCATATTTGAATATCTGAAGTTGTTTTGTATTTTAGCTTTAACTAAGATGTTTTTAAGAATTTAATTAATTTGATTGACTTTTAAACTTGAAAATGTGTTCATTCTTTTACATTGTTTTGCACTCTAATAGGTAAATTGAGTTATTTTTTCTGAGAGTGTACTTATATGTAAGTCTCAGTAGTTAATTTTTCTTACAGTACTTTCACTGTGCCAGTATTTAGTATTGCTCTGCTTTGCATAAGAGCACTTGATTCCATCATGTTTATCTTTTATGTTAAAGTAATTCTTTACCAGATTTTCCTGCAGTTGGTGGAATTCTCTTACTTAGAATCATTGGTTGGAGCAAACTGAAGTTTTTGAGTTGATGGCTAGTGCTAATTTAGACACCAACTTTCACAAAGAAATGCAGATGTCTGTAATGGTGGTAAAATTCAGATTTTACAAACAAATGCAATATTTAATACTTTTAAAATTTATAAATGTAGCCTGTGGCTGCTTTTAATTATTATGTTTTTAGACATTTAGTATTTATGCACAGGTATTTGAACCATGAATATAAATTTATTTTAATTTTTTTTGTTGTTGTTTTTTAGGTTAAAATGGGTTTGTTGGTAGACTTGACCAACACCACTAGATTCTATGACAGAAATGATATAGAGAAAGAGGGAATTAAATATATAAAGCTCCAATGTAAAGGGTAAGTTGTGTGCACTTTTAAATTATTTCTTTGGCTTTTAATTTGAAAGATCACACTGAAGAAATTTTTTTTTTTTTTTTTGCCTTCCCCCCAGGTGTCTCCTAATCCATGTGTTCTTGTGTTTTTCAGGCATGGTGAGTGCCCTACACCTGAGAATACAGAAACATTTATCCGTGTATGTGAACACTTCAGTGATAAGAATCCTTCAGAGCTTATAGGTACATCTTTTATCCATCTTATGCCCATCATTAGTTTTTATTCTTAGTTTGTTTCATGTTTGCTTGTAATTGCAGTCTCTTATTCTTAGAAGTCTGAGCAAATGAATTTCCTCAGTACTGTGTTTAAGCATATATAAATTTGTTTGCTTTTACTGCACAACTAATGTTTCTTTTTTTTTTTTATTAGAAAGTAGTATGTTTCTGCATCCATCAGTTTGATAACAGCTGTTAATGCAGAAAATTACACAGGCCCAAGAGCTGTCTAGAAATACGTGATACTTGCACTGTGGTTTTGTAACTTCTGCTGATACAAATGCAAGTTGTGTACTTGGTGGTCTGGTTTACTTGAAGTCATATTTGGTAACTGAATTATGAGAGATTCTTTGGCAAGTCTCACAAAACTGGTAGTAGACACTAGGCTAAGTTTTTCTTCTGTGGTATTCTTGCAGTGAATATCTGAATGTTCTAAGCATACTTTTTTTATTCAGAGAGAAATAAGTTCTTAGTTTAATTTGCATCCCTTCTAGTTTTAGTTAAAACTATTTTACTCTGATTTTTGTCAATCATATTAATGTTCATCTCTATCTGCAAATTATTAGAGACAAGAAATTTCTTTGCATGTGAGTTTCCAGAGTCAGAATGAGTGTCATCCTCAATCCTCTTGGATGATAATTTTGCAGCCTTCTTGAATCTGAGTGTCTATGTGACTTAGGAGTACATGGAACAGTTTCTGCAGGTGTCATTGCTAAGAGCTTGGTAAACTAAGCTGGTATGTTCATGCAGTTTAGGATTCATCCAGATCCATGGTAGGATAGCTCAAATTATTGGAAGGGACCTGTGTAAATCAGATACTCAGTTGCCCTTCTTTAGAACAGAGCCAGCTAAAGCAGCTTCCTCAGGACTATGCCCATTTGGCTTTTGACCAGCCTCTAAGCTTGGAGACTCCACAACTTTTTCTGGCAGCCTATTCCAGTGTTTGTTCGGTACACAGGTGTTTTTTTCTCATGTGGAAGCAGAATTTATTGTATTTCAATTTGTAGCCATTTCTTCTTGTTTTGTGCAGGATGCGATACCACTGAGAATTTTGGTTTTTTTGAGTGCTTGAGAGATTTCATTTGGTTACACATTTTTTACCTAGTTTTCTTTTAAATACTTGCTTACTGCTTTATTGCACACGGAATGCAGTTTAACTTGAGACTCTTGTGGTTTAACTCCAGCCAGCAGCTGAGCCCCCCACAGCTGCTCTCTCACTTCTCCACTGGTGGGACTGGGGAGAGAAGTGGAAGGGTGAAGGTAGAAAACTCATGAGTTGAGATAAAGAGAGTTCCATAGGGAAAGCAGAAGCCATGCACACGAGCAAAGTAAGGAATGAATTCTCTGCTTCCCATGGGCAGGTGGGTGTTCAGCCATCCCCAGGAGAGCAGGGCCCCATCACATCTCATGGTGACTTGGGAAGAAAAATGCCATCACTTTGACTGTCCCTCCATTCCTCTTTCTTCCTCTCACTTTATGCACTGAGTGTTCTATGATCTGGAGAATACCTTTGGCCAGTTTGGGTCAACTGTTCCAGCTTGTGTCTCCTCCCAGCTTCCCAGGCACCCTAACTTTCTCACCAGCATGGCAGCATGAAAATCAGAAAAGGCCTTGGCTCTGTGTAAGCCCTGCCCAGCAATAACAAAAACATCTCTATATCCTCAATCTTGTGTTCAGCAGAAATCTGAAACACAGCCTCAAACCAGCCACTGTGAAGAAAATTAACTCTGCTTCAGTTGAAACCAGGACAGAGACCTGTGTGTTCTTCTCTGAACAGTAACACAACTATGGGGTTTAAAAGATGAGGAACTGCTAAATGGAACTGAGTGGAACCAGTCACCAACAATATTTCTAAAACTTACACCAGAGGCAAGATATTGTTGGTAACTGATCCCACTCACTTTTCTTTTAACAGTTCCTTGTTTTCAGTCTTCTTTTGCAGTTCTTTCACTTGGTCCTCCAATAATATTTTTGAACTCCAAATAGTGGTTATGGTCAGCAATTTATATCATGGATAGCATGGTGGTATCCTATAAGTAGCATATCCATTTAGTTGATATTTCAACTTATAAAATGCCATTTTAGTGTTGAGTCACTAACTTTTTGTCAGGGGAAAACAATCAATTAGAAAGAGCCAAGGAGAAAGTAATATGTACGTTGACTAAACTTTTGAAGAACATGTTGTTTAGGCTTTCATAGTAAAAGAGAAATGTTGGAATTTTCCATTTCCCTTTTGTGAATTACTGAAATTTGTCATTTTGGGCAATTGCTTCCTCTGACAGGGCATCAGAGGGACTGGTGTGGAGGATATTTATCAAAAGTGAAAGTGTTCTACAGCAGTGATAGTACTGTACCCTGTGTGATCTTTCTCTTCCAAGCCATTTGGTCTCATGCTGAGATGCTTCTTATCTTTGTCATGTGCATAAAATTATTGACTTAACCTTCTTGGCAGCAGTAACAGCTGCAGGACTTAGTGATAGCAATTGTGTGCAATTTTGTTCAGTGTCACAATTAGATATGAAAAGAGACTGAAATGTGAATGATAAGTGGCCAAAATTTTCAATTCATCTAGAACAATATAGGAAGGGAACTTTATTTTTGCAGCATGAAGGACAGGAATATGCCTGCCGACCTTAAGGACGTGACATGCAAAAATTTTGCTTCAGCAGAAAACAAAGGAGAAATGATTGTTAGGAATAAATTATATAAGGAAGGTAAAATTCATTTAATTTGATGCAAGTTAGACAGTTTTTAGTATTTTTAAATGGTTAAAAACGATGAATCCAAAAAATTAATGATAATTTTTACCTTGCTTTATCAAGAAGGGAACCTTGGCAGGGCAGGCACAAACCCCATCCTGTTACACTTAATACATACCTTTTTTACCCACTTAGAGTTGGTTTGGTTTTTTTTTTTTCTCAGTCTACTTTCTGTAGGTACTTTGGTTCTCCACTTGAGAAAGTTTATACTTCAGTGTAGAGGAGTGTAAAAAAAGATAGATATTCACATTTTCTTTGAATATGCATCAAGTGAATTGTAACTATTCTTACTTTACTACCTGTGGTAGAGAAATGAGCAAATTGATGAAAGCTTAAGTGGCTTGCTTCCAGGACACTGTGTTCCAGGTCTTGCACTTTGGGTCACAACAACCCCAGCTAATGCTGCAGGCTTGGGGAAGAGCAGCTGGAAAGCTGCCTTGCTGAGAAGGACCTGGGTGTGCTGGTCTACTGACCATGAGCCACCAGTGTGCCCAATTGGCCAAGAATGCCAATGTCCAGTAGGATTAGGAAGTGATTGTCCCCCGGTACTTGACACTGCTGCTCAGGCACTGACATTCTGGAGTGTGTCCGGAGATAAATGGAGCTGGTGAAGGGTCTGGAGCACAAGTCTCATTAGGTGTGGCTGAGGGATCTGGGATTGTTTAGCCTGGTGAAAAGGAGACCCAGGGGTGACCTTATCACTCTCTACAACTGCTTGAAAGGAGGTTGTAGCCAGGTGGGGGTTGGTATCTTTCCGCAGGCAACAAGTGACAGGACAATGGTCTTAAGTTACACAGGGAGGTTTAGGACATCAGGAAAAATTTCTTCACCCAAAGGTAAGGCTGTCAAGCACAAGAACAAACTGCATGGGGAAGTGGTTGGGTTCCCATCCCTGAAGGTATTTAAAAGCTGGGTAGGTGTGGCACTTAGGGACAAGGCTTAGTGGGAGACTTGGCAGTACTGGGTTAATGATTGGTTTCAATGTACTTGAGAGCCTTTTCCAACCTAAACAATTCTGTGATTCTATGGTAACAAGGGAAAAATGTTAAGAATAATTGCTCTTGATGTTAGTGGAAACTTTATTGATATTTATAATTTTAAATTAAGTAGAAGGAAGAGGCAACATCTTGCCTGAATCCTTCATGACATCTTTAGTAGCACAAATTTTGAGGCTGGTCTGCTTATCACTAGATGGTGCTATTGCCTTGAGATAAAAAAAAATGCATTGCATTTGACAGTGTATCCCTCCTTTCATTAGGGGATGAGTTCAGTAAAACAGAGGCTGAAGACTTAAATATTTTTTTTCACATTGAAAATATAAGTAATTCAAGATGATTATACTGTTGTATAGTTTTCTTTTTGTATGGTTTTTTTTTTCAAAATTAATAAGTCTGGTCTTAGCATGGTAATAGCAAATTTGAGATAGAATTGTGGTCTCTTGGCACTCCTTTCAATTTTTAGGTAAGGTAATATGAATATGATTTTTTGCCTGATGGTATGAATTGAATGTCATGCTTGTTTAATCCACTAAAAGCTCAATTAATGAATTTGTTTATATTGCCTTCTGACAAGCATGAGCAGATTTGTGAATCTTATCTGTATTAGCCATATTTCAGTCAAGTTAACTTAGTGCTCTTGATTGTGATGGAGTGTCCTATACCCTTGCTGCTGCTAATTTGCAGAAAGAATGTAATAAATTGCCTTTTAGGCTTATGTGCCTTATGTAGTCTGTACTGCTGTGATGGGAAGGGAGATAACCTTTTAATGTTACAGATGAAGGTGGAAGGATCTAAACCCACGTTTTTGATACTAAACATGTTTGTTAAAACCACTTGTAAGTGATTATGCCCTTTTCTTGTCTTTTTTAGGTGTCCATTGTACGCATGGTTTCAATAGAACTGGATTTTTGATCTGTGCCTTTTTGGTCGAGAAAATGGACTGGAGGTAACTTTGTATGTTAGTTCCTGGGGATTTGTGGAATGTGGCCAAAGGGTTCTTCAGTGTGTTTCACTCATTGTCCTGACAGCTCTGCTAATAGTATTCACTATTGCTTGTTTTATAGCTGCCTAATAATCTTGAGTAAACAGCCCATATTAATGTTTTTTGTATCATCCCTTGGTAGCTTAACCTGTTGTAGTCAAGAGTTCCAGGTCTGGAGGTCAAAAGTCAGATGCACCTGCTGTGTGTGGGCCTTTAGCAGTGTATATATCATATTGTGTCTCTTTCCCATGACAAGTCCCACATTTTAAGTAAGAATGTAGAGTTCAGAGATTCCTGAAAGATTGTTTCCAGTACTTTTTCATCTTTTTCATGTAGGTGTGGGTGTAGGTTTTTGGGCTTTTTTGAGATCTGAAGAGATTAACTAGAGCAGCAACAGAGTAACATACATACTTCTGAAGGATTGGGGGCAAACAAAGTCCTTGTTTCCAGCTTGTTTTTTGACTAAAGTCTACAGCATGCGTCTATACAGACTCACCTATTTTTTCCATCTTTTAAAAAAGTTGGTTTCTTCATACAGAGTAATTATCTTTTTTAGATAACATTAGTTTTAAAAGAAACCCCAAATCCAAACAATGCCTGTACCATCCTGTTGGACATAACTTTTGCATAACTTTTGTTTTGTAGTATTTACAAAACATTATTTGACAGGGTCCTGTGAAAGTCATGTTTCTTGACAAGCCCATTAAACATTCTGATGATATTTCTTACGTGTGGTCCTTTAAGTGAAGAAAATTTTGCTCCTATTGCAGGATTTTCTTGTGACTGGACATACAGTTATAATGCTCACATACATGTGCAAACTGTTTGCAAGAACTAGGTCATTGCTGTCTGTTAGTAAACCTGGAATAAAGATATTGGATTAATGGAGATGGAAAGCCATTAGTAATGGGTAGCTGAATCTTTGCAGGATCTTAGCTGCATATAGGAAGTAGACACAGACACAAATGGCTTTACAGTATGATTCTCGTTGTTCCTATGAATTAGAAAATCGGTATGCTTTTAATCAAACAATTTTAAAATAGCATGGAATAATTAGACTTAGAAATGATCCTTTGTTTTGAATAGGAAAGGCACTTGAGTCTCTTTGGATCTTCTACTTTTATGCTGCCTATCTGTTTTCAAACGTTGGTGGGAAAAGCCTTAAAACTCAACAGCCATGGCTTATTTTTTTGCTTTGGGTAGTTAATTGTATCAAGTTTGTTCATCTCTGTCAGATTATTTTAATAGAACATCCAGATGTCCCCTGATAGGAAAAAATGTCCACAGTGAAAGAAACAATTTTGGCAAGATGCTGGTTAATGCTGAGCATTGTATCGAGATAAATCTAATTTGCTGTATCATTCTTTAAAACAAGGCACTGTTTCTTGCTAATGAGGAAATAAGATCTTCCTGATGGAAAAATCCATCTGTATTCATTCCTTAAGCATATGATGTAGAGGTGTTGCGGCTGTATTGTGTACAGTGGGATATATTTTATAGTTAGTTTAGAGAAGGCCTGAAAGCTCTTCAGCTTTCTGACCAGTGAGGTCAGAAACCTTACTTGTTTCTCTTTTCAACAACTCATTTTTCCCAAAGACTGCCGTGTTTCTAGAACCTGGAAAATTGTTTTCTTTCAGCTAGGGTTCTGTATTTGAAATCCGTGCCACCTCTTTTGGCTTTCGTTGCCATCTATTCCAGAAGATTATAGAGTTCTTCTAATATCATCAGAAAAAAATTTGAGCATTTTTCAGACCCCATAACTTTTGGTTTGTTTTGTCCTTTCAGTGGCATTCATTACAGAAGATGTGAAACAATTAAAGAAAGATAGCAAAGTAAAAAATGTCTTGTGAGAAAGAAAGTAGGAGTCTTAGAAAACAGAATGGGGAAGAAAGGTCCTTCAAAGTAACTCTGACTCTTAAACTGTCATTTTTGAAATGATACTATGTGATAGTGTCACTCTGGAGAACATCTTATTTTCTCCTCTTACAAAGATCAGAGGAGTGAATCAGCCTTACTGGTTCTTAGACACTGTTTCTTTCTATTCTGGAAAATTTACCTCTTAAAGTTCTCAGGCTCCATTCCATACTGTCCAGGTCAGACAAAAAAAAAATTGAATTAAATATCTGAAAAAAAAAAAGTCACAGGGTGTTGTATGTGCGTTTGTTCCAGTTTAACGGGGACACCTCTCTATTTTTGTGGTTTCTCCTCTCTCCTATAGAGTAATATTTTAAAATGTCAATTCTTGGAGCCTTACTGCTCTTCATAGCCTTGATAAATGGAGGACAGAATTATATCCGGCGTTTTTAGTTAAACATTTTAATAGGGTCTGTGAAAATGGCAACATTAAAACCCTTGTGTTATGCTCACTGTTGTATGTTTGGAGAGCTTTCCAGTTGCCTGGTAAAGATGTATGACTTAGTTTTGGTTTCTATTTTTTTTGTGGTCCAACCTCCAATTTATTTGAGCAAGATTAAGTATTAGGTGCATAGTAAAAGACTTCTAAACCACAGTCCTTTTGTGAGAAACTTCTGGAAAAAAAAGTAATTTAAAAAGATTAGGGTGGTTTTTCACAGTATAATGGCAAAACTTCTAATGAGAGGAAAGACAATTCTTAGTGGAGAAAAATGTAACCATATTTGAATTTAAACGTTTGCATTTTTCTCCATTAAGTTTGTTGATACGTTTCTTTGGTCTTTTTTTGTGTTCATGCAGTCCTCAGGTATTTACCTGCATGTCACCCATTGCTTCTCTGTAGCAATAAAAAAAGATTTATCTGTGATGAAACGGTGATCAGCAGACCAGTAGGAGCTGCAATAAGGACTCAAAGCAGCCAGAGCTGCAGTTACTTGAGAACATTTGCAGTGCCTACAAAGTTATACAGAATCTTATGCAAGAGCAACTGCTACATGGCTGATCTAAGCATGTACTTTCAAATATAAGGAATGTTTTTGCAATTACCACTTCAGAATTTGTATTGATTCTCAGTCCCAATAATTCTCATGTTTGGTAAAGCATGACATGACTAAGACATGTCAATTAAGCATCCAGAGTGATTTTGATTTTTTTTTTTTTTTACAGTATTGAGGCTGCTGTGGCTACTTTTGCTCAGGCCAGACCTCCAGGTATTTATAAAGGTGACTATTTGAAGGAATTATTTCGTCGTTACGGGGATGAAGATGATGCGCCAGCACCACCAGAGCTTCCAGAATGGTGCTTTGATGAAGATGAAGAGGAGGATGATGATAATGGTAAACCTGGAGGCCCAGAATCAGAGCCTGGATCATCAAGCTCTTCCTTTGGCAAGAGGAGAAAAGAACGCCTAAAACTGGTAATTTTGATTTGGAATTTAATATTCTAATTGCTAAACATAATTTCATAACCTCATACCCATCACTTACCTCATTGTACATGCTGTACAAGTGTCACTGCTCTTGCAAATGGGGACTGGAAGCATTGTCTGTGACTGGAAAAAGTTGTAGATACATTGTCAACTTTTTTGTATTTCCTATGTTAACTGTGAGCTTTAATATTCAACACCTCAATATTCCAGTTGTAAAAATGACTTAAATTTTTCTAATATAACAATTTTTTGAGATAGTAAAGAGCTTTTTAATTATTCAGTCTGTCTTTGGAGATGAAATGTTATTAGATGGAAACAGCTCTTGTTTTTTGTAGTCATGTAGATGGAACTCAGAATTTTTAAAATTCAGTGCTCACTTTGGTAAATAGTCTTTCTTTGGGAAATTTTGTGGGATTGAAAATTGGATTACCAAGAAGCAACATGAGCTTAAAAAACCCAAGGCAGCTTTTAGATCATAAGCTGTTTTAACTTTGTAAGAAATATGGCTGATCACTTACTATGATTTCTGACATACATCTGCATAATTCTGATGAAATAAGTTACTGTAGTTACCATGATATGGAACTAATGCTCAAGTACAAAGAATATATTTGTATCATCTGAAGACTAATGACTTAGTGCTCTTCAAATTCCTGACTCGCTTTTTTATTTGCAAATAAAGCAGGCTAGACTATTGCTTGTTGCAAAAACAGATTTTTTTTTTTTTTATTGCACTTAATTATTTTAATATGTGCTGAGGTGTGTTTGTTAGCAAAGACTTGGAAATCCTCATATCACAATAGGCTGCAAAAAAGCATTTTGTTGTTACTGCAGCTGGTCAACAAGGTTTTACAGGTGGAGTATGGAAAATATTAGCCTGACAGAAATACAAAACCCAGTCTAAAGAAGCAAGATGAACTTTGAAAACTTTCAAATTATCCCTCATCTGGAATAAAAAATTTCCCACACTGCAAAGACATAGTAAAAGTATATTCAGAGGTTATCACCACTTCCTCCATTAACCTTGCAGTAAAATATTGATGTCTAAGTATTTTTGGGGGGGCTGGAACCTTAACTTTTTTTTGATGTGCCTTCTAATGCATTAGGAGCTGAGGTGTTAATGAACTACAATGACAGCCTCTTTTCATCAAGTACAAAACTCAGCTGGTCTATTTAACAGGAATGATACTGGCTTCCCAGGCTTTTTCTTGTCTGCCACCATAGTTTTGTTGAAAGCTGGAAGCTAAATTATACGAATAAGCATATTAATAACTAAAAGTTAATTATGAGTTAGAGAATTTGTGAAAGAAGGAATCATCTAGTTAATATGCATATTCGTATAATTCAGTTTTGCAGCTCTGAAGGAAGATTCTTTGACACGAAGAGGAGGAACGGGCAGAATTCATTACCATGGTTCTTGGCTGGCAGATGGGACTGCTTCTTAACTCAGTAGAGATGGATACAGTCTATTTGTGATTGTAAATATGCGGTCTACAGGGGGAGTGAGTATCAGGTAAATACCTCTTGCTCAGATATTCTTATTTTACTGTCTAAAGGGCTACTTTTTCAGTATTATGTTGGTTTCCTGCAGCAGATGTTTCCACCTTTATAATTCGCCTCTTTCCTAAAAGCCATGGGGTAGGCAGTGAAAAACTAGAGGTAGCTGTAGTAATAGCAGTGTTCTAAATTTTTCTCATTTTGACCCAAATCTTTGTGAAGACAGAAGAAAAGTTTACTACTAAAGGAGGAGACAGCTCCCAGGCATCTTGCTAGGATAATGAATAGTCAGAAACAACTGCTAGCTAGCCTGTGAAATGTTAGTATGCTGTCCATTTCAGAAACTCTAATGTGAGAAACTTTACTGCAGCATTTTTCATTAAAACTTCTATATTTTGATGTCAAAAAATTTTGACAGTCTTTCTTTCCTACACTACAGAAAGTGTAAGAATCATTAGAACATAGAGCCATTACAGTTTTCTTTTTCATCACCTGAAGGAAGTTGACAGGTACCAGGAAATCTTGTTGCAGTCTGAGGTGCCACACAGGAAATCCAAACAAGTTTTGATTTTGTTAGTGCATGCAGTATTGATTGCAGCATCAAAACAACATTATTAACTGACACTTAGAATCTCACTTCAGGGAAAAAATACTTCATTTTGCAAATGGGACAAAAGGTTGTAATTCTGGACCAGGGCCTACAAATCTTTTATGAGTCAAAATGAAGTTTTACTGTTTATTAAGGAATGTTGTCTCTTCTAGTCCCACTAGAAGACTTTGTATTTTATGGGGGTGTGAGATGCAGTGCTTCCCACTAGAAGTAACTTTGTATTTTATGGGGTGTGAGATGCAGTGCTTCTGAAATGAATGGTGACATCTTAATCTGGAAGAGATGGTGGCTGGTAATAATTTTCTTCACGATTTTGAGTGCAGGTATCTTGTGGTCATCTGTGAGACAGAAGGAAGAAATTAAACTGATTTGATGTAATGAGGATAATAGTTATTAGTTAACCATCATAGTACAATTACTCTAAATATTGATGACTTGGGGTTTTTCTGCCTAAACAACTCTCTTTTGCAAAGTTTAACCCTTGCACTTATTGATCTGCCTGTGGCCATTTTGAAGGATATGGGAAAAGTACTATTTTTTAATTTGGCAGCACCATTTTATGTGCTTGAATATGAGTATCATTTCCTTCTCCATGTTAAATGTTTATTAGCTAATTTTTCCTTATAGTCTTTATTTTTTGTACTGCTGACCTTTCTTGTTATTCTTTGTATTCTGTCATGTTGACTCATGTTTTCCTGATGCTGTGGTGCCTGTAATTGAATGCAAGCCTCTAGTTGAGGCCATCCTAGTAAGGCTTAATAGGGAGAAATTAATTTCACATGTCTTAAGGCTAATACTTCTGTTTATATATCTCAACATAATTGCCTTTCACAAGGCAGAACGATGCTAATTCAGCTTTTGGTCTCTTGCTGCTTCCATGTCTTTTTCTCTAATTATCTACCAGTGTGTGTTTGTATAATTTCTTATCCATTATTAAGTGTAGAACTTTGTTTATGCTGAATTGCACAGTGTTACTTCCAGCCCAGTTTTAAAATTAGGATAACACTGAATCTTAAACTACCATCTGAGTCTATATCCCTGTTGCTAAAGTGAGAGTTGTCACAAAAATAAGAATACTAATAGGAAGTTTAGTGGAAATAAATTATTTATGTTATGCCTAAATCAGACCCTGCAGATTCTTCTGTTTTGTTAGTAAAATGCTAACTCCTCTGCACCTGGTTTTGAAACAGGTTAACTCTTCTGGTTTATGGAAGTTGCATCTACCCCATGTTTTCTGAGTTCCTCTATGAGGACAAGATAAGCAAACAAAAGACAAACCAAGGCAAACGCATGCAATGCCAATTCTGTGAAGCCTGTTTCATTATGAAAACCAGATGTTTAGTGGAACACTTTTGCTACTGAATGACAATATGATTTTGTTTTCTTTTTTTTTGCTTATATATGCCAAGAGGCAGTTACTGTGATTTGATCCTGTGTTTCTAAGTATTAAATCTAAGCTGATAAGTGTAACTCTCTGTCTCTCACTTCCTCCGTTTTAGAAGATACCTCTTCCTGACATGTTTTGGAATGTTTCTTGTCTTCTGGGAGGCAGTCTCTGAGCATATTGGCATGCAGTCAAGTCTGAGTAGCTGAAGACAGCTCTCACCCAGGCCTGATGATAGCCGCTAGGGTTAGGAAGGTGTGTGTTTGGGGCTGTTCCCACTCACCCACTCCTCCAGATGGTGTTTAGGGTATGAAACAACACAGGATGATCCACACTGCCACTTCCCCTTCCGCTGAAGTGATGGGTAGAGAAATTCATGGCAAGTGGGGCAAGGTTGATTAGTACAGATGATGTGAAGGTTGTGCAGAGTGTAGATACTAAGTGCATGTGGTTTCCTTGGACTCTTTAGGGCTTATAACTCTTGGTTTAGTATCAGTGCTGAGGAGTCAATGTGCTCCTGGTGATCTGAGCTCTCTGGAGTCTCTGCACCGTGGTTTCTAGTGTCCTGTTTCCAAAGGCATTGGTAGCGGAACATTAGGGTAAAAACTGCATGGGTGTGGCTCAGTTTTAGCACCTTATCCAAGGAATGCCCTCATGAAACCTGGAGTGCTAAGTTAGCCAAGCACAAATACCCAAGTGACTCACGTTGTTTTCATAGTGCTGTGCCTTAGGCAGTGATTATACTTTAAGCAAATTATCTGCAAGAAACACTTTCAAGTACAAATTTTGTGTCTATTACTTTTTCTTTTCTGGAAAATCTTTCCTGTTCCTTGCCTGTTACTTCAGTCTTAGCAGTTGTACTGCCATTCCACTCTGCCATTATTCACAGAAGCAAGGCAGAACCATCTTCCTTTGTTTCCTGGTGCTCTTCAGCGCTTATCAGAATTC
Source organism: Peucedramus taeniatus (assembly GCA_013400575.1). Lineage (NCBI taxonomy): Eukaryota > Metazoa > Chordata > Aves > Passeriformes > Fringillidae > Peucedramus > Peucedramus taeniatus. The sequence goes on along the minus strand of WBNO01027441.1, from coordinate 13,011 downwards.
AGACAATGTGCTGGCCAGGCACGAGTAGCTGTCTGCCTCTCTCGCCCACTCCCCTGCGTGCTGTTGCACTGGCTGGTGCCCATGTAAATTGTATGGGGTGAGTGACACACAGAAAGTCTGTGGAGCTCAAGGTAGTTAAGGTTATGAACCAGTATATTTCTTTAGGATGTTCTGTACTCAGAATGTGATTTGGTGATGTGACTGAGCCAATCTCAACTAACTGCAGCCTGTACTGACAACTGTGGTCCTGCTTTTCTCTGCTTTCCCTTTTGCTTCCCTTGTGCTGGCACTAGTACTGAGTTATCCTTGTGGTGAGCTAGTTTAGGATACTGTTTTGGCAGAAGATGACCAATTTATGATGTTATTTTTGCCAAATTAGTTCCTAGTCTTGCTCATAACAGATGAGTGCCACAGCATGTGGAAATGCATCCTCCTTTCATCAGTTGTATGCAGCTGGATTTGTTAAAACTAGTTTCAAGTGTTTTAGAGAACAGATATGAGATATTTGTATCTTCATGTGCAGGGTTCAACAGGTGAATAGTCATGATTTGATCTTCTTCGTGTGCATTGAAAATTTATTTGAGATTCTGTTGAATTAAGTCTGGTTGATATGAGATCTCCATAGAAAACTTTAATTTTGTAGTTTTGTAGACCTGATGGCTTTCATGTGTTCTGTTATGCAAGATGTGTTTTTATTCAAAAGCTGTTTTATTGGCATCAGACTTTTTGTAGAATGTACAAGTTATTTTGCAGTTTTATTTCCAGATTGGTTTTTTTGATCTCTATATAGGCTTTTCTAGGGCACTCAGGATAGCAGCTCCACTCTAATAACCTGCTTTAGATTGAGAATAAATTATAAAAATACACTTTCACAAATATTTTGTTACAAATCTGTTGTTTATATTTTCTCTTTTGTTAACTTTGTCCTAGATCAACTTTCTTGAGTAAACATCTAAGTACTAGCTGTCCCTTCCTTTTGCCTTATCCCTATTGCCTTTTTTAAATTATATTTTTTCCTCATAAATAACTCATTTAGGTCCTGGGTTTATAATATGGCTCACCTGTGAATATCCTGGCAAAGCTCAGCTAATGTATCTTGACATTTGGGGGTAAATCCTTAAGGAATGTTTAAGCTAGTATTGCTCTAGAGGATTGTGAAAACAGACTTAATCTTGTATTGACATATTCTGATTTGATTTTATGAGGGATTTAATACTATTTTTTTTTATTTAGGGTGCAATTTTCTTGGAAGGAGTAACAGTTAAATGTGTGACCCAGGTGACAACGCAACCAAAATTAGGAGGAATACAGCAAAAATGTCAGCAGTTCTGTGGATGGGAAGGGTATGAGAATATTTAGAACTTACTTATTTATACTATCTAGAAATGTGTTGTATTTTGCAGCATGAAACTGCTCGTTATGAAAATGAGAAAAAAGGTGACCGTGGATTGTTTATTAAAAAAAAACCTCAAACACACTTAGCAGTGAAAGTCTTGCACTGTACTATGAAATGGAATGATCAGTTTTTGATGTTAAGAAACAAGATTCTAGAATTACTCTTCCATTGAGAAAACAAAAAGTTGCTGTTCAAATTCCAGATGTAGCTTAGTCCAGCTATTTGTGTAAAACTTAGTTCTTTCTCAAGCAGTAAATTTATTTATACTAATGCTATTACACTTAAGTATAGAGGTATAATACTCATTTTTATAGCCAACTTGGATTTGTGTCCAGTGCTAATGAAAATGTTGGTTTTAATGTCTATAATTCTAAACTTTTCCATTCCAAAGCAGGTGATCCACATTGCTTCCTAACTTGCTGATGCTTATCGTGCCTGTAACTTTTAATTTAAATATCTCTTTCTGCAAAGTTAAAACTTTGAAGTTTCACATAATTTAGTGCTTTGTCATAAGCAAATAACCTTGTTCTTATGAGATAGGTGTTTGACTTCTGTTGCAAAGTACTTTATTGGAGAAGATGTTCTAACTCAGGGTTAACCTTGCAGCAAGTCTGGTACAAGGTGTGATGCTGAGCCTGATGTAGAAAATGTATTTACTTGTGTGACTATTTATTGCAGAACCGTTAATAAACATGGTTCTTTTTATTAGGACTGGATTCCCCGGAGCACAGCCTGTTTCCATGGACAAGCAAAATATTAAATTTTTGGAGCAGAAGCCATACAAAGTTAGCTGGAAAGCAGACGGCACCCGGTAAGTTCATTTTAAATGAAAAAGCAAAACACAGTAAATTCGGTAGACAGTTTGTATTTTCTCAGGAAAGTGAATTTGCTTGTACAAAGGAAAAAGCACAGCAACAAAACTGGCTCCAGAGATTAATTTTTATTCTGTCTTGGTACCCAACATTTGCTGAAGTTTGTGGCCAAGTTTCTTTCTAGCATCTGTTTTACGCAGTGACTATTAAAGGCAGGTATCCTTATTCTCCATAACCCTTGCCTGTCTGTCAGCCATGACTTGCCACCAAGATCTTAGAATAATCTTACATAACAGTGAGAGTTTGCTAAGGTGAAGACTTTATTTATAAGCTAAATTAAAACTTCTAATTGATCCTTCAGAAGCTGGGTAGTATTAGAAATTTTGTAGGGGTCTTTTTTTAGTTTGTACTGTGATCCTTTGTTCAAACGCTTAGTTCGTGTCAGCTAAAGAGTCAATAATTTTATCTTCCCTCACAGTTCTCTTACATTCATTGCAGGGGTGCCTTTGGTTTAATAACAAACTACAACTTAATTGGACTGATTGGACCTATTCTAAAGTTTTTCCTGTGTTCTTTATTTTGCTAGGTTTGTTATCTTTAATAACAGAGTATCCTAGATAATGAAAATCCTGGAGAATATGGGGAATTGGATGTCTTATGAGAATTGCCAAGTGGCTCCACATGGAGTCAATCAGGATTCAGCACAATTCAGCCAGAACTAAGTTATCTTGTATAAAAAAAACCCAGACCCTTCAAGTGTCTCTCCTCTGTGGAGTTTGTGCTTCAAGGGTTTATTGGCTTGGGCTGAGCATGGTGTAAAAAGTCAAAGTAAGCTTGCAGTCAGTATAGCGTCCAAGCAGTAAGAAATGTGTGGGAATAATTGGTTTACTAACACTGGCTGTGTGCACAAGCACTTGGATATTACAGTGCAGGTGTCCTCAGGGTGGGAAGTTACAGCAATGGAGTACTGGGAGGTCAAGGCATATTCTCAGAGCAGTACAGGGCATAGGGCATTCCAAAGCTGCTGACCCTGAACAAATGAAGTCAGCCAGCTTAAACTGACCTGAAAAGTCTTTGTTATATCCTAAGTTATTGATTTGGAAAATTGATGTCTTATGTAATATTCTCATTTTCTTACTCAAATGTGTGGGTGGGATGCCCATGTTCTGAGTACTAAAGCAATTATACAGAACTTAGTAGTGTGCCTGGAAGACTGGATTTTGTGAAAGAAATTGAAGTGTAGATGTAATTTCTTGTTGAAATTTTCAGTATTTTGAACATTCTATCCTCTGTTTTTAGTTTTAGAATGGTGGGAAAACAGAATGGATGAAAAACAAAACTGAAGGAACTAAATAGCTCTTTTAATTTTTTTCAAAGCATAATAACTGGTAATAGATTATGGAGCTACATAGACTGATAGATATATTCAAAGAAGAAAAGGGATCTACAGAGATTGAGTGTTAATGAAATTCACCTTAAGTAATAGGAAAGAGAGATTAAAGATGAAAACCTGAGCTATTATTTCGACATTTAGACACTTTGCATGATATGTATCCTAATCAACAATGAAAAATTATGATCATTTTTACATTGGACATGCTTCTAATTATGTAGTTGTTCTCCAGTGATCCAGACTCCATATGCAATTAAACAGATTTTCATTAGTTATTCTGAGTGCTTATGTTGACAGGCGTGACCTTCTTGAATTTAATATTAAGACATCAGTTAGTGGAGACCCATTTATGGATACCCTGCTTACATTATCTGGAGATGAAACCCCTGTCATCAAATATCTCTGAAGCTATTCTGTTAAAAGTGGTTTAGATGCAGCAGTCTAGACCTTGCCTATTAGAATATTATTAGGCTTGCATGCTTTTTTTCTTTTCTTGCTTTGTCCTCTCTCTTTGCTAAAAAAATCCTGCTGTTTTGTCGACCCTGTTGGATTTAAAGAAAAGCAGATGCATAACTAATAACTTTCTGTTATACTTTCTCACTGAAATAAAACAGTTTTATTTTAGTTAATAGCAACATTTGTTCAACTTAGCCAAACTTCTTAAATGTCATTATTTGTTAACTACCTGTATTTGATTTCTTTAGCAGTAGTTTTTCCTGGAGGTGTCATGACTGAAGCATTTTTTTATACATTCTCTTAACTGATATGCAGTGTCAGTAACTTCACTAAGGACTTCTACTTTTCTTCAAAAGCATTTGCTAATCCTAGATTCCGATTGGAGCTGAATCTCTCATCCTCTGTTTTAAGAGCTGTTGGTTTTGGTTTTTTGTGGTGTTTTTTTTTTTTTTTTCCTTTCCCCATTGTTTGGGATTTTTTCCCAGTGGTAGAACTGTGCACATTTTCTTGGTTTCTTAGCATTGTTGTATTTTTCTACCCATAGTTTTAGAAAAAGAGGAAATATTTTCCTAAATAAAAGGGCATTTTTTCTCAAATAATGTTGTCTAACAATGTGAAATTGATTAGTTAAATTATTTGATAGTGATTCTATGAAATATCTTGTGGGGATTTACTGGAGTAGTATCTTACATATTTTTTTAAGTGTGTGAGTTCTGAGTCTGGTTTGGATCAAAACTCATCCTCCTCAATTCTCGTGGAGCTCTGAGTTCAAAATCTTCTGACTTAGCCTTAGCCTAGTCTGTTGTGGTTTGAAGAGTTTGAGCCTTCACTGTGGTCTTGCTTGTTCTGTGCCTGGTTTCCAGGGCCCTTGTTGCATAAGTATCAGCAGGGCACACCTCCTGGTTCTGCTCTAGCATTCCTTTTGGAGCATGTTTGTCCCAAAGGGAAAAATGCAGTGTGAACAAATACTTCTCCCCTTCTGTTTGTAAATGCCAATGTATAAAGATGTGTATTTTTGTATTTTAGGCTTAGAGAAATGAACTTTAAAGATGTGTGAAGCTCATTTAGCATTGTCACTCTTTGGTGAAATATTTCCTTTGTACCAGCTACTTGGTTGTATCTAAATGCTGTATGCAAACTCATGCTGTTTTGAAGAAAACTGCCTCTAAAATCATATTGCTTTAAATTACTATTATTTAAATAAAAGTCACTGAGTTCAGTGGTTATTCTGACTGGTTTGGTGTAAATTCTCTATATTTATTGGAACAGTAGTCAATCTACTGGTGTCTTATAAATAATTTTAATGCTAATCTATTCGTAAGCCAAAGGGCATATTTCCCACTAGTAAAATCTTGCCTTTTGGGAAATATATGTTGTATGTTAACAGTAGCTACAAAGTAGATACATCTTTACAAGTGTATCCAATTTTGCAGTGCTGTGGTCTGAAATAGTAGTTACTGTCTGAGTAAGGTAATTGTAACAGTGTGTTGGAGTCGTTGCTGGATGACTCTGCATTATCAGCTTTGTACTGTAAAATGATTAGCCCAGGTGGGTAATGGCTTGTTGTATCCCTTCATATGGACCTCATTAATGCTGTTTGGAGCAGATGCTTGTTCTAATGAGTGGAGCTGACTGTTCAGGCAGGGTAAAGTAATGAGACACCAGTTCTGAAGGAAAGACTGCCACCACTAAGAATAATAAAAAGCTTAAAAATGGCTGTGGAATAATTCAAATCAATACAATCAAACAGGACTAGGTTTTACGATGGTAAAATGTGACCTGCACTAAATGGAACCTATTAAGGGGTGTAAGTTATTTTCCTACATTTCTATGAGTAACTTTTTTATTTTTCACATCTGAACGCATTCAGTTTTAGTGAAAAATAATAAATATGATCATAATACTATGGCTGTTCAATTATGTTAAGGCGGCTATTTAAAAAAATGCAGAACAGGTAGTTCTTGCCAAAGGCTATTAAATTTGAAAAATATTCATGCAAATTTGATGGCTTACAGATATCTAAATGTGAATAAGTAGATGCAGAATAAAACAGCTCTTTGAGAATTGCTGCTAATTGTCTAACTTGTGTTTGTAATAAAATAGGTACATCTGTGAAGTTGTTTTTTCTTTCATGGTTAGCAAATTACATTTACATTAAAAGAAGGGCCTGTTGCCTGAGTAATTAACTTTTTGTTGTTATACTAATACAGAATAAAAATAGGAAATGTATGCTTAATTATATGATAAAACTGATGGGCATTTTTTGATTATTAATCAAAGAAGTTTGATTTATCTTGAATGTATCAATAAATCAATATATCTATATATAGAGAATATAATTGTTTTGATTTAGTTGCTATATTATCAAACTTGTGATAGCTTCCTAGGTTTTTTTTAGTTCAGCTTTTTGTAGAAATTAAAGAAATTTTTTTTTTTTGGCAGTTGCAGCCTTTTCAGAAACATATTTGTGACCATTACTTGAAGGAAATCTACTCAGTATATTTTTAAGATAACTTTTCTATAAATGTCATGAAAACAAAGTTGAAGTTTCTCTCTGATTTCCATGGCTCAATATTTTTTCTTTCCCTACTCTTTGATCCTTTACATGATGAGATGAAGCTTACATGCATAACTTAGAAATTGCAAATTCCTAGTATGAGAGTTATCCAAAAGTCATTTGGTCCAGAGTAAATTGTGAAAAAATAATCACTGCTAAGGGACAACTATTAAAAAAAAAAAAAAGGAGAAAACTCAGAAGCAAATGTTTGTTTGTTTTAGAAATTAGGAGGTAAAAGGTACTAGCCCAAAATTAGGTGGCAAGGAAGCAAAATGGTTGCCTGTCTGTAAAGGCTTAAAGAAAAGATATTTGAATGGATTCATGGAAAAACTATTATCCCTGAGAGAGAGGAGAAAAAGTTGAGATAATAATGAGAATGAAGACGGGCAGAGAAGATTGGAGAGTAGTACTAATCCAATTAAATCCCAAATCTATACACTTGAGAACTCATTATTAAGAACAAGAGACGAGATTGTCATGAAAGCAGATGTGGAGTGTCCTGGGTTTGCAATGGAAAGCTTGGCTCCTGGGAACAAAGATAGTAATGTGGAACTGAACTTGAAGGAGACTATTAGGAAGGAAAAAGAAGCCACAGATTAATTTTCAGATTGTACAAATTACACGACCAGATTCTCATGGATGTGAGATGTTCTGCCTAGTAGTGGAAAGTTCCTGAAATAGAGGTTTGCACAATTGATAGTGCATTTTTCCCTAATTTAGAGGAGGGGGACAAAAATGTAGGGTGTTGGGATTTTCAGCTATCTTCAGAAATGGTGTTAGCAGGAGATTTAAGGGCTGTTAATCACAACAGAGCATTTATGAGTAAAATAGTGTTTCTCATGGTGTGAATACTCTCTGCCTGGGCACCTTGCCTTCTGACCCAGATAGCTACTGAGAAAGTGAATTACTATAAATTGTGTTTTGAGTGTCTTGTCATTGAGTCATGTTTAGGGTTAATACATGTTTATGGTCTTGGTATAAGGAAGGAATGTTGGCCTCCTAATCATAGGATAGGGTGAAGAACCCACAGAAAATCATCTGGCTGCTTTTAAACCACGCCTTCCTTTCCTTTTCCTTCTTCTCCCCAGTTATCTTAAGAGGGAGACTTAAATATTAATCAGTTTTGCACCATTAGTTTGTGTTCCTTTCTCTGTGGCTGTGGCATGTTTCAGTGGTGGGAAATTTTAAAGGATGGAAATACTCCATGGTTGGGCATGCACTGAATAGACTTTTCAGGACCAAATGGATTTTTTTATAGGAGTGACAGGTTTTGTGAACGACTGGGCTTAACCCAAGTTATTTGATTCCAAGTTAAATGAACTTGATTCAATTGTGCTTATATGACTATCAGCAATGGGCAAAGCCTCAACTGGTAATTACACATCACTTGTGTGTACAGGACAGCCATTCTTCAGACATTGGTGTTATTTTCACTGAATGTCTCAAAGAAATAGTTTTAAGGGTTTTTCAATTATTATTTGCATGAAATTGTCAAAATGGGGTGACACTTAAAGTAGAGATTTGGAACCTTACTTTAAAAAACCTTACTTTAAAGATTGAAGTGACTGGTTTTAGTCGAGTCTTCCAATATCCACACTGTGTTTTTATAAGTTTTTAAGGTCATGGGGGAAAAAATGCAGTTTTTGTTTGCATGCCATTGTCCTTTGTGGTCCTTTTTCATAATTGTTTTAGCAATTCTTAAGGGGAAAACAAGCTCAGTCATTTTAAACTAGTTCTGTACATCTGCCTCTGTAGACGGAAAAATTTTGGTTGAGAATGAGGCTGCAACCCATGTGGAATTTATTTCAGTGACTTTACTTGGAATAATATATCTAAGTGGAGATAGTATATATTTTGTCTGGCAACTAAAGTTGTGAAAGTTATTTGAAATGGTTGCAGTGAAGCTTTTACTCCCTTACAGTCAAGATTAAAAGCTCTAAATAGATAGCTGTTATAAACTACAGTACTAGTAGTTGTTAGGAACCTGTAGTTTAACTTTGAAGTGTGTAATGATAACATAATGTCAGAAGCTTCTGCAAAAGTATATAAAGATCACATAAATGGTTCAGGATTAAAATGTATAAAGTGCCTTTCAAATGGTTGCTGAAAGGAGCAATTCATAGATGTTAAGCACTCTACAGCATTCCTCTTAATTTTCTAAAAAGCAGATGCGTAATTCATGATTTTATTTTGTGCATTTGGGTAGGAGAGAAAGAGAAGATGGGATGGGGAGGCAGGAGTGATGTGTTTTGACATTAGGGAGCTGGAGATTCAGGAGCTGTGAGTTGTTGCTCACTCTGCATCTTAATAATTGTCCTGTACAGTTGTATTGGCCAGTACATTTAGGATTATAAGACTAATACGAGCCTGTTTTCCACAGCATTAGAACCCATAAATATTGTATGGTTGCTTGAGTTTTCATTTGAGAGTGTAAAAATAAAACTTTTATAAATTGAGTTCAGATTAAGGGCACTTCTGGTTTGTTTAGCATGTCCCCAGTCTCTAGGTAATGCTATTCTAACTCAGGGCAAGGAAGGTCTAGTACAAGATAGCCTCATTATGTCCACCTGTTGCCATGTTGTTCTTTTCCCTGTTTTCCCTACTGTACAGGCAATGAGGGCATGTCTAGGCTTTGGCTAGCAGACTTAGCAGAAAAGGAGCTGTCAGGTTTTGATAGCCAAACTTGTGGGAATTATCAGATATCTCATTCATTTTGTGTAACTATTAATTTTGAACCAGGAGTGGTCTCTCTTGACTGAGAGACTGTAAGTCAAATGGGGCAGCATAGAATATCATAAACTGTTGGACTAATATATGGAACCATTGGATATAAAAATATGTCTTGTTTTGTGTTTTTTTGCAGTGGGCTGGTGATGGTGTATTTATTACTAAGGTACATCTGTATCACTTTGTTGCTTCTTCATCTCCTGAAATAAGCCTTTTATAGTCATTGAGTCAATGTAGAGGAATGAATAAAGAGGTGTGACAAAACAAACACCTTATTCCTCATCTGGATCTAAATTGACTTGAATGGGCAAAGAAAGCATTCTTACTCTAGGTTGTGGTTTCTCATTTATATGTGCTCACAACATTGTCAGGACTCTGAAAAGGGGGTTTTGTGTTCCTTCCTTAAGTGTTTAAGGAGCAGTTCTGATGAGATACTATACAGGAAATCAGCAGTTCTGATGAGAAACTATACAGTTTTCTTCAAGTGAAGAAAACTTCACTTGACAGCACGTGAAGTTTTATGGTCACAATTCTGAGCTCTTTGAAAAATGCTACCTAACTGATTATTATGTTTACATATTATTAATATGTAACTATTTGAGTATTTGGACAGATTGTGTTATAAGCAAGTTCTTTTGTTTATTTATAAATAGTTAAGACATTAAAATGCTTATTATGTAGCTTGTGCTATGAATACTAATCTTAGAATATTCAACTGTAGTCCTAAAATGTTCTAGTGAGATCCAGATAAAGGGTGTGCCAGCATGCATATCTGCTTTTCAAGCAACCAGTATCAGTGATTACTGGCTTATTTATTAATTTTCCTTTTTCCCAGACCACTTCTAGTGGAACAGTACATTCTGTGCTGCTGGTTCTCCTGGGGGGGATTATAGACACATCCATGAAGCGTAACAGCTTATGTTCAGTCAGGGAAGAATGACATTCAGTTTGTGAAGTTGAGCTATACAGATATCTAGGGCATCCCTTTCTCTTGGAGCTGATCTATTCTGTGAGCACAAGTGGCAGTTGTGTTCCTGCTGTGGCTTGTGCTGGTGATGCAGGCAGAATTGACCCAGAATACGCTCTGGCATAAATCACTTCCAAGTTAAGGGGATCTCCTTTTTCAAAGCTGTGTTACTCTTTTTGTGACTGCTCTGTTACGGCCCTCCACAGGAGACATTATGGTTCACTTGCTTGGGAAAGGAGCAATGTAACTACTTGTCATCTAATGCTAAATTAATTTGTTATTCTTTCTTGTATTTTTTTTTAGTCTGTTGCTTCAGGCATGAATTTTGCCCTAAACCTCCAAGATATTTTCAGACAAAGGTTTGTGGAGAGGGATGGAGCCAAAGAAGTTCAAGCAAGCTTGAAAATCTATCTGCAATAAATAATGAAGAGAATAGTAATAATAATAACAAAAACAACAGCAAAAATTATGAAACAATTTGGGAGCTCTATCAAGCTCGAGATATAGTTTGTTCCATTAATCTTGCAGCTTTAAAAAAAAGTAATCAGAACATTACACCATGCAGTTGCTTTTCAACAGTGTTCCTATCACTAATTGAGAAATGCATCATTAAAATTTGGGTGAAACAAAGATAATGTAGTATTTAAAATTAATTTGTTAGTATACAGGTTGTTACTGGGTAATATTTTTTCTAGCTTGTTAACAATTCTTTTGTTTTATATCAGACAAATCACATCACAGTGCACTATAAGAGCTCCTCAATATATAGTAGTTGTAGTTTAATTTACCCTTTGTTGTAAGTCAAATAATGATTATAAGACAACTTTAAATTTAACCCATAAGGTTTAATATCCTTCTAAAAATAAAGAAACAAAACCCCCACTGCGCTCTAACTTAATTTAAACCCTGGAAGACAGACAAGAAAAACACTGTAACTGGATAGGCTTTTTTAACCTAGCTAAATTCTTCATTTTACTAGCAGTTTTACAGTCTAATAATACTTTAGATAGAAAATGTAGTTTTACACTGGTTTTGAATTTGCCATCTGTTGAATTAGTTAAAGCATCTTTATCTTTGATTTGTTAAACAGGAAAAGCTAAAGTTCAAGCTCAGTCTCAACCGCAATACTTTATTAGGAGAAATTATGGTAGTTTCCACAATTCTTATGCATTTTCCATGGTCCTTAATGTTGCCGTTGTCTCCTCTATTAAAAAACTTCCCCAGGTGAGAGGATACCATAAAGTTGTATAATGATGCAAAATTATTTCTATATTTTTCACTACCCTGTTCGTTATTTGACCTAATTATTTGTTTGCTGATTTGTTTGTGTGCTTGTTTGGCTGCAGCTGCTGTTCTGCCTTTCACTGAACCCTAAAAAGTTGCTGCTGTATGAGCTTTTTCCTGACAGTTAATTTAGAACCTTGTAAGGTGGGGAAGTGTGGTCACATCTCTTCTCCTCCTGGCTGTGGTACCCTTTGGGTACCAAAACTTGCAGTGTTTGTTGCTGTGGATTTGGGCATATTGAATATTTCTGTAGTAAATATCATCTGCAGATCCACTGCCTCACTTTTGATGATGTTCAGGGCCATAGTAATCACAAAATAACTCCTCTGGACCTTGCATTTGTAAACAAATGCATCAAGGTAAACAAATGAAAAGGGAAACTTGCATTCAGAGTTTAAAGGAGAGTGGTGGCAGGCAAGAATAAGGTTTTGATGCTGAGTGAGATAACTGTGGAGGAGATATATGAATAGTGAAAATTACAGAGACTGAAAAGCTGTATAAGCTGTGTGGTATCTCTTAACTTAGAGTGGTGATTTGACATGGTTACTTAATTATCTGGAATACCAGCTCAACAAATCTTGCGGAAATGAAATTCTTTGTTCTCAGGTAAGCAGGGTGATTGGTGAAGATCAATTCATCAATGCCTGGAGGTCTTTAGAAGACATGTAGATATGA
>WBNO01027440.1:5180-29368 GCA_013400575.1 Peucedramus taeniatus | reverse complement strand
ATATTTGTGTTGTGTTGCTTCAGAACAGCTACAAAGCAGTGACAGAAGGACAGAAGTACTCGTGAAAAAATATTGTTTCAAGTGCTCTCAGATATCAAAACAATGTCATTGGAGGTATTCTGATTAGAGTTAAGTTTTCTTATAGTATTTTTTGAGAAAGACCCAGTGACATCCACTGCTGGAAGACACTTATGAAGCAGCAACTCTGCATAACTAGAAGCTTTACCCCAGCTACATATAAATTAATGAGCTGGCCAAATCCTCCTTTCAGCTCTTTTGGTGTCTGACACACTGATCTCTTCTGGCTGCTTGTCTGAGATGCTCAGAAATATCAGTGGATATAATTTCAACGGCCTTTTGCTAATCCAGCCTGTGGTGCTAAATTCTACAGAATAAATTTTTCATTGATATTACTGCAAGTCAATAAAAAGGCTGGAGGATAGTCTATCTGGAGAACATGGAAAGAGGTTTAACTCTTTCCTTGTTTCTAGTATATTTTGTATTCTCTTAAGAAAATCAGTCTGATTACACTGATTACACGATGAAGATTCACACCTAAGATTAAATAGTGGATATCCTCAAGAGTACATAGTTTACTTTATTCTTCCCCCAACAATAACAGTTGTGATATGAATTATATTTTCTACCTTCAGAGCACTCTAGGTTGATTTATTCAGTGCAAGTTAAACACACTTTTCAAGCCTCAGTCTCCATAATTTGCACCAAATAGGCATCTTTGTTAAGAAACAAAGAGCTAATATTAGCATCCCTTTGAAAGGTTGCATACCACTGAGCCTTCATTATCATGGCAAAAATGTTTCAAAAGTAAACATAAATAATGCAAAAAGCATTGCTCGAAATCTGATCTAATTTCACCAAAGGATTCTTTACTGCAGAAATAGTCTTCTAGATATCAAAACCACAGACTGCCATTCAATACAAATCTACTGAAACCTGACCCCTAAATTATAAGTATCTTGTGAATAAAAATTAAAAAAATACACATGAATCCCTCCCCCTAAAAGACCCCATCGCTAAACTCAAGCAAAACATAGAAAATAAATTTTATGTTGTATAATTCTCAGTTTTTGCTCATGAGACCCATTAGCTCACAAATAATCAGCCACTGTAATAGGGAATATAAAAATTGTGATTTATATTAGTTTGTCGTTTAGTTGTATTCACGGTCACATTAAGAGCTAACTAGCATTTACAATAAAACCTTGGAATACTTAAAAAACTTGCATAAACTAGTTTTCAGTTTAGGAATGATAAGGAAAAAGATCCTGTAGCACAGTCAGATTGAAGACTGGGCTCCCATAAACTCACATTTTCTGCAAATGAAGGTGGTGTTACTAAGGAACCAAGAAAGAAGCTCAAAAAGAAGCTTTGTGAATATAAGAAGAGTTTAGAACAGTGAACTGTCTCATTTATAAATTGGCATCAGAGACACTCAAACTCCAGAAGTAACTCAGCGTAATCTTGGTTTTTAGAGAAATTAATTATACAGTTGTACCCTCCATATATGTTCACCTATTTGTCTGTTAATTCTTCTAGTAAATTTAATGGTTTAAAATATATTCTAGCAAAAAATATAGTAATTTTTTTCACTAGATTTTAATCAATCTCACCTCTGGATCTGAAGATAACATTTAGCATTTTAACAGTAGGTATGAAAGTGTGTTACAAAGGGGGTTAGTATTGTTTCTATAGAGTCATAGATCAATGCTTGAAAGGTCATCTAGCTGAGTCTGCACATCCAAGGCAGAATCAGCTATAACTAACCCACCCAAGACACATATTCATCTAACTTGTTCTAAAAGATCTTCAGTGATGGAGAGCCCATACCTTCCCAGTCAACCTACTCAATTGCAGATCTGTCTTCAAAGGTGCCATTCTTTTTAAATGGCACCCACAATCATTTTTGATGAACTCCAAGTACATTACTTCTTACTCTGTCCCCAGGAAAAAAAATAAAATTATTCGCATTCTCTTTCAGCTCTCCTTTACACATTAGAAGACTCTCATCATATCTCAGTCTTTTTCTGTCTAGACTAAGCAACTCCAATTTTTCCAGTGATATCTATTCATCACCTCTGTTACTCTTCTGTAGATTGTCTCCAAATGGAAAATATCCCTCTAAGCACAACCTGAAATGTGATCTTCCAGCCAAGGTACTGATGCTAATAGGTGGAATGAACAGAATAGTTAATATGTTTCACAGATCATTCTTCTATTTGCACATGAGGAATACTTATGTAGAAAAGTCATATCATTAACTAAATTGGAATAATATATAGATATATATAGGTCATTCCTGTACGTTTCCCTTTACTAATATCTTCCTTTGATGGGACATAAAACTAAAAAATTTACTGTGCCTGCAGAACATCTATTAAATACTCCTTTTAAATCATTAAGACCAAATAAATTCAAATAATTAAGACTCATTTGCAGTTTCATATAAATAACTATAAAGATAAAACAAAGAGAGCAGCCTAGGGTTCAAAATCAGGAAGTGGTCAGGTTCAGTAAGCTCAATTCAAAATTACAGCAATCTTGTCTCAACTGGTAATTTCTCATGTGTTCATATTTCATCTATCTATAAAATTTAGGTACACCTAATACAGGTAATACCTATATTTAAATGGAACTGGACCATCTTACCACCAGTGAATGGAAGAGCTTCTCTTCACTCCCTTTACAGCTGATAAAGGGCAGGTAGGCATACAGAATTCCAGAGAGCAACTGAATTCATGTTCTGTGAGTATCTTGGATCAAATTGTCTGCACTTTGGAAATGTTTGTTTCTTCTCATTGACTACAAAATCAGCCTACTAAGGCAGATCTCTCTATTTGTCTTCTGTAGCCAAGAGATACATAGGTTAGTACAAGTGATTAGTATTCAGTAAAACAGAAAAATACAATTTCTGACATAATCTTGTATAGCAGGGACTAGCACAGGGAGACCTTCCACTAGACCAGGTTGCTTAAAGCCCCATCCAATCTGGCCTTGAGCACTTCCAGAAATGGAACATGCACACCTTCTCTGGGAAACCTGTTCCAGCATCTCATAGTGAAGAACTTCTTCCTAATAGCTCATCTAAATCTACCTTTTTCAGTTTAAAATGTTCAATAATCATTGGCTGGCTCTCCTCCTTTCCCAGATGATGAAGATTATAATAAAGATATAATCAACTCTGATAAAGGGAGATAAATTGTTTAATTATGTTATAATGAAGGTCTAATTAAGTTTATCTGAGAAGGAACACATTTTGTTCTTTTATTTTCTTCTTGAAGTATGAAACTTTGTTTTGCTCTGCCAACATTTCAAAAGCTTTTCTTTATAGTCAATAGTTAAGGAACATTTTTTTTTCACTTGAAAGCTGAGTTTCTCATATTTCTAAGACCTAGCCCTGTATGAAACAAATAGTAATGCTTCCACAAGCAGCCACCTTGATTTCTTAGAGCTCAAAGTCATTAAGCTCTAGAAAGCGAGAGGTCACAATTCCAGAAGCAAAAGTAAGCCATGAAAACACAATGAAATGTTGATATAAAACTACCCCAAATAACTCACAAATAAGGAATTAAAATAAGTTTAGTTTTAATTTCTCTTGTCTATTGGTGATACAAAATTGTTGTGCATTTCTATTCAAAACATTCAAATAATCTGCATTTTATTAGATTATAAAAAAACATGTTCTTATAAGATTAATTGTTCATTATAGAAACACTGCCTTCTATAGGTATCACATTCTAGAAATCAATTACAACAAATGGATTTTTACAGTGAGTTTCAATTTGACAGATTACTTTTGAACATCCCCACAAAAGAATTCTCTGCAATACCCCGCATTATGCAAAATACATCTTAATTTTGTAGCTAGGATTGCATTTAAATCCTTTGAGATATACAAATTTCTTTGTTTACTGGCAAATATTCAGATTTATGCATTTAGATAGATTCCCAGGTTTCCCCAATCCTTGAAACAATTCTGAATCATTAATTTGTAGCTACTATGGCCTCATAAGTCCAAAGCTGGAAGTTCATTGAACAGAATTTTTTTTTTTTCAGACAGAACTTAAATCTATTTTCAAAAGAAAAAACCCCCAGATCTACGTGCAGATTAGTAATCATGGCAGTTAATTAATTATAATTATGATATGTCAGTTAATGATAAGTATTTACTTTGTACTGTATGCAGCTCACTGGCATTCAGTGATAATATTAACTTGTTGATAGTAATCATCTGGAATTCTCACTTCCACACACTAATGATTGCATTTTTCCTTCGAAGTCCAGGGATATTGAAGTTTAGTGATAGGAACTTATATTTGTGAAACAAAAGAAATTTAAAAGATATCTGCCTGAGAACCACAATAAACAACTGTGCTGCTGCTCAAGATCAGAACTAAATATTCCATAAGTGTTTATAGTTAGCAGTGACAGAAGGATAAACTCAGTGTTTTTCATTTTTTTATGAATTTTTTTTCATGAATTTTTTATCTACACTATTTGGATGTGTTTTACACTTGCAGAAGCTCAGTATAGTATACCTTCAGATCACTCCTCGATAAAACTCTCACCTTTGGCTGATTGCTTCAAGGAATTTTGTATCATATTAATTACATACTTAAGCAATGAAATGTTTTATTTCAAAGGGTCATGATTTTTCACTTCAAGTTGTGTGAAATCCATAGTTGTGAGAACGAATGGAAATTTAGCAAGACTTGATAAAAAGCATTTGTGATTTGCCAATGTTGTCTTTATATTTAAAGCAAAGAAATTATATGGTTTGGTCTCTTTAGAACTGAAGTAATAAGTTACAAATATTTGAAACAAGCCTTATTAAAAAATATATGGATTATGTTGTTTTGGGTAAAAAACAAAGATAAAAAGAAAAAGAGATGTTTTGATTTTCTGTTTAGTAACTAAAGAGTTTAATTTTCTTATTTTTCTTTCCACTCCATTTTTTTTACTCTAGGCTTCTCTCATTTTCTAAACAAAAGGTGGGAAGTGCAACTTCCATCTGTAAGTTGGAGCTCATGAGAGGTCAAAGAACTTACTCAAACTATCAGTTACTCAAGATCAGACTTAATAAAAGGGGAAAAAAGAAGGAAAACAGAAAAGAAAACCTCCAAACTCTCACAATTTTTATTTTAATTGTCCAGTTATGATATAATATGCAGATCAAGAACAATATTATTAGCATAAGCTAATAAATGATTCTCTAATCCTTCATTCTTCTTTGGACAGGTGAAAGGTTCACGCATACAGAAAGGGCTGGGATTTGCTGGCTTGTTTTGAAACCTGAACCTGAACACACTAAAATATCTTAGAGAGGAAGATGTCTGGCAACTGTCATTGTCACATACAGGAAACTGTTTATCAATGTTACCCTCATGCAAAAAAAAAAATTCTATTCTTCTATTATCAGCCTTTGCTGATCCTTGCAATCTTTTCAAAATATTAAATGCTTGGTTTGGGTACAGGTAATAATAAAAATAGTTAAAAAATAATAAGACGTGTATGCCTATATGCCTCTCATCAAGATTATAAGCTTAAAAATCTATAAAGCTTAAACATTTAAATATGAAAAAACTTATTAAGTCTTCCAATATTGATCTTATTTCTAAGTTAAACAAGCAATTTATTTATATATTTTCTTGTCACACATCTAAATAACTCATCTTCATGTGGAGTCATTCCCCCTCCTCTCAGTTTCAGTTACACATTTAATTTCTCATGGCAGCTATAAGAAATCTTCAGGGAAAAGAGAATTCTTCCTCTCTTGAGATCAGTTTGGTTTTGTTTTGGACAGGTTTTTCTTACTTGATGTTGACAACTGTTTGTTTTTTTGTTTTTTTTTTTCTCCTGTGCCATTTTTTGTTGCAATCCATATAAATCATTTCTAAAAATGTAACTTACTGTATGCTCAAAAAAAAGCACAGAAAACATGTTAATGAGTTCTGAGCCTGGATTTTGCATGAACTCACACTCTATGCACTTTCTATTTAAATTTTTATTCCTAATCACCAGCTAAAATGACTGGAAAAGACATCTTGGGTCT
Source organism: Peucedramus taeniatus (assembly GCA_013400575.1). NCBI lineage: Eukaryota > Metazoa > Chordata > Aves > Passeriformes > Fringillidae > Peucedramus > Peucedramus taeniatus. The sequence continues at coordinate 23,298 of WBNO01027440.1, read as the reverse complement.
TCTATTTCAATCTCTTTGCACATGACAGATTTTTTTTTTTCACTGCTAGTCTGTCTTCTGGAGGTGTATATGTGGGTGAACACATAAACACATGTAATATATATACATAAGTATAAATATTCTTACAATTTAATGTCATCTTCTGATAACTTTCTCTCTGGGCATCATTTAATTGTCAAATTTTTCAAAACACTAAAAAAAATAATTGAGTCATGTGTAGGTATCTTTCTTTCCATTCCAAGTCCAGTTATACTCCTACTGCACTGTATACATACTACCTCTCACCTTTAAAAAATGATGCGCAAACAAGGTTCTAAGATATAGTGTGACTGTATTGTCTCTTACATACAGAAACGTGACTTTCCTTTCCTTCCCCCTCAGCTCCATAAACTGTTCTTTACTGTTTTTTAATCACCTGACAGGGAAAACTTGTGACCTTTTGGAGATCAACCTGGTCATGACACTGCTGAGTTACTCTGAAGAATCAGGCCCTATCCTCAGTTTGCAAGTGTGAATGAGGGAGCCCTCCTCACAGTAATGGTTGTCGCAAATTCCTTAATAAATATGTCCATGGATGCCTTTGGTAAACAACCAAAGTAAGTCAGAAAGAGGTTTGGAAGGTTTCCCATTATCAAGAATGGCCAAAATGCTTATTACAGGTTATATTATAGGCTTGGCAGGTCCTAAGGGTATTTTTAGAGACACTAGAAGTCCTATAAAGAATATGACTATGGGTGGACATTCAACTGCCTGGGACTCTCATTTCATCTTCTCAGCTTTCTACACATTTCAAATGTTAATAACTGCAAGTAATAAAACTACTTAACAAATGTAATTTTCATGTACTGTCTTGGAAGAGGACAGTAACCTATTCTATTAATCCTTTACTGAAATGCAACTTTTGCTCAGCTATGGGATGAAGCACCTTCAGAAAAGATAATATTATTAAAAGAGTACTCTTTTAATAATAGCAGTACTCACAGACTACTGGGCTCAATGAGTTCACTTCTTACAGTTCAGGCGATTTAATTCTCTTGCATTTTCAGTCCTTTTTTTCTGAGCCTTCAATAAGCTATGAACTCTATTTAAAAAGGAACCATTCCAGAAATTATGCAAATAGAGGGTATCATAAAGGAGCTCTCTTAAAATTACACTGCAAACTGTAATATAGGAATTTTGTAATTAGAGAAATTTTTATTTGTAAGTTAAATACTCCAGCCATATATTGTTTGAAGCACAATTTTTTTTTTTTTATTTTAAAACTAAATATTAGAAATTTGAAAATTACACTTCTAATAACAGTATTTTCCTCTATCAGGATAATACAAAAGTCAAGATTGATTATTTAACTCCAAAAGTAATTCAGTATTTAATCTAACACATGTCAACTCCGAGATGCTTTCATTGGTTTGTTGTTCAACCTTAAGCTTGAAGCCAAAGATATCTTCTGAAATTACAGAATCACAGGACCACAGAAAGGCTGAAGCTGGAAGATGCCTTCTGGAGGCCAGCTGATTCAACACCCTGCTTAAGCAGGGACAGCTAGAGCTGGCTGCCCAGGACCATTCTGGACAATTTGTTCCAGGGATCAGTCACTCTCAATAAAAAAGTGTTTCCTGAAGTTCAACAGATGCCTCTCTGTTCCAAGGGAGGCTCATTCCCTCTATTCCTGTCACTGGACACCACTGAAAAGAGTCTGGCTTGCTCTTTAAAAGCTTGCTTCAGATGTTTGTACACATTAATGGGATCCCATAGATCCTCAACTCTCTGTCTTTCATTAGATTGGAGATATTCCAGTCCCTTAATCTTTTTAGTGGTCCTTTGTTGGGTCTACTGAAGTAGTTCCATATATCTCAGTCAAGGACTGGACTCAGTGCCACACTAATGTTTAGTAGAGAGGAGGAATCACCTCCCTTGACATGCTGGCAATGCTACTTCTAATGCAGAATTAAATTCTTTCATTGTTGCATAACAAAATAAAAATAATTCAGATCACGAAAGGCACCCTCAGAGTGCTTTGTTCCCTGTGTAAAGTTTGTCTAAATTAAAATAATAATATTTAATCAAATTTTAAAATTATTATTTACTTTTTTCACTCATTTTCATTAATAATCAAATTATTTAAGCATACAGTTTTGGAATGCTTCTGGTGAAGAAAACTATTTTTTCTTTTTATATATTCTTTTTACACATTATGTAAGTCTAGTCACAAACTAGGACTTCAAACACAAAATCATCTATTTTAGATAACACAGAAATGCTGATATATGAAAGTAATGTATTAATTTCCATGTCCAACAAAAAGTATTGCCTAAGAGTTGCAAATCTGTGCTTACTACCATACAATTTTCTCTTTTCCTTCTAATTTCGTCAACCTCTGCTGGGGATTTAGTTCTTAGCTCTTATATAGGTTTGGCATAGCCTGGTTTTGAGTATCATGGGGGCCACAAAGATGTCTCCTGTGAGAAGGTGATGGAGGCTTCCCACCATGTTGGGCAGAGCCAATGGCTGATGGCTCTGAAGATGGACATGCTGCTGGCCAAAACTGGGCCAATGAGAGAGGCTGGTAATACCTCTGTGATGACATATTTAAGAACAAAATCAAAACAAAGTAATGGGTTTTGCTTCTAGTCAGAGAAGAGGAGGAGGTGAGAATATGTGAGGGAAACAACATGGGGACACCAAGTAGAGAAGGAGAGGATGGAGGTGCTCCAGGCACCAGAGCCGAGATTCCTCTGCAGGCCATGGTGAGACCATGGTGAAGCAGCTGCGCCCCTGCAGCACTTGGGGATCCACAGGGGATGCAGAGATCCACCTGCAGCCCGTGGGGATCCATGGGGGGGGTGCAGAGATCCACCTGCAGCCCGTGGGGATCCATGGGGGGGTGCAGAGATCCACCTGCAGCCCATGGGGATCCATGGGGGGGTGCAGAGATCCACCTGCAGCCCATGGAAGAGTTGCCCGTGCCGGAGATGGTGGATGCCTAGGGGAGGCTGTGATCCAGTGGGAGACCCACTGGAGAGAGGGGTCCTTGCTTCCATGCTGGAACAGCCTGTCCTTGGAGGACTCACCCTGCGGAAAGAGACACCCACGCTGCAGCAGTTTTGGGAGGACTATGTGCCCATGGGAGGGACTCACACTTGCAGCAGGTGTGGTATGGCTGCTGCTTGTGAGACTGGATCCACACCAGGGAAGTTCACAGAGAACTGTTTCCCCTGGGAGGGACCCCACGGTCTCACAGGGGAAGGACTCCTCATCCAGAGCAAGTGAAGAAAATCTCAGTGATGAACTGACCAAAATCTCCATGCCCTGTCTCCCTACGCTGTCAGAGGGAAGGAGGGAGGGGTTGGGGCAAAAGGTGTTTTAAGGGCTTATTTTACTTCTCCTTATTGCCCTCTGAACCTGTTAGTATTAAATTTCACTTTGCAACTAAAGTTGAGCCTCTTTTGCCCTTGAAATATTTCTCCCAGCCCTTATCTCGTTCATGAAGGCTTTGTTAACTGTTTCTTTCCTTTTCCCTCCTTTGGGTGGGTGCCTGGCATTGGGCCAGTGTCAAACCATGTCTGCACTTCATTGTTGTTTCCCAGATCACAAGGTCTTTTTCTCCCGTTCCGTTCCCTCTGTGTGCATCTTTCCTATCCGGTTGCTCCTATTTCCCATGTGCTTTCTTATCTTCTCCCCCTAGCCTCTCTCTTCTTTCTGTTCTTATTTGGCAGCTTTTCTTAAATGAAGCCTTTTCTTTCATTTTGTTCAGTTGAACAAGTGAAGAAGTAATATTAGACAGCTTCTCTAGTATAGCATAGGATTAGAAAACCATCTTTTTATGCACAAAAAGCATAACAGACTTTGGGAGTCTCAGTTTGGTAATGATTTTGGTGTGCTAAGAGCGGTGAGGGGATGAAGTGTGTTAGCTAGGATCAAACTGTCTGAGAAGTAGTGGAACAAAAAGTCAGTCTCTACTCAACATATGCAAAGTGAGTTTGGAGAAGTACACAGTGCTTTTGCTAATGACTGTAGTACTTTGAGAATCACAGAATATTCTGAGTTAGAAGGATCATCGTTCATTAACAAGGATCATCGAGCACAACTCTTAAAGGAATGGCCCATGTAGGGATCAAACCCACAACTTTGATGTTATTAGCACCATGATTCAACCAACTTGAAATATTTAACACCCAGTGAATAATTTCCTTCCTCTATAATAATACTGCCAAATGCACTAATTCTTCTCAAAATTTTTGTTTTTTTTCTTTGTAACATGGGCAGAACACACCTTCTCAGCAGCAGCAGTTGATCAAGTTTTACTGAAAAAATGTGACTGTGCACTGTTGCTCCTCGCATACACTGATGTTCTTTCTGGTTTTGTGCAAAATTATTTGATTTTACCAAATTCACCATGCAAATCCAAGTTAAAATGATTAAATGTAATTTTTTAAGCATATATTCTCAAAGCAATTGTACAGAGAATGAAATTTTATTTTTCGATGATTTCTCACCCTTCAAAACATTTTTTTCTCATCAAACCAAATAAAATATATTTTAGAAAGTATTCAAAATAGAAGATTGCTTGCATATTTCTAAATAGAAATAAAAATACTTCAGTTTGGAGAGAATAAAAAGAAAGGTGTTCTATATGATGTTCAGTAATGACTGCTGATGAGAAATAAATTCAAAAACTTTTCAATCTCTTGGTTAATGCACTGGTTGAGGATAGAGGAAATGCAAATTAAGGTATCTGATCTTGGATCAGAAGGGTCTGATATGAGAAATTCTTCACCTCAGGAAAAGTGGCATCAGAGTAGCTCAATACTCAGGATGAATGCTTGGGTCCTCTGTCAAATAAAACATGGTAATCTCTTCCTTATAATTCAATTGAAATTTCTAAAAAATCAATAACATCTTTCAAAGAATGGAATTTTGATTTGATTACAAATGCTCTGATGTTTTTGTTTTTTTTTTCCTTTAGATTGCTGTTGTGCTATTCTTCCTCTTATGAGAACACAGATCAATTCCTCTCAGAATACTATGGAAGAGCACCGCTCTCTTACAGCCACAGTCATGTTCATTTCTGAGTGAACAAAAGGAGGATTTATTGGAGTTCTACAGAGTACAGAAATAGAAAACAAAAAATTAAATAGCTGTATTGTGCCTTTGAATAGGGCAGAAACTTCTCTTATGCAGCCTAACACATTGTGTAGCTAAGCCTTTATCTGATTCATCTCAAAGTTTCAGTGATGGTAATTGGATGAGTAGAAATGTGAGTGAAATGAAACCCTTCCTTTCCAGAACCTTCAATATCTTCACAAAATGGCAAAGGGGAAGATGCAAAACTAGAGTTATAATTAATTCTTGTTCTTCCTCAAGCATCAAACTTTTGCTTACTACTTGTGTTATAAATTTGAGGATCCTCCCCCACCCCAACCCCGTCCCACCTTATTCCTAACAGTAAGATATCATCAAACTGGAGACTAGTGTAGATATTTTCAGGAAATTCCATCAAATGAACTCTAGAAGAGCAAATTGTGGTAGAATCAAAGGCAAATGTGAAAGATCTATGTACATATAAGAGACTCTTGGGCAAAACATGGACCAGATAAGGTACTGAGGTCCCTTTCAACAATAAAATTGGAAAAGAAAATTAAGTAAGTTACTGATTCTTTCTTACTTTTCAATTTTTTTTTTACAATATGATTAAAACAATATTTTCTCAGCCAAAGATGAAAACCTGAACTATGTGAAAACAAAAGTATAGAATTTCAACCTTTTAGCATAGAAAATTAGATCTCTTGCTGATATGTTAATGAGTCCTTTTTTTATTCTGGGTAAGGACTGCTGGGCTGATGAATAAGTGAACTTTTATATACCTCAGTAACCTGTCAGTTTGGTAACAAAATTGCCTTTCATTGAGCATTCACAGATCCAAAAACTGTCCTCAGTGTTCTGTTTGCCAGGACTCAGACCAAATTAAATCATTCAGTATTGTCAAAAATAAGTTAGTTTCTTACCTTTACACATACCAAAACATAGTTACAGGCCCATTATTGTAAAGCAATAGTCAGTGGTGCTGCTGTGATAATCTGTAAGTGTTCAGGCAGTAGAGTGCTTTGCAGACTGGGGGAAGGGTTACTTTTCCAGCTGCTTATTACTACACTGCCAGATCTCCTCCCTATGAACTATCACTCACCTGAACTTCTCAGCAGAGCTGTTCATGTCAAAATTGCAATGAAATTGAGGTAGGTTAAGTTAATAGGTTTAAATACAAGATTTTTCCTAAGACAGAACACTGAGGCTGTCTTGGCAGCAGCAAAGCTGGCATTTCAGAGTGATAGTAAATTCTGCCTGGGAGTCAAGATGGACAGGGGCAGTGACAAGCAGATGGATCTGTCCATAAGGTAATGTAGAACTAGAAAAGGAAGTGTGTTCAAAGTGTAATGGTACACCATCCTCATGCAAACAGTGAACCCACTTTCCCTTTTTGTTCACCCTTAGCTTCTCCAAGATTGTACTTTCTCTTTGCTAAATCATTGTGTACTGAGACAGAGAGCCATAGTCAGTGACTCTGAGAGAAATGTTTTAATCATGGTTAATCTATGGTTCATGTTAGGTTTTTACACTCAGATCATCTGGGAGGCTTAGGAAGATTCTCGATTCTATGAGTGTTGAATTAACAGGCTGTACAGATTTTTACACGAGATTATCCTTATACATAGGTTACTTACTGATGGCTGCTGGAAGCTGGGTGTGATGTCTTCTTGTAGTAATACCCACTGATTTTTGTGTCATGATCCTGAGCTGGGAAAGTTAGTTTATACCAAATGAGCTCTTCACTAATTTGCTATTATTTCATCTCGCTGAAAAATTCATGCCAGATTTAAACATTTCTGGACTACAATTTTTTCTTGAAGAGTCTAATTCAGAGAATGGGGTCATGTCTCTGAATCCATTAACACTGACAGGATGTAGAGAGGGAAGAGGAGAACATCATCCATATCTTGATAAGTAACAGGAACTTATATTAACAGAAATACTTTTACTGGCTGGAGTGAACTAGCTTGGGAGATTGCAAATTTAAAAAGAGGGAGTTCTTTTTCATCTCATTTTTCTTTCCCTCTGTCCTGTCTCTACAGTCCTTGCCCAGTTCACCTTGATGTTTTGTTGAAGCTTTTGTGAATAACTTCATTTCAGCAGCTCAGCAAAAATGCTTACAAAACTGTAGACCAACTGTAGCTTATCAGCATTTTACCAGGCTGATAAATAGAACTGGCTCAGCAAGGTATCCTTAAATCCAACCTTAACACAAGGGAGAGAAAGACTCAGACAAGACCAGGGGAATGAACACTGAAATTGTCACTTTTGCTGGCAGTAATTTCCTCATGCATCTCTGCTGCTCAGAGAAATGTACCAGAAGACTTAAAAAATGTGGCACTGCTCCTTATCATCTGTGAGATCATCCAAGTCCCATTAAACTAATTAGGTTTTCATACGTGTCTTAATGATGCCTGGAGCAGATGTTGTATAAACAGACTGGTAAGTTACTACTAGAAACTTAATAACAAGTAAACCAACTCTGATCTTTGATATGGGTGTATATTATTCAAGAATTGTAAATAGTTAGGAATCAAATACACACCCTAAATATATAAAGAAATTTTTATGTACCTATTTTTCCACAGAGAACAAAAGCTACCAATTCCCAGAAGTAAGATATCAGGTAAGGAAGGCAAGACACTGGCATGTTGGAATAGGAATCTGCTGCTCAAACTAAAGGGAAAGAAACCCTTCTGTCCCATAGACAGTTGAACCCAGGTTGGTGATCTGGAGCAAGTACAGAGATGAAATACAGTTGTAGTGATGGGATGAGGAAGGTCATAACAAAGATGGAATTGAACCTTGCAAGGGATGCAAAAAAAAATAAGGGTTTCTACAGGTATGTTAACCAAAAAAGTCAAAGAAGGTGTAACTGCCTCATGAACAATGCTGCAAAACTGGTAATGACAGATGAGGAGAAGGCTGACGTACTCAACAATTTTTTTGCCTCAGTTTTCAATGTCAGACTCTCTTCCCATGGCTTTTAAATGGTTGCCAAGCAGGCTAGGGACTGGAGGAACAAAGAGCTTCCCACTGTAAGTAGCGACCAGGTTCATAACCACCTGAGGAATCTGAATGTTCATAAGTCTATGGGACTTCATGAGATGCATCCTAGAATCCTGAGGGAATAGGCTGATGTGGTAGCCAAACCATTCTCTGTGATATTGGAGACCTCTGTCCCCAGGAAGATCATAGAACAGTTCCTCAAAGAAGTTGTTCTAAGGCACATGGATGGCAGGAAGGTGGTTCAGGAGAACGAGTACAGCTTTACCAAAGTAAAATCCTGTCTAACCAACCTTCTAGGATGGAGTCACTACCTCAGTGGACAAGGGAAAGGTTAAAGTTCCATTTATCTGAACTTCTGTTAAGCCTTTGACATGGTTCCTTACAAAATCCCTCTCCCTAGATTTAAGAGAGTTGGATTAACAGGTGGACTCTTAGATGGACAAGAAAGTGATTAGATGGTGGCATCCAGAGGCCAGTGGTCAACGTCTCAGAGTCCTGATGGACATCAGTGACAAGTGTCCCTTAGGGATCCATGTTGGACCAGTATTATTTAATATGTTCATTAATGACAGATGAGGGCATCGATTGCACCCTCACCAAGTTCGCAGATGGCACTGAGCTGAGTGGTGCAGTTGACAACCAAGGGATCAGACCCAGCTGGCATGAGCTGCTGCCATTGGGTCCTGACTGACCAACTTCATCTCCTTTTATGACTGGGTGATTTGCCTAGTGGATGATGGAAAGGCTGTGGATGTTGCCTTTTTGGACTTCAGCAAAGCCTTTGACTCTGCCTCCTTCATCATACTCTTAGAAAAGCTGGCAGCCCACAACTTGGACAGGACCAGTCTTTGCTGGGTTAAGAACTGTATGGCCAGGGCCAGAGTGTGGTAGTGAATGATGTTGGTGAATGGTGAAATGGCATCTAGTCACTGGAGAAAAACACATTTTCTTAGGCAAAAAAGATGTTTTGTTATGCTCTTGCCCCTAAAAATTTCCCTAGTAAAACCTACTTGGCACTTATCTAGCTTATACTACAAAATAATTTGTATTCGTCCAAATTCGACATGTATTATTGAAGCTGGCAGTTATTGCAATTCAAAAACCATGTAAGCTAATAATTTTAAACACGATATTTCATGTGTTTAATGTATGAAAATTCTATTATTCAGCAATTTGGCTTGTTTTTGCAGTAATAGTCACTTTAGAAGTTATTGTAGTGTTATTAAATGTTATTATGTGTTTTAGAACTGTTGCTAATTTAATCCTATAAATAATTTAAGGAGTCATTGCAAACAAAATGTTCCACATCTGAAAATAAGGAGACTGAAGCTAGTAATTCAATGTCTTTATTCAGTTGCCTATCAAATTCTGTTCCCATTTACTTGTGCAGCTGTTCCTTCTGCTCCTTTCCTGTTTCTGCTGTACTAAGTATTTCCGTACCTACTTGTCCAAAGACCAGGACTAGTAGTTTTGGGTGCCTCTCTGTATGCATTTAATATATGAAGTAAAATAAAATTTTCAGTACCTGGAACCCTCTGGCACTGTAAAGTGGATCTTTAAAGAATAATAAGGAATGCTGCTCCTGCCCAAGGAAATGTGTATTACTCTTGAATTCATGTCATCTAACTCTAATGAGGTAAGACAATGAAAAATGAGGATGTCTTTGTTCTGATGGGAACTCTCTTCATCTTTTAGCCTCACTGTAGTTTCATATTGAACAATTTGGAGCAATCCCAGTCCTGTGGTACAAGTTTTTCCATCTTTTTAGACAGAAAAAAATATTTTCTTCCACTAAGATAAACTCCGTAATTCATAATAAAATTGATTATATTTTTTTCCTCAGATTATTGTAGACTCATAGAATCAATTAGGTTGGAAAAGACCTCTAAAATCGAGTCCAACAGTAACCCAGCACTGTCAAGTCCACCACTAAACCATCTGCCTGATTGACATGTTTTTGAAATACCCCAAGGTATGGTGACTCAACCATTGCCCTGGGCAGCCTGTTCCAATGCTGGACAACCCTTGCCTGGTGCAAACTGAGGACATTTCCTCTTTTCCTGACATTGCCTGGGAGAAGAGGTTGACTCCTACTTTGCTGGTACCTCCTGTAAGGTAGTTGTAGAGATTGACAAAGTCTCTTCCCCAGCCTCCTTTTCTCCAGGCTAAATAACCCCAGTTCCCTCAGCCACTCCTCATCAGACTTGTGCTACAGCTCCTTTCCCAGCCCTGTTGCCCTCCTCTGGACATACTCCAGCTCCTCAATGTCCTTGGTGTAGTGAGGCACCCAGAACTGAACACAGGATTCAAGGTGTGGCCTCACCAGTGCTGAGTATAGAGGGATGATCACTGCCATGGTCCTGCTGGCCCTACTGTTTTTGATACAAGCCAGGATGTCATTGGACATCTTGGCTACTGGGCACACACTAGCTCATGTTTGGACATGGTCAGTCAACATCCCAGGATTTTTTCTGACAGGATGCTTTCTCACCACTTTTCCCCAAGTCTGTAGCACTGCATGAGTTTCTAGAGACCCAAGTGCAGGACCTGACATTTGGTGAAGCTCACATAATTAATCCAATCAATCCAGCCTGTCCAGATTCCTTTGTAGAGCCTTCCTCTCCTCCAGCAGATCGACAGTCCTATCCAGCTTGGTGTCATCTGCATATTGAAATTATTCTCACAGAAAATAAAGAACAACTTTCCACTTGGCAATTTCATTACAGCAGCTTCCTGAAGGTATAATAGAATTGTTCTGAAATGCAACAGTACTAGGAGCTCAGGAAATGTGATGCAATTAGCATCTTTTCATATTTTTGTGTCATGGATGCAAGAAAGGTAAGTGGGATTTTGTATAGCCGTACTGGAAATTATGGGAATTTTCACCTGGAAATCAGAATAACACTTGTGAAAATAGCAGCTTAATTTACAGCCTCACTGCAGATATAAAATAGAGGAATATTTTATATAAATGCTCAAATATGTTCTGCATCTTGAATATCATACAAGTATCTGTGTAAAAGCAGATTCATGATATCTAAAATTGTACACTCATATACACATAAATATCTACATATTCCTAAAGTATTTCTTTACATCTTTGTGTACATCTCTACATGCTTGTTGTATATATGTATTGATTTGTGTCCTTAGGCTACTATGCTGCAAATAAATGTACAAGGATTGAAAATGACCACCTGAAGATGGAAAATGCACCAGCAGATTATGAGCAAGGAAGCTAAAAGTGTTTGTTGTTGTGGTGGTAATACTCTGCCTGATACCACTGATACAGTTGTGTCAATAAGTATGTTGTAATTCTATTATATTTTATGTAGCTGGGTAGATTTACAGAACAATATTTAAGATTAGCACACACACTTAGTAAGATTACATTTTTTTGCTATTATATCTTGCATGGATAAAATACATAAACATTGGAATAAAATAGCATTCCTATTTTTACAAAAATTATTTGAGTATGATTATTTTCTATATAAAGAATACGATCTAGACAGAGATGTCTGGTAGTGAGTAATTGTTGCAAAATACATAACAATATTTGCTCAGATAAGAGTGCTTAGGTATTTTCAATTGAACTGCATGCTGGCTGGAGAAATATAAACAGAAGCTAATGAGCAATGGCAAAATGTGAATATGCTGAAAGGCTTTTACTGGAATGAATAAAGTCTGTGTGATGTCTCTTCTTATTTCCAATTTTATTGATCTAGAAGAAAAAAAGAGCAAATTCATGGAATTCACTGATAATCAGTCCTATATTATGGGTAAAGTAATATTGAACACAGCTGAAAAAGAGATAGAATAAAGGGATATGATGCTAGAAACATAATAGTAAGCAATAATATGAAATCAGACATAAAAATCATACACATTAGCATACATACAGCCCAACTGAAATAAGGTCAATGCTGAAGCAAATTTCATCATGCTGGATACTGCTGGAAGGTATTGAGGGTACATGAAATGTGATACCAGTCACTGAGAGGAAGCGCTTAGGCAAAGGGATATGCTTTCCACTTGGGAGTGAAAGAACAACGAAAGTAAAACACACTGATGTTTGATCTATGTCCCTGATATCACCTCAGAAGCTGTTGGTTCAGTGTGTCTGCAAATGCAGAAATAAACACTGAACAATATGTGTTGATTTTTTTTTCAACAACAGCACAGAGCTCTGTTAATCTGTCCAGATGCTTTTCCACTGCTGCATGATCTGTTTAGATGATGAGCTGTTCAGATCAGGGACTGTGCTTTTGCAGAAGCTTTGAGTGCAGCAAGGCTCCGAGATATTGTCCTACCATCACCACTGGGGTTAATAATTATGCTTCAGTGTGATTTCTTCCTCACACATTATCACAGTATTACCTAATGATAGCCTTGACACTACAAGGGCTTATAAAATAAACCTGAAATTGATTTAGCATACTTAATATTTTTAAAAAGCATGTTGAATGTAGCTCTAAATATTCGGATGTTTTGATGTCCTTACTTGTCATGTAGCAAAAGCTTTTTTATTTTTGAGTAAATTGGTAAATATTTTTTTGATGCAAACCAGTTTCTGAGTATTCAGAAAGCCTCTGTTTGACATTAGATTTAAATCAGACCCTTTTGAAATTTAAATTTTAGTGGATAAAATAAATGGAGAAACTACAGGATGATGGAGGATAGCCATCATCAGGACAATTATTTAGGCCATGGGAAAAAGAGCTTCACATTCCTTCCGTGCTAAATTTGAAGTTGGAGGTATTTATTCTGTATGTATGTCTCTTTACCTGACTTTTCTGAAATGAAAACCCTTCTTTCTAGACATCTTCATGATTCTACAAATAGGAGACTTCCTGTGCCTAAAGGGTACCCTGCCAGGCTAAAGCCGAACTACGTCAGGACTTCACAAAGTACTTTGCTCATATTTGACTCCTGCACAGCCATTTTGGTTTCATTCATTTTTTGGCTTGCCCAGAGCTGCTTCCCTGTAGTGTTATAGACACATATACACGATGGATAACCTAGGACATCTAAACTGCTCTTTGATGTTTAATTTTAGACTGACATCCTTTCTTAAAAATCTGAATAACAGCCTGATCACTGTGCTAAAGTCTTTTCTAATATAGCACTGATTTGGACTCAGATTGTTTCTCAGAACTCTGTCTTAGAAATATCTGAATCTTTTTTTACTTAAGCTTCAGTGAAAATTGATGAATTGTTACACAGATACGCACTCAAACAATTAATTAGTGTAAAGAAACAAAGATTAAAATTTCCTTCGCATAGAGTTCCAGTGGATAGACCAAAAGAAATAAACGAATTATTTATTTTCATAGCTTCTTTCTTTCTTCTCTGCTCCTATTTACTGAAACACCTGCAATAGGAAAAAAATCATACACTATAATTTAACAGGTGACATTTAAACATGTGAGGTACTGCAACAGTCTAGCAAACATTCAGTTGTTTCAGCTCTTTTGTTTCCCACTGTAAGGCTAGAATGTCAGAGAGCTGCTCTGAGGAAAAGGGTTGACAGAAAATCATACAATTATAGTAGATGAGACTTCACAAATGTTAAATATATTTTTTCCCAATAGACCAGATTTTTTTTTTTTTTTTTTTTTTTTTTTTTTTTTTTTTTTACTACTTCCCCATATAAATGATATTAAAGCAAATCAAAACCAAGTAGTGGTCACAATCCTGACCCACAGCAAAGACCACATCAGCCTGCAGCTCAGGCATATAGGAATGACATATGGGCTGCTAAATGTTTTCGTGTATAGCTGTGACCACACAGAAAAAGATTATGCTGCCTGCAGATATTTAAACTATTTCTTTGTGTACATCTCAGGGGGGTCTTTTTTCTCAATGAAATCTTAGTATTTTGTCTTTTAAATCCAATATTTGGGAAAATATCTGAGTGATTTATTACAAGCTCCCTAGGAATGACCCACAGCAATGCACAGTGCCATGGCAGGGGCAGGACACGGTGTCTGCTGAGCAGTGTCTGCAGCAGCCAGATCTGCTGGGGAGAAACAGATGGTAAATTCACATGTCAATGGGACAGACATATTCCAAAACTAAAATAAAAACAAGCATATGACAAAGCAGCATGAATATCTGGCTATACCACTGGAATAGGACTAAAGACCTTTTTCCACTGAGTGACATCCAACAAGTCCTCTTTCTTTTTTTTTTAACTTTTTTTTTTTTCCTATGGAACAAGAATTACCATGTGACTTATGAACATAAGTAATAATAGGTTACAAAAAAAGAAAAATGTAAGTTCTACTGAAATAAATAGAAATGTAATCTTGAAAATGCAGGAAATTATCTTTCTCCTGTTCTGCACCATAATTCAAGAAACACATTTGGGCATGATACGTCAAGAGTTTTGATGAACTAGATAAATTAATACGAGCACTGAGATTGAAAAAGATATTAAAGAAAGATTGAGAGGATGGAATTACTTATTTGGAAAAGACTAACCAAAGATAGGATAATAACCTTCCATCATGTAAAGTGTTGCTAAGAAAAGAAAGTGTTCCGTGATCTAACCCTGAGTTCAAGCATAGCTAAGTAAGAAGTGGAGATGAGAAACATAAAATAAAAATAAAAATATTAATTCTAGGATATTTGTAGGAAAGTGAAAAACTTCAAAACTTGTCATGAAAGAGGAATAGAGGCAATATTGCACACCACAGACTGATTGAATTACAGTTCTTGCCCAATATTTTATCATCCCTCATACGGATATTAGTTATCATTCTATCACCTTCTAGGAATGGGCTTATATCTCTCTCAACCCCGATCTAAATCTTGGGTTATAGATCCCAGGACAACAAATATTGTTATGTCACCAAATCTAGACTGGGATCTCTGTTTGAAAATATTTTATCAAAATGGCTTTAAAACAGCTTCATCAAATCAAGGCATTATACATTTTCCCATTCAGTTGTCCAAAGCATGTTCCTGTCAGCATCTTCTGATTCATCCTAGATGGCCTGCCTTACCCCAGAGAACCCACAGGCCATTCTTCAAATGATGCCTTAGATTTTAGCTTTTATATGTTTTAGATTCTGTACTGCTTTAGTGTGTAGTTCCGAACTTCATATTAAGGGATGGTAAGTTCTCTTCACAGAGTAGGTGGACAAAACAATTCCTCTTCTAGCCTGGGACGAAGGACAACTGATCCAAATTTCAGGCCCAAGAACATAAATAATGGTGAAATGAAGAGAGAAAAGCAAGAAGGATGGGACTTCATAACCTAAAGTTACAATTGGACAATTAACTCCAATATGCTAATGAACCAGAACTTATAAAAGTGAGAGACCATGTGACGGGGTGTATCCATTGAAGCCTTCTAATAAATATCTACTTTATTCTTTAACTCTGTCTAGCCTCTGTTCTAGGTCAGCCTTCACAAGGCATCACAAACAGATCACTCTTTTCAGTCTTGACTAACCAGCTAGTTTCCGAGACTAGATAATAAAACAAAACTGCACAGATTTCCATTGATAGTGTCCCTATGACAGTAAAAAGGAGTTTCTTAAGTTTGGCTGAACACAGGATTTTTTTAAAGCTTTCTTGAGGGAGATGAAAATGTGAAAAGAGTCCAGAGCCACCAGTATCAAAAGTAACAAGCACCCCTGAGCAAATGGCCTTGATGAAATAATTTCCAGGACAAAAAAATGTTTTTTGATGAGTTATCAAATCTCCTGAGATGTTGTACACAGCTATACATCTGGCAATGCTGTCTTTGGGGATGTTTCTGACTGGATTTCTATTTTGCTTTTCTTCTTCAATCTAACAGTGCTTTCATGTGCCTTTAGCATAAATGAGATAAAAGCAGGTGGTCAGCAACATGAGACAGAGGTAGAGTAAAATATAGTATTCATAAAATAAAATTATTTTCCAAGTTCATGAAATTTTTCAGAGAAGTTAATTTTATTTTAAAAGTTTTAGAGTTTTTTTGTGACTGCCTTCCCAAATAAAGTAGAAAAAAAATTAAATCTTTGAGATCTGCACAGACCACAAGGTGTCAACAGTTTATGTTTGCAAGGAAAAGAGATAATCCAGGAAACATTTGAGACTGAAAATACTTGTCAATGCTGCCAGTGAAGGAAGGCCAAGACAAAGAAATTTTAAGATCAGAAGCAACTGGAAGTCAAGGATCAGACAGGAGGGTTATGATGCAGCTCTTGAGGAGATCATGAGTAAGAGGAGTGGAAGGCATTTTTTAAAATCCAGTCATTAGGTAAGGAAGAGAAAGAAAGTGCTTTCATTTTTTTTGAGGGAGTGTAGCATTTCTCTCTTGAGTCCTATAACTTCTTGAGGACTATGCAGAAGCTGCATACTACAAAGTGAAGATCTGGAAAGAAAATTTGTAATATGGCACCTCCACTTTATATTGTCATAACAACAAGTGGAATTTATCATTTGGAATATAAGATGCAATTTTATAAGACTGTAAATCATATTGAATTTCTACAAGGGACCATTTTGTTTGAATCCTTGAATGATTCTTCTCTTTAAATTATACCACGGTTTAAATTAAGCAGAAAAAATTTCTTCTTTAATACCATATGAGGATGTAACGGACTTTTAGAAAACCTCCCAGTTTTGATTTCAAGATGTCAAGAGATAAGAAAACCTGTCACTAGCATTCATAGATTTTATTCTATAATTGATGAAAATACACAACTTATTTCCAACATGAACATCTAGTTTCAATTTCCAACTACTGGTTCTTGTTATCATGTCTTGCAGAAGATAAAAGAGCTCTGTAGAACTTAATGTTTTTTTTTTTCTGTGAAGATACTTACACACTGCAATCAAATCACCTTATAATCTCCTTTTTAATATATTTGATATATTTCACTTTAAGGTACTTTCTCCAGTGCCTTCATCATTTTTGCCAATCTTTTTCTTCATGAACTTTCCCTAACTTTCATCCCACTTCTAAAATATCTAAAAGCTATAATTTCAGAGAATAAACTGATAATACTCCCTGCAATGGTAAAATCAACTATGTGTTCTAATTAAGTTTTTTCTTCCTTCTCTAAGAACAAAATTACTTCTTGTTGCTACAGCATTGTTCTGAATGCTGGTTATCTTGCTGCTAGGACTCTTAGATCTTTTGAATCTCTTCATTTTGGGGGGAAAATCTTATTCTGCAAACTCCAATATTAAAATAACTTTCTATCTGGCTGCCTTAGAAATAGTTTATTTGAATATAAATGGTTTATCAAACTATCCAGATTATTTTATGGCATCTACATTCTCATTGTTATTTATCATTGGCATAAATATTTTGCTTTCCACATGTTTTATTGCTGGGGATTACATAATTAGTTCCTTATTATGTGTCATTGGATAGCGTCCTGTTCCCCGTGGAACCCCCTTCTCCTGTATAATAATGACTAACCACTGACAGCTCATTTGTAAGTCAGTTAATCGGTTCTTGATCCATGCAGCATATTATACTTTATAGTACCATACTGCGTCTACTAAGTATATTTATTAAACAGTGAAAATTAATAGCCTGGAAATCTTCTTAAAAGTGCTTTCAGCTACAGATTGCTTTAGCTTGCTTTCAGCAATGATGGGTGTCTTCATTAAGGAGACATCAGAAATCATGCTTGTGCACAGTCCTTCTGCACTAGAAGGTAATCTATCAATACAAATCCATAATAACTTGTTTTCAGCCAAACAAAGTTGACACTAACAACATAGAATACAATTGATATTCAGGCTTTCCTGCTTTTCCCCTTGTGGGATAAAAGCAACTTCTAATAAAATATTCTATCTAAAATTTTTACCAACATCTTGAAAATGTCTTGGAACTGTCTCTGCATTCTGATGCAATATTTCCTTTATCTGTTTCAAGAAATTATTGCCAGTGATTTCTTAAACCACCTTACAATTATTAGCCTTGCAACTACTATTTCATATGGAGGAAAAAAATGTACAATGATTAATGTACCAGAGAGCTTCTTTGTCTCTCAGAAACAAGGATACATTGAAG
>WBNO01027438.1:1685-116599 GCA_013400575.1 Peucedramus taeniatus | reverse complement strand
AGTCATAGAATGGTTTGGGTTTGAAATATCTAGAGTAGAACACTTCCCATTATTCATTGCTGTTTTTATAAATGCTATCATATTATTCCCATCTTGCTCTAATGGTTTTCTGCTGAAGTATTATTGTATTTTATTTGTGCCACTATTTGACAGTACTCACTATACCTGTAAATGAATCAAAATTATTTGTTCATATTTCACTTCAGAGTCTTCTTTTAGTTAGGGCTGGTTCTTGTTTTTTTCCCCAATGCACTTTTTGTTATTAGTTCCTTGTGCTTCTGTTGTGGTTTCTGGTTTTCTATCTCAACGGAGTTTCCCATCAGAAATTCACTTCCTTTGGTTAGATGAAGCCAAAGAAGAAGCTCTCTGAGAAGCCTTGCTGACATGAGCATTTGGACCAATGTACTGGGTCTAGTTGTAAGATGGGGCTTTAGATGTGGTTTTTCCATTGAAAAGCTGATCTGCCCACTCATGCAAATTCAGCTTCCATACTGCTCTTCTCTTTTTAAGTCCTAGAAGAGGTAATTCCATGCTTAGACCTAACCTCTGCAATAATTAATCCGAATGTCTAATTTTATGACTGTAATTATTCAATGATTCATACTGAAATCTATTCCAGATCTAATGTTAACCAAATAAATAAAGCTCAAGGTTGGATTATAACTTACAATCCACATTGAGTTGGCAACCAATGGGATATGCAAATGTTTTATATTTAGTGGTAAAGAAGTGAGTCTGATGGAGATAATCTCTCATTTCAGGCTTAAAATTCAATTTGTAAAACACTTTTAATATCTTTTGTCTTTCTTAAGGTAAAAAGCTTCACACATGAGATGTACTTGGAGACAATGGTTGGGAAAAGCTCTTTCAAAAAATGAAGCCCAGTAAATAACTATAAAGAGCTCTTGCGAGAATTAAAATGCCAAAATGACATTATTTTGGTAACCAGCTGCAATGCTTTATAAGGTAGACAAAAAATTAAAACAAATCAGGAATTCAGGGAAGTATTGTGCAACATTGAGGCTGGCACAGCGTTTCCCCTTACTGTAGTGAGTGGTGTCAACCTCTGTTTGCAGAAATCATCATTGATCCTTTCCACCAGCTAAGGAGACAATTCTATAACTTCACCAATTACAATAAAAGTCTTTATTTTGCATTGCAGAGAGTTCCCCATTTGTAGAATTAATTGTAAAGCAAGTGAAGCATTTGAAATTATGATATATCCTCATGTTTTGGTATTTGAAATAATAAAAAACGGTGTGTCATAATGTATAGAATAAACTTTTCCAACACAAAGGGGAGACTTTTAAAGTAAGTTTCACAATCTGATTTGCTAATATGGTATGATGCTAGAATTGGTTTTTTTCTTTGTTCTTATGTTTCCCTTTCCGTTTGTTTGGGGTATTTTTGTATGTGTTCTATACTAAATTATCTGACAAAAATCATGGTAAACAATAATACTGAAGCTAGTAAAAAACTGCATTTATTTTTCTTTTTTGTGTTTGTTTGAAGGTTTGAATTTAGTTGTTTTGTGGTTTTGGTTTTTTTTGTTTGTTTGTTTGTTTGTGTGGGGTTTTTTTGTTTTTTGTTTTTGTTTTTGTTTGTTTGTTTTTGTTTTTTTTTTTAAGGAGAGCTTTCTTCATATTCCAGGGCTGGGAATGTGAATTCAGGGATTTTCTGAGCCCACTAATTTGAAGTTCAGACTGCAGACTCATTCACTGTGAGATATTCACACCTAGATTATCATTACACACTACATGTAAAAGAAGAGGCCTCTCCATATGTTGATCCCTGTTCTTCCTCCATAGAGCAAAGGCTTCATCCTTGCTGCAAGAAACTTTCCAGTTTCTTCTGAGCCTTGAATGGAGCATAATGGCAGAGATTCTGAAGTTCACTGGTCAGCATGGTTAGACTCAGGAGGTGAGCACAGGCATGTGATCCCTCAACTTTTCCACTTTCAGGGAGACAATATCTGTGGTGGTGTAATTATTGTGAATCTACACCCAGGAGGATTCAGGCAAAGGTTATTACAGAGCTGCTTGGCCAGAAGAGTAGTGGCAAAGGCATCGAACAAGGGCCAGAACAAGTATGGAAACACAGAAAATCTCTGTGGCTGTCACATTCAGGATATTTTTTAATGAAGTGCCCTCTATGTTGAGGAATCTATTTGGGCAATTACAAATTGCCTGATGTTCAAAAAACATTGCAAAAAAATGCAAGAAATCTACAAATGCTGGGTGAGAAAACTTGCCATTTCAAGTTTTAAATTACTTTAGGAAGGGCAAGACTTGTTTTTATTCTATATTTGAACAATACCTCAAGCAATAATCTTTATGTTTTCTCAAACTCTATGACAAGTGCTGTAATACACTATTTAGTTCTGTGTTTTATTCAGATGTGAAAATGCTTCTACTGTACCATCACTGTGAGGTATCCTTTCTGCCAAGCAGAGAAAGAAGAAAGTTCTGAAACTTAAACAATAATTTTGTTGTTTGAAGTTTATTTTTGAAACATGGAGGAAGGAGAAGAGCTTGATGTTGTGGTTTCTAACAGATACTCAATTTTTTTATCAGGCACATCAATTGCTTGCGACATTACGATATGAAGAGTAAGTTCTTTCTCAGACTTTTATCTGGAATCCATCCTCCCATCCAATGCAAAAATCAAAGGAGGGTTTCTTCTCCAATAGTATGTCTTAGTAGAGGTCATTGTGCTGCCAGTCTTGGTTGCACTGTGATGTTTTGAGGGGTGAACAGTGAATATCAGCTGACACTAAGTCCTCAGCTGCACCTTCCTCTGCCTCTTCTGAGCACTTACAGGGAAGTAGGCTGGACTCTGCTCTAAGACTGTGTTGGGCCAAAGATTCAAAGCACAAATGGGCTGCAGAGTTTAAAACTCCCCTATGAGGCAGCATTTGCTCTTGTTCCTATGCTGTGTGTTTGTGCTGTATACGGCACTCTCCCATTTCCTCTGAAAAGAAGCCTTTGCTGGCCTTCCTTCTGGTGTAGCCTCTCATATGAAACAAGAAATTTCTGACAGAGCAATTTGATTTGGGAAGACGAATCATTTTAGTGGTGGTAAAACCATTAGCTTTCATCTCTTGACCTTCACCCTCTTTTACTGCACCCAGCCAGCAGCCGCACATCCTCACTGCTGCTTGTGCACTTTGGGAATTTAACTTAACTTATTGCTATAATATATTTAGTTGTTGATTTTGGTATTGGGAAGCAAAGAAGATAAGCAATAAAAATTCTTTTCTTCCCCTTTCCCAGGCTCAGCTGCACTCCAGACAAATCTCCTCCCCTCTTGTTATCTCCACAGGTTATACTCAGTTCCTTTGGTGAGGCAATGAGTGGCACAGGGGTTTGGGGTCAAGACATCGTGGCTTCTCTCTGTTACTCCTTGTTTCTCACCCTTTTCTTCCACTGCTGCTTCCTTCTTACTAATTTCCTCTACTCCACTATGGTCACTCTGTGAGCCACAATCTCTTTGGTGTTGCGGCTGCTCAGTTATGGAGCACCTCCCAAGTCCTCTGACTTTGCTGTTCCCTCATTCCCTTGTTTCTCTCCTTGTCACATTCCCTACTTGTCCCCTCTGATTGCCAGTAAATTTTCTTTTATAAGCCCAAGTCAGACAAGAAAAGTGGTGCAAAATAGAACCTGAAGTTCAAAAAAAGGCATACATACATTAATGTATTTCACTAAAAGAAAAGATATCCTGAAATTTTTTGGTGCAAATTTTGAAAAGGCAGCTTGCATTGAAACCAGCAAAAATAATTGATGGCTTCAAATTTCATTGAGCTTTCATAATGAGGCTAGTTCTTGACTAGGTTCTTGGTTGAGAGAATATATATAAATAATAATGTAAAAGTTAATTATTATTTTACAGCAGTTTTGTGGCAAATGATGAGGAAATTCACCAAAATGTGCCTCTGAAAGACTTGGCTGGAAAGAGCTATGGCACAGACTAGATTTTTTCAGCAATAAGAAGCTCTGAGCTGAAAACCACAGAGTTCTGTTCCTGTAGGATGCAACAGCATGTCTTGGAGCTGCTCAGAAAGTGGCAGATCATCAACTATAGCTTGTCTGAATCTCTGCTGAATGCTGTAGTCAATGCTTTAGAGCTGGGCATGGGCTAAAAACATGAGCTTTGAAGCAGAACTCTGAAATTCCTTCAAACTCTTATTTTGAGGTCTAGTTTGGTCCACTTCTTACATTGAGCTAACAAGAAGGTTCAAATAAAAGCTCAAAGACCACTGCAGTCTGTGTGGGACAGATGAGTGATGTAGGGTTTTGCCTGAGATTCACCCTACCATGCTACCAGTGACAGATATGTTAGAAGATGCCATAGACAAAAGGAATATCTCCCAGTGCTTAAAAACCATGTGTTCTGGAAAATAGTTAAAACATTTAATTTTATTTATATAAGTATAAATCACCCTCTTTTGTGCAGAATGAAGTGACGTGCTAGAAATTTACTATACCTATACTCTCAAAAAAAATCCCTAGGCAAAACACTTCCCTAAAATCAGCTATTTAATGCTGCCCCTTTGCCAGCCCTTTGCTGTGGGAACTCAGTCTTTCTTTCATTTCCAAAACCAGACAGATTCTTGTCTTGTGGAACTGAATTTCTAGGTAAGTGTCCAGGTTTTTTTTTAAGCTTACTTTAGGTGTGCCTTTTTCTTCTTTGGTATGAATTCAGTGGTGTAAGTGGTATGACCATTCAACAGTACCTTGCCTATACTTGTTTATTTAAGACTTTGCAAAGCATTGAGGTGACTGTAGATGTTCTGTCAAGGTATCAGTTTGGAGTCTCAGAAAAAATCACTTTAAGGAAAGTGAATTACTTAAAATTATGGGGAAAATACATGGGGATCTTTACAAGGCAGATTCCTGTCTTTAATTTCTATAGCCCTGTGCCCCAGGAATCTGTGGCCACCACTGAAGCTCAAGGATTGATATTGCCCATTCTGGTTTTAGAATATATTTGGATCAGATCATTCAAATAATTATTGCACTGTACTCAGAGAGAAATATCCCACTGATTTCAGTGAGGTCAATTTACTGAGTCACTAGGATTCCACCATATATGCCTGGTTGTCAAGATTTAAAAACACCTCTGCAAATTTTGACCGTATCCTATAACATACTTACCTGAGGCAAAATTCCCAGCTTAGAACATTCACAGTTAATGTTGGATAAAATTCTTCCTCAGTAATATTTGTGTGTCCTGTTTCTCCTTTGTATTTTGAAACATAGCAACAACAATCAAGTATTTAATGTGTGAAATACTGATATATTGATTCTTATGCTTACAGCTTTGAAATAATAATGTAAATGATAATGAGGGGAGAAATCTGCAAGGCAACAAAACCTGATTATGGTTTTCTTTAAGAAATATAAATTAAAAAGGAGGGACTAAAGATGTGTTTCTGAGTAATATTGTTCATGTTAAACTGTCTGAAAATGTGTCCATTTACACTGTTTATTAAACAACCAAATTTGCCTCTGGAACTCACAATTAGTCTTAGTGTTTATGTTTGTTCATATACAGTCATACGCTAATCTATATTAGAAAAAAAACTCTAAACTTGTTTCAGCTGGCTGTGAATCAAAGGGACTTAAACACTTGCGTTTAATCTAGGTCCGAATTTTCTTGGGGAAATTAGAAGTTATGTTCACTAAGACTCGACGTCAAGAATAGCACATTTTCACTTTTTAATGTCTTTAAAAATGTATTTGAGATGGTGTGGATAATAATCTAAAAGTTGTAGCATTAATGAAACTGTAACTTATTAACAAAAAATAATTTGAATGTTAAAAAATACAATGTCACAAGTATTTAATTTAATTTAAATATCAGCTTTTATTAATAAATCCATTTAATCTGTGTTATTAAAAATATTTTACTCTGTAACTGGAAACAATACTGAGTTGTTTCACTTAGTTATTTTAATTTGTGCTCAGAGAATTATTATTTGTTTTGAAGCATACAATATTAAAAATATTGCTTCTTTTAAACAGGATTCAAGTCTTGATATCTAAATAATGGTAAGTCTACAACACCTATATTCTCTTTCATTACTGAGTGTTTCAAATATGCTGCAGAAGACTTTGTCAAACTCAAATTTGAGGGTGTCTTTAGCTTTTTACAGCAAGGTGTTCTAAAATGATAATGAACTGTTTTCTGAAAATCCACACTTGGTTTCCTGTAGTGGCATAGTGTAGCATTTTCGCTGCATAACTGCTTCAGAAATTATATGTAATTATTTTTGCCATGTCAATATTATTGAAAGATAACTCTGGCTTCATAAACAATGTTGCACAAGTGATACAAACATCTCTGTATTACAGACTATAAAATTCTCCACCAGCAGTAACACCCTTTATATAAATATCTTTTGCAAATTAAGGAAATGAACCTTGAAACAGTTGACAGAGTGAGCTGAGTAATGTTGCCCGTGTGAATTGTCTCACTGACCTCAAAGGAGTGAGAACTTTCTCATATAGTAAAAGGTTATGGTGATGCCTTGGTGCCTGCCAAAATCTGTTCCAGGAGGATGTGTATTCCATACCATCACTGTATTTATTTAGGATGGGCTGACTGACAACATTGAAAGAACCAGCCTGGTCTTTTCTGGGTCCTGACAGCAAAATGTTCTTGCAGAGTTTTCCTGACCATGACGTGCTGGGCCAGGCTTTTGAGGATGCCCTAGAAGTGCTGCAGCAGCACTCTGACAGAGAAATGCAGTGTCCACCAGGTAACAAACAACCTTCTTGTACTTCATTTCCCAGCTTCTTTTTTTACAAGAAAGCAGGAAACATACAAGTGGGAAAGTAATTTCCCAGAAATGGATTAATGGGATGTTTTGTGAGGATGAAAAGGAGGAAAATTATTCGGAGCGTTTCCATCCCTCCATGAGTACTGCCCAGTGTGGTGAATATCTTGCAGGTCACAGCATAGGGAAACTGTTGGACTGGCTGCATTTACCCTCCCCCCAGCAGCAGCCCAGGTGCATTGAGCTCACTTTTCCTATAATCAGAGGATATGGCTGTTGTGCAACAGCCTTTTTCCAGTTTTAATGTTTTAACTTCAAAATGCCCTTCTGCTATGCCATGAATCCCAATACAAAATAAAAAAAAGACCAGCAAGTGAAATTAATTTCCTCATTTATTTTTTTTTGTGCACTAATATACAAACTTTAAATATTTTAATGCAGGAATGATGGTTTGAGTCTGGATAATTAATAGAAAATTGTTTTTCTTGGCTTCAGGAGTTGTATACTTTACAAAACCTACAATGCAAGGAAGCTGTAAATTGTTTCTGTTCTGGCAAGGTTTTGATAACTAAATTATTATAAAATTTAAAATTTGTGCTTTTGTTTTTACACTGTAAGCAGAAATGAAAAGGAAAGAAAATAGAAGGCAACATCACAAACCCTCTAAGCCCAGAAAAAAATACATGCTGTCTTTTGTGTGAAATGCCTTACATATGAGGAAGCTGATTTACATATTATCTATTATAAAATGAAATGTAAATAAGACCAATAGGGCTGTATCTTCAGCTGTTGTTAACAATTTTTTGGCTCCACTGCACTGGTAGTTTACACATGATGGAGGATTCACTATATATAATTACTTGCAATCTTCTTCCTTATATATGTTGTTAGGGCTGGTGGAGTTATTAAACCCTTGCAATGCAGTGTTTAGTCTGCCCCCACATTTCCACTTGCAATAGATGTACCCTTACCCCCCAATATCATCTTCTGACCACCTGCAGTGGGTAATTTTTTCAAATGTCTTCAGTCTGGTGTTCTCCTCTGCTTCTTTTAAGCATCACAAGTTCTTGGGTTACTTCTGTATTATCCTTTCAGGCACTGCAGATGTTCTGATGCTCCTTTACTTCATTCACCACTGTAGACTCTGACTTACATTGTACTAATGGTTTGCAGAACTGCCTGACAGACCCTTTTCCTTTCTAGGTGTATTTTTATAGTCTATATTTATCCAATTCACTATGTCTGATGGTCTGTGTAGTCCTCTGTTATCCAGTAACCAAACAATTTCATGATGCTGTGAACTATCTGAAATTTTGTCTTTAAAAATTTTCTTTCCATTGTGAGGGCTAACAAAACCAGCCAAAGGGTGTGATCAGCAGCAGCAGAACAGATTTTGCTGGATAACCTGCTGATGTGGAACATCTTGGCTCTGGATACTTTATTATCTAGAAGGCAGCCACAAGATAAATGCTTTTTGACAGGTCCAGCACCATGTGAAATGATTTGCTGCTGTGGTCTTCTTTTTTCCTTCTTCTCTCTTTTTTGCTCACTTGGTTTTTGCTCCCTCCTCCTAATTCCCAGGTTTTAAAAACTGCCTGACTGTGATCAACCATCACCACCACCTCCGAGCAGGTCCCAGTTACTGTGCAGCACCATCCGTGGAGGAGCAAGGGTATAGCTGGAGAAACATGATTGTGAGTGAGCTCATTTCTAATAATAGTCAGACATAACTGGAGGACTTATTGCTCATTTGGGATTTCTGATACAAATCATTATGCTAACACTAACAGAAATTTGGTCTGGCCAGGCATGATTCAAATGAAACTGCCTTGGGAAATATTTGCAAAATGTGATTAATAATGTCTTTTCAGGAGTCAACAGTTTGCTTCTGTGGTTCATCACATAACATGACAACTAACAAGTAAACCTACTAGAGAATTAGTTACAGGACAAAAAGCTTCTTTGTATTATCTGGGAACAGGCAGAAAACAACAACTTCCAATGCTGATATAGCTTCTGCCACTGTGAAAAAGAACCATGACTTTCATTTCTCCAACAGCAGTTTGTTCTAAAAGTTCTGGAAAGACCAGCATTATCTGAGCACAACTTCAGCCATTAGAGTCCATATGCATTCTTAAAAGCACTGGGAGTGTGGTCTCCAGGAGTGATGGAAAATGGATATTGCAGGGGAGATAATTTCAGGGAAACAGATCCCACGAAAGCCCATTTTCACCCAGCAGATTAACAACAACATAGCATGGGAGCTACAGAGTCTGTAGGGGCTACTGTCCAGGTGGCTCTTGTCCTTTCCTAGCTCTGAAAGCTGGTCCTGCTCTGGTTCCAGCAGAAGGGTTGAAGGTCCAGAGTGAGGCAGTTTCACTGTTTTCCCTCCCAGCTTCTCCTCTGGTGGGCAGCTCTGGCCCCTGGACAAGAATTAGTGCTGCTTGTTACTGGTACACTGCACTGAGCGCCTTCATGGCTGAGAACAGTCTTCCATGGGTGAGGTGATGAAATGTTGCATCTTGAAGCTTCAGGCAATTAATTACCACAAGTTTCTGTTTATTCAGAGCATGTACTCTATTAGTAACTTTTTGTTGTCTTAATTCCCGAAGAACAGTGCAGCAGATTTTTATGCAGATGAGACTGTCTACCATACACTGCAGAATACTCCAGAAAGTCAAGTGATACATGCTGCTGCTGGCCAGCCAAAAGCAGGGAAAGGTCTGTAAAAAGATCATATTTTCATGTGTAATTTATGTTACTATAAAAAACCTCTTGGCAAATCATGCTTTCTCCTTTTCCTATTTTTTTTAACTCTCAATACAAAAAAAAAAAGTGAATATTTACTAGTGACTAGGATACAACTGCTAGTGTTCAATTTCCATCTGCTAAATCTTATTATTATAGATGATAATTCTATTATTAAATTATTCCATCCTTGTTTAGTACATGGAAAACCAAACCAGAAATATCACTTCAAATCATTTAGGATGAAGTCTGATGCAGAGAAGTAAATCTAGCAATCAATAACATCTTTATCCACTTATACAACTTATTTTATTTCATGTGGCCCAACAAGCAGTGGTTTTCTTGAAGGTTTTTTACATACATTAATATTTTTGCATACCAGGATTTTATGCGTTTCTTAGTTTACTTTTCAAATCACCTTTCAGCTTTTGTCACTTCCAGTGTGCATTTTTATGGCTATTTTTCTGCTCCTTCTGGTTGACTTTACTTGAATTGATATCTATTTTGCAAAGAATCGGTCGTAAAACATTGTCATTACAGTACTTCATTTTTTTTATTGCATTCATTATTTGTGTTTTTGGCAGGGAGGGACTCAGCATCCTTTCTGTGACTGCTGGATGAGATTTTCATCCATTTTATTGGATGAATAAAATTTATTGGATCCATTTATTTTATTTTTCATCCATTCATTTTATGGAAAGCATCTTTTGAGATAGGTTTCCTCTGAAAAGAGTCTGGTTCATTCATGACAAAACCATTCCATGATCTGAACTAATGATCAGTGGAGTGGAGGCAGTCAAGAGAGGCACTTCAGAATTGATTTAGATGCATTTTCCCTGAGACGATTAGGAGGCTTCAGGACCATTCAGGACTGAAATCTAATGCAGATGCTCTGAAACACCTTCTGGAGGAACCTGCTTGTCTCACATGCTGGCTTAGACTGATGTTTAGGGCCTGAAAATGAACATCACTGGCTTATGCAATGAGATACAGTACAAAGATCTGTTAACTGATCCCATCTCAAACTGGTGTGTAGCACTTTGGGGGTAACAGCTGGGCTCTGGAAACACAGCTGCATAAACACATAACAGCAAACAAGCCCTCTCCAACAAAGACATCAGCTAAAGATGATGTGTCTAGAAATATAAACTTGGGCAGAAAGGACCACTGAACTAAGAGACCAAACAGCACTAAATCAAGTGCTGCTGCAGACATGGCTACACTATCCTTTTCCAGCAGAAATTTAGTCCACAGTAGTCCATGGATTTTCCCCTGGTCTTGTTTGTTCTACCATCAGCTTGAAGGATAATTCAGATTGGAGGGGACCTAAGGGGGTCACCTACTAGGAAGTGTTCACTGTGACACTGTGACCCTTCACGGGTTTCCTTTTAAGCTTCTTAGTAATCTCTATGTATTTCTAGTAGAATATGTACTTCCAGTCACAGGCCAATTTTTATTTAGATAATGAAAGTTTATTAATTTTTTGGAAAGTACCTCTGATTTCAGGCTCTTCTTCCCAGTCTGACTGCTACTTCTCTCCTCTTTCCTTATCACCAGATACAGAGTTACTGTCATCCATGACAGATGTCTTGGCCTGACCTCAGTTCCTTAGCAACTGTCATTTTCCCCCGTTCCTAGTTTAAAATAGCCACACAAGACAAGACTTTATGAACTTTAGGTGCAGTTGCTTATTTCCACTTTGGTTAAAGTGGAAGATGTTCTTCTGCATAGATTCTCTCTTCTGCAAAATGTTCCTCTTTGTATGATAATCTTAAATTCTTCCTCCTTATAGCAGCTTCTTGATCACTCTTGGCTTTGGGAAGGGAACTTGAAATAGAGGAGGATCCACAAGATCTATGTGAAACTAAATAAGCCTCACTAGGAAACTGAAGTTTGAGAACTGAGCCTGTGGAGAGAAGCACTTAGTTAACTCGCAAATATTTCAGTACCAACTTGCTTTTTTCTGCATGGGAATGCAAACTGACACTTGTGCAGATTTTTACAATATCACCAGAAGATCTAGAGCTCCTTTTTGACTACATGAGGTTTCTGGTTAAAACATAACCTGTTTTTCCTGCTCACCCACTTACCCTTTCTTATATCAATCAAAGACTACCTTGCATCCCCAAAACATTCCTAAAAGAAACCTGACAAAATGGAACCAGGGAAACCATTTATTAAAAAATGTTCAGGCTGGCTCTCCAGAACCTCTTTCCTGCCCTGTCTGAAGATGTAATTTCCTACTGTGAGTTTCTTGAGTGTGCATCTGCACAGCATGAAGACTGATGCTTCTGAAAGCTACCACACAGTGAAGTCACCAGATATTTGTCATGATCCCCACATAACCTGCTCTTGAAACTCTAATGACCAAATCCCTTTCTGTCACCACAGAGCTGTACACCCGTCAGAACCAGAGTGTGGTGCTGATAATGCCAAGGTTGAGGATTTGATCCCTGTATGAGCCGTTCACTTAAGACTTGGACTTGATGATCCTTCTGGGTCCCTTCCCACTCAGACTATCCTTTGATTCTGTGTTGCTCACATCTCTGTGATCCCTTGCTGTTGCTGGTCTTCCATGGAATAGTTTATACTGATTTTTTTTTTTTTTTTTTAATTTTTAAGTTCTGTTCTGACCTTTTGTGATTTATTTCTTTATAGGTAGAAAAAAGCTTCGACTATTTGAATACCTGCATGAGTCTCTCTATGATCCAGCTATGGCAAACTGCATCCAATGGGTGGATAAGCCAAATGGTGTCTTCCAGTTTGTCTCCAAGAACAAGGAGAAACTTGCAGAACTGTGGGGAGAAAGAAAGGGAAACCGCAAGATCATGACTTATCAGAAAATGGCCAGAGCACTGAGAAATTATGGAAGAACAGGTGAAATCATTAAGATCCGTAGGAAGCTGACATACCAGTTCAGTGCTGTTGTTTTAAAGAGACTTGCTCCATCTTATTTCTTGGGAAAAGAAACAATTTATCATCCCTACATTCAGTCCAATCAGGAATATCAGTGTGCAGATGACTGGACCAGTTACAATAATTACATGTACAACAATGGTTATGCATTACAGCATGCTAACAGCTAGACTTAGCTGTCACATAAACAGGCCTTTGTTATCCAGCAATACTTTCCAGCACAGAAAAGTGCTTCCCTCTACATAGCTTTTCCTTTAGGATATCATACAAACACATGAAGAGGAAGGGTTAAAAATTATATTGGCCTAGTTTTGTTCCTTTTGAAGTTAGTGATATACAGTCATTGCCTGCTGAAGAAATCTAGCAGCTGTAGAACACATTCTAGTCGCCATGATGCTAATCAAAAGAATTACTGTAGTTTCAAGCTGATATATTAAAGAATAGGATCAAGGCTTTTGTCTGTTAGTGGACATTGAAGCTCCCATTGCAACAACACTCAGTGGAAGTTTTATTCATATTTACAATCAGAATTTAGGTGATGTTGCACTGTGGTTGCTGCATCCCTAAGCTAGAAAGGGAAGAGATTTGCCAACTGCATGAAGCTGCTGTCTGCTTTTTTCACCAATGTTCTTTATAAATATTCTTACTAATTCACACATTTCTGAGTGAATGCCTGGCTGATGTATAGAGTCCACATGAGGGTGCACCCGTTGACGAAGTTGTTAATCCTTAATCACTTAAATTAACATATCTTAGCACAGATCCTGACGTGGTATTAGGATTGCCAGGTGCACATTTTACTGTTGGCAGTGGATTCATTGGGACCATGAGAGAGTTGGTAAAGGATTGTGCTTTTGATTAATTTTTCATTAAGTTTTGTATGGTTCTTTGCCCACTAATATGAGGAGCTCCACTTTTATCCAGCAGTTTTTATTTACTGACCTAAAAAACATAGCTTTGCGATTTATTTTAGGAGTTATAACTTTATAAATAAAATTTCACTTCTCCAGCTCTTTTTCTAAATGGGAATGGAGCTGAAAGGCTCTGTGATGTTACACTCTCTTCCTGAGGAAGAAGAACTAAGTTTAGGCAAAAAGAGAGTAGTGGATCCTTATGTCAGGATAATACCTATAAATCTACTTTTTCTCATACTTCTGTTACCTGATCAACTTGTATCTTCATATGAGTTGTCTTTTGTGCTGAAATATTTCCATTCAATTGTGTTCAGTTCTGGCTTCTGCATTTTGCAGTGTGTAGGCCTGGTTATTAATAAAGACAAAAATCATTTCTGTGGAGACCTATAAATGGTGGCCTGATATGTTTGATGAAGCTCATTGACTTTAATAGTTGCCCTTTGCTCTGACTCCTGTTTACTTGTACAAGGTTGTAATTTTATGTATAGACACCATGCAACACACTCTGCCTGAGCAAAATTCAAGGTTTAGGGTAGGTACTTTGGTAAGATGACAGATATTTGCTCTTAGAAATATGAAGCATGTTAAATAGCACTGAAAAGAGACCCAGACTTGAAGTGGGGGGGGTTGGACCTCGGTGGAGTGAGCTCTGCCTCTTTGGCACGGGCGGTGGCTCTGGACCCATGAGATGGCACCAGTGGACAGCTTTTGACACCGGGGCTGTGACACTTGCAGGCCTCCAGGTCACTTCTCCCAATGTCCCTTCAGGTTTTTTTTTCCTTCCCCACCATGTTTGTTTTTTTTCATCTTCCTGCAGAGCTCTGCTGCAGATGTGGCAGAAGTAGCACTGTGCCCTTGGAAATCACCACCTGTCCAGTTCCAGCTGTGGCAGATACAGGAAGTGTTGTGACACAATGGTGACACTAAACCCACAAACTAAAGCAAATACATCATGCCAGCAGATCACAGATCTGTGCTGGCTACCCTGGACAGTGGTCAGTTCTACATCTGAAGCTCAGTGTCTTCTCCAAAGTAAATCTGGCTCAGCCGATATGGCTGAGGGTCATGCATGAGGAAGAAATAAAGCTGATTTTTCTGATTTAGACTTCAGGATTCCTGCAAGCAGAAATAACATCAAGAGCCTGACAGACTCTGTGAAGGAGGCAGAACTAGAGCACTTCAGCAACACATTTTATCTACCCCATCTTGCTGGGCCTGTGCAGTACTTACCTATGTGTGTGCTGTTCAGTAGAACAAAAACAGGCAAGATACTTAGCTTCCAGATGAAAAATAATTTGATTTCATTTAGTTTGGCTTGAATTTGACTCCAGTGAAAGTTTTTCACTTTGGCACTCATCAAGTACCTTCCACCACCTTGTCAGACACCAGATGTGCATTCTGGTGGCAGATGGGTCAGACTGCCCTGCCATCCCATGTGCAGATGGGGGCTGTCTCATGGAGAACATTGGGTTACCAATCCACACCACTTACAAGCTGAGATCTATCACATCATAGACTTGCATGTGTGGGTTTACCATTAGTGCATTGCTTAATGAATGTAAAAAGAATGGAAAATACTACAAACAGCAGTTAGCTTTTTTTTTCCCCCAAGAAACTACCCTATGGATTGTTGAAGCATCCTAAGTGCCACATTTAAACAAAACTATGTATAATTCTTTTTTCTTTTTTCTTTCTTTTCCTGTTTGGTTAGTAAGAGCTGCCCCTTCATTTTTGTTAGCATCTTAACAACCATAGATTAATGGCCTAAAAGATGACTGACTGCAAACTGAACACTGAATCTCAAGCTGACTGTTCAGGCTATTTTCTAGCTATGTTCCACTTATGGCAATTTTCCTACTTTCCAAACTTTCTTTTATGGAGAAGGTCAAGGCAAAAGCCCACATTGTCTCTAAACTGCAGGAGCAGATTCCTACATCCATGACTAAGCTGAGAGTAATGAGATTGCATGTGCCTGCTGCTGTCTGCATGAACAGACTTGATCGAGAAACTGGACAGAGTCTGGGATCAGAAAACAAAATTTGCATTTTAGATATTTTTTGGACAATGAACTTCAGTTTTTCCTTTCACTCTGCATTTCAGACTGAAATATTTCCCATATTATTCCGTTAAACACCGTGGTTAAGGTCTCACATATATTACAGAAAACCTGGCAAACTGAACAGCGAGCACACTGTGTAGAAAAATCTCTTGTTGACAGTGACAGCAGAGGGCGTTTGCCGAGAGGCATCGTTTTCTTGGGTTTCTTTGGTCCAGCAAAGTTCCCTGTGAGTTACCGGCAGGCCTCCTGCAAATGACACTTCACAGGCACTTCACTTCCACCTGTGTGAGGACCTCTGCTGAAATCTGACACCGTTCTAGATCTTATTTCACCCAACCTTCAGCTGTCTTACCTGCTGACTTGCTGTGAATTTCATGTGGCGTAATTTGGACCAAAAACTGGCAGCAGTGCCTGTGAACTCATCTGTGGTTTATAAATGTGCATCAACCAGCAGCACAGTGCTTATCTTATGATATTATCATGTCTTTTCTTGAATCACTTCACCTTCACTGGTAGATTTCATTGTAAAAATCCCGATATCCCCATGGTATCTGCAGGTAGAGCAGGGCACGCATGAGGCATGGTTAGACGTGCATGATGAGGAGAATTCCAGCATCCAGAGCCTGTTCTGCAGCCAACAGTCAGGCCTGCCATGTGCTGATCCAATTCCCTGCTGTTTCTCAGGCATCAAAATAAATAAGTAAAACAATTAACAGAATCCAATCCATGCACTGAAAGTGCCCAAAAGAGGAGTGAGCAGGGCCCCACTGACTCATGCAGCACAGGCTTTTTGTGTAACTCAGCAGCTCATATGAGATATGAAATGTGGTATCATAGAATCATAGAATTGTTGGAAAAGAACTTCTAGATTATTGAGTCCAACCCAGCAATGCCACATCCACCACAAAGCCTTGTCCCTAAGCACCCCATCCAAATGTCTTTTAAATACCTTCAGAGATGGTGGCTCAACCAGTTCCCTGGGCAGCCTGGTCCAGTGCTTGGCAACCCCGTCAGTGAATAAATATTTCCTAATATCCAGTCTAAGCATTCTCTGGAACAGCTTGAGGTCATTTCCTCTTGTCCTATGGACACCTTTTTGCCTGAGCAGAGCATTTCTTTTGCTTTTTTCTAGTGAAGGAAGTTGTATGCAATTATGACAGTTGGGAACTCCATTACAGGCAGCTTTGATGCTGGGCATACATTTTAAAATACCACTCTCCCAAGGCAACCCAGCACCTAAGAGGCACCAGCCACCTTGTTAGGAAGTCACACATTTAACAGTCAGTGTTGATACAATGGATTACAAGGTGAATTACAGTGCAACCAGACTGTATTAGCAAGATGCCATCAAACTGCACGCAGAGTGTAAACTGATGGACGGAAAAGTAAATTCTTTATTTGACATTCCAGAAACACATAAGCTGAGCCAAGAGTTCAAGAACCACAATGAAATAAAAAAGACAGACAGCTGCTTGTTTGTCAGGATATCTCTGTGTAGAATTAGAGGCTTTAATTACAATGGGGAATATTAATACCAGTTCAAAGTGGAATGTAGCTAATCATTATGGTAGGATCTCCAAGCAGAGTGATGGTGAAGCCATACAAGATTTTCTTTCAAAGGAAATGAAAACTCAGCAAATCTATTTAGAGTACTAGCAGTGTGTAGTAGTCTGAGGACCTAGGTTGACTTTTCTGCCTCATTAGAGCAGAATTCAATCACAGTCAGAAGACATAGGTTTGGCTAACCTCTCTAGTCATCCTGAGATCCAGAAAACACAGGAGATGGCTTGAAAACAATGACTAATAATAATAATAATAATAATAATAATAATAATAACAATATAATTATGTGGTTTGCTTTCTAGTTTTTAGGCTTTTAAATTTTATTTTTACAGTCTGTACCCAGCAATGCTGAGGCTAACACTCTTCAAAAAGGAACCAACAGCTGGCAAAGCTGAGATTGTTGGAAAAGCAGCACATTTGAAGAGATGCAGAATAGTGAGAAGAACTCCATCTTCTGTACAAGTATCAACATGCTTCATGATGAGGCTAACTCATCCGCTACAAGGGGTTATTGACTTGCGGAGGGGGATGAAGGAACTGCTTCTCCAGGGTTTTGTTCGGCATATGGGAAGAATTTAATTACCTCTCTGATCTCTGTGCAAAAAAGGTCACTTCTTACATAACTAGTCTACAGAGCTGAACTACTTGCCAAAATTTAAATTTAAACCCCTGTTGTTACATCAGTATTTTTCTCCTTGTGTGAGTTCCTTGTGGGTCTCTGAGAAATCCACATTTCTCCGGAATAAGCATTACATGAGTATACTGCCATTGGTCAAAGTGGCAGGAATTCTTTATCTGGACTAAGCAAAGAAATGTTTTAATGAAACAGCTCTGCAGGATTTGGACTGTTGCAGGCTGCAAGTTGCAACTGGCAACATAAGTCTTTCTGATTTCTGTATTGATTTCTCTCAGATACAGCATGCTTCAATTTCCAGAGTGTACCTGTCAGTTTAATTTCTTCTCATATTTTGGAGTCCCTGGGTAGCTGTAATTGAGCCCTTGGCCTGCCCTCTGACATGGTGAGGACAGCAGCACACAATCAATGGCAGACCTGCTCCTATTAATCTTCCACAGTAAGGGCCTGATTCTCCTTCTGCAAAGGCCAAGTAGACAGTTCACACCATCTTCAGAGTAGGCAGGAGAGTGTCCCAAGCACTAATGGCTTCAGCAGCAGGTGTTCCAGGATACCCACATTAATCTTCCCCTTTGCTGAGATTTCGACTTTTGCCACCCTCTACTTGGCTGAAGTCAAATATCCATGAAACCTGACCCTCCAGCATAAGTGTGAAAGGTGTTGCCACGTACCATAAATCTCTCCATTCATTTTAATTGTAAGAAAAAATAACAACCAGTTCACTTGGAAAAAATTACAACTTCAAAAGTGCTTAAAATTACCTTAAGCTCTTATAATAATTATCTTTTAATGAGACTGGAAGGAAGAAAACTAATCTACCATGAGGAAGGTGAATTTCTTACTTTACAGTGGCAAAGCTCTGCTACTCTTAAGTTTTTTAAGCTTCCAGATACAGATGTTGGGTTAGGGTCAGAGAAATGACTCATCAGCCTGAGACATGGGCCAGAACCTTTTGGAAGCAGAGGAGCCCTCATTTGAGAGCCACAGTCTGCCCAGGGGAGACTGCACTGGGGCTGGACATGAACATGTGCCTTCATCCTACTCTGTTACAGTTAATTTTTGAACAGCAGCTGTTAAAAGGTATTCAAAGGCCTGGAATGCAGCAGTACTTCCCAGGAAGGTAGATTAAGCTCCAGTCCTACAGGGACTTCCAACTGTAAATCTTAATTTCGTATGGTGGAAAACTCATGTAAGTCCTTCTAGGCACAGGCTTGTACAGGGGAGGCCCACTGGCTTAATGCAGTCCAGCTGGTCAAGAGCTCCAGAAATATGCAATTTATATGATTACATGACCAAACATGACATTTATTTCATGTGGATTTTTAAACAGATAGGGCATACGTATGTGCCTAATTCAAGCACTCAAAGTGAAGTGTTCAAAGGTTTTACATATTTTCATCATTTATGTTGATTAAGACAGTACATATGCATGCACATCAAAGTTTATGTGTCATTCTTGGACACCAAAATAATAAATATTTAGATTTAGAATCTACTCTGTATAGATTGAAACAGAAAGGGAGAAAGGCATGGGCTATTTGAACCCTTTCTACCCCTTTAATATGATATCTATTTGTTGCTGTTCAATTGTTTGTGTTAGTGGTTCATCAGATAGGTGAACTGTAGCTCATGAAAATAATTTTCATATCATGTTGCCCTTTCAGTTTATTTTAATTTTTTTTTTTATGATTTACCTGTGTTGGACAGGATCTGGGGAAAAATGCTGGAAAGGCTGGCAGTGTTTGATGGTGAAGATAACCTGCCTTGCAGGGACACCACTTCTTTGGTGCTATTTGGTAGCTGCAGCATTGCAGGAGGGTTGGAGCTCTTACCCACTCCCAGAGGAGTCACAAGTGTTTAATCAGAGCATTTCAAAATGAGGCCTGCAAAGGCTTCATATACTGCTTTGATCATGATCTGAATACTCCCAGTTAATTAATTATCTTGTTATGACTAGTCGGGCCTAGGAGTCACAAAATTGATGTTTCAAATTCCAAAAGGTATTGGGAATTGTCTTCTCCCTTTAGGGACAAGCATATTGGGAAGTCTGTGCTCAGACCCAGATCCATGACAATGAGGGTTATTATTAAAAATTGGTGTTTGCCTTTGATTGTTTCTTCAGTTCAATGTTGCCAGGAAGCACTCTTTTGGATAGGAGTATTTATTGCTGTTTGGTTTTCAGCCTTTTTCTCTCTTGCCCAGTACCAACACATGTCATGCTCCTAATACCTTGCAAATATACTCACTAGGTAACAGAGAAACAATGCAGGCTCTTGCCAGTTGTCAATCATATGATCAAAAAGCTCAGCACTGTATGTCCCAGGTCAGTGTTAAATTTACATCCAGTCTCTTCTGACAGTTTCTTACTCTGGATACTAAACAGAGTATTTAGATGTGAAAAAACTGGAATCAGAATCTTTGTCACAAACTTATGAGCTGAAGTTCTTCACAGGTTTCTGCAGAGATCAGTGCTTTTTTTGTCTGAGCCAGGTAGAAGCAATGTCACCTTCAGCACTTTACCCTGCATGTGACTTCAGTTGATCTTGACCCACAGCCAGGATGCTGAGTGCTAGCTTTATGATTCAAGCTTTGGCATGCTGAAGATGGAAACAAAAATGTAAGACTTCAGATTACACTTTGGCAAGGTCTGTAAAATTCAGTATTAAATCCCTTTAAATCCTTTTGGTTAAAGCTTAATTTTTTAAAGGTTAATGACCTCTTGATTACCAGAATGAGTTGCTGCTGCAAATATAGGGCATAAATTAGATCACAGTAGAGTTGTTAATATTCCTTTCATGTTCGTTGTATGCCATTTAAGATTTAGCTTTAAAAGATGGTTTACTGACATGTACAGAAGAATTTGTTCTGCTATCCTCTTTAGGAAAAATGTGAGATGCCAGCTAATTGACAAGTTCTGATTGTAGGGAACTGAGAGCTCCTTTAGAAACCATTGTCCGGGGACCTTGGGTTTATTGTATTTCCAGTAGGAAGGACAGATAGGATGCAATGCTTCTTAATTTTGCTAAAACTTCATTTCAGAGGTTTGGAAACACAAGTATCTATGGGAAGGGAAGATTCCCGCTTTGGTATAAAGCAATTGTGGCAGTGTTCTAGCTGTGTCCATGAACTCATGTATGTGGCATTTCTGTAAGGAACCTTAAGCCAGTGTGTCTCAGCTCAGTGTACTGTTAACACAATTCCTAATGCCTTTCCCTCCCTCCTTTTCCCTCCTCTCTGGCCATCTCCCATATTTTGGCCCTTTTTAGTCCCATGTTCCTATCAGCCAGTAGTTGTTAATGTTCTTCCTCTGCAGTCCTTCCAAAAGCTTCTAGCCTCACTGTCTACCAGCCTTCAATGGGATGGGTTCATGTCTGACATCAGATGGACCTAGGGAAAGTTTTAGCATGCCTTTGATCCAGGACAACTCCATGCTCAGTGTGCTAGCAATGCTACCAGATCAGCTTTTCCCTTTTCCAGTAACTGCATCACATATCTGTGTGTAAGGCACACCTCATCTGTTTCCTCTTGCTAGACATCAATGTTTTATAGCTTTGTATAGAAATTTTTCAGCAATGAAAATAGAAACACTGATGTCAGTTCTTGATAAGTTGCTCATATCAAATCACATCCCACCGGTAATCTGGCATAGCTCTTTCTTACAGAAGTATTATGTGAATGGATGCCCAAAATAACATTTGGTGTTATTAGGAGTATCAGGGTCTCATCTGTAATAACAATAACTACTGAAAACCCTGCAGGAATAAAACAGATGATGGTTTGTAAATAATTTTTTTTAATTGCGTGAATTTCTTTTTCATTTCCTTGTGTGACATTGAGATTTTGCAGCGTCATCATTAAAGGTCACTGATGATAAGATAAACTTCAGAAAAAGCAAACCTCATGAATGTTTCAGGCTTCTTGTCCAGCTACAAAAATTATATAAAAGTCATTTCTCAAATGCTAAGATAAAGAATCCATTACTTTCTTCCATAGTTTGCCTGTAAGTTTCCCTGGAAACATTTCTTCTGCCACCTAAAAGTTAGCATTTGCCACTATGGTAGCAGGTAAATTAGCAAGCAGGATTCAATTCAGTTGTTAGGAAAAACTGAGTGAGTGTGAGGGCAGTGAAGCAATGCAGGAAGTCTCCAGGGAAAGCACACATCTTTCAGCCCTGGAGGTGTTTGTGGTCAAGTTAGGAAAAATCCCCAGAAATCATGCAATGGTAGATGATTTTGCCTTAGGATAGGGACTGCATGAAACAATCTTTTGAGATTCATTCTAACCCTATTTTTTTTACAATTTTATGTTACAGCATTTGCTGTTGCAAATAATTTATAGGAGTAATAATTAATCTTAAGTTATAACTGCAGGATAGGAGCAGTCGGTAAACATTGAAACCTGTAAGTACAAGAGAAAAGGTTTCAAAACTTATGAAAAGGATTAAATAAATCACTACTGTAGTTTATTTAATTAAAATTGAATTAAGTCCACCTGAAGGAAACTGAAATAAAATTCTGAGAAGACCATTAGAAACTTAGTGGTGCTTCTGTTTGCCTCTGAGCACTCGATATATATGTGTAAATATTCATACAACACATGTTCATATGGATTGGGATCTTTATTTGGGCTGGGTGTAAGGGCATAGCTGTATGAACATAGGTGCTGAGTGCCACCTTTGAGATTAACTTCTCAGATCAGAGGCTGGAGGAAAGAATTTTTGAGTAATGTAGGTCCTGTCCTCACAATGTGCTAAGGCCCTGCTCTGCCTGGCTGTGCAATACATGCAGGAGGAGGCTGCCTTAAGTCTGTCAGGGCTTTGCCTGCTTAGGCACAGTTGGGAATTAGCTGGGGATGAAGCCAGTCGTTTGGGAAGGCATCTCTGGGCTGAAGCTCAGAAAACTGACTGATCCTACTTAAATTTGAGAATTTAATTTCCACCATTGGTCTCTGGAAGTGACAGTGTGCTCTGAATGATTCTGATGCTCAGAAATTATTAGGTGAGCCTTGGCAGAGAGGGGAAATGCAGCATACCTGTGTGGTTCACAATTGTTTCTCATTCAAGTGTTTGCAAGATTTTCTAGAAGGGTAAAGAACTTCAGGGTTTTGGCATCTTACTGTGTCTATGGCTTCACTCACAATTTCTGCAACAAAATCCCCATGCATGGAGAGTTATTCAGTGCTCACCTCAGCCTCTAGCCTGAACTGTGGCTCTCAGTTTTGACTGAGTGGCAAGTCCTGCTCTGAAGCTGCTAAGCAAAGAAGGCAATTGTACGTTCACACCAGAGCAGGGAGCACGACCTTTCCTTCATATACCATTGCACATGTTGCAGCTGTGACAGCTTCTCACATTGGGTCCTGCATTAAGCACAAGGCAGGGAGAACTACCCTGCAAACAGCTGCTCCAGTCAACATACTCATTCCCATGGAGAGTCATTAAAGCAAATTTTGCACAGGATTGTCCTCAAGGAAATAAAACTGGCACTTGAAACAGCCTGGGTGAGCATGCCTCCAGGAGGTCTCATTCTCTGAGCTCTCTGCAGTTCTACACAGTGCTCAGAGAAGGGACTGAATAAATTTTGCAGAGCTAGCAGGGATTAAATTCTCTGTGCCAGACACAGACAATTTTAGAACCTCGTCCTTTATTTTTTTCTTTTTTCTTTCCCCTCATCCTTAGCACCTAAAGGGCAAAGACATTGATAGGCAGTGGTTGGGCACAGAACTATCCTAATCAGGCAGTCTCTATGTATTAGATTTCCATATACAAATTCATAAGCAATGATGACATTTCAAGGGGTTTTCTAGAATTTTCATAACCTTTCTCTCTGTATCTGCTGTGTATGCTAATGGAGACATGAGTACATGAACTATAACAACATTGCTGTTCTGAAATTTTGCCTATGGTCCTATCCATCCAGCCATTAGAGGCATCCAGAAATCTTGAGGAATATATAAAACTCTCAGAATCCATCTGTGAAAAATTATTAGAGCAAATAGGTTGTGTCAGAGAAACTGTAGGTATGTGAGACGCTCAGTTGTTCAGGAAGACATGATAAAATTTATTGGATCTTGATGAAATGCAGGTGCAGTGGCCTTGCATTGCCAGGAGGGAGAAAGCAAAACAGAGCACAGCAGAGACAAGGGGAACCTGCCAGTGGCTGCTGCCTTGCTTTGTATGGGGAATGAGGCTGTGCCATGGCACACAGATAGCACTTTGCTCGAGGAGAGTGGGGAAGGGAGATCAGCCAGCCCATGGCTGAGCTATGGCAGCAGCTGAGACCAGAACATTCCTTTTCAATTCAATTTTCCTGACATGCAGTTTCTAATGCTTTCTCTCCTAGAACTGCAAGGAAAAATCAAAGTGGTTTTAATATCTTCCAATCTGAAAAAAAAAAAAAAAAAAAAAAGAGGAGACATTACCATGCCATTCCATTACTTTATTGGCTTATGGAAAGAAAGAAGAATTTCTTTTGATCCCACACAAGAACAACCATGTCTGGTTCTCATTGTGAATTCAAAACCCGTGCACAAGAAAAGGGAAACCAAACTTGCTGTGGCTCTGTCCAGGCAGATCATACAGCTCTGTCCAGATTATTGCCTGATTTTGCCGAGAAATGCTTTCCAACGAGCCCATCCCATACACAGTGGAGTGCAGTAGGTCTGTTCTGATGTAGTTTTGAGTCACTTCAGTACTGCCGTGGATTTATCCCAGTAAAAAGCTTGGTGTGAACATAATCATCCATGGGTATACTTCATTAGTAAATTAAGCACTGATTCCCCCTCTTGAGACACTGAATACTGAGTTTCTCTTTCTTTTAAGTTCTTCTAAGTGTGCTCCTTCAATGTCGCTCATCTCAGCAGCCTGTGGTCAGCATTCCAACAAAATGGAAGAAAGCATGAAAGCATGAGCTTATATGCAAAGCATGTATGAGACAGGGAAAATAGGGAAGAGAGAAAGAAAAGGAGAAATAGAAAACGAGAAAATAAGAGAACAGGTGAAAGAGAAGGATGGAAGGAAGAGAGAGATAGGAGAGGAAAAGAAAGACAGACATAGAAATGTCAAGCAGGAGGGTCTACTCTCTTATACTATGTCTATCCCATGTTTAATTTCTGAATTATGTTGATCAAAATCCATTTTGCCTTGTTATTAAAAAAACACCTGGGCAAAAATATACCCTTTAAAGAAGCACAAGGACTTTCTGTAAGGACACATTATGTGTGTAAAGTGTTTGCTTGTCACTTTATTGAATTCTTATCCAGGCATTATTTAAACTGTTTCCATAGGGCACAGGTCTTTTTTATAAAAACCCACCCACTCAGATACCATATTAAAACAGGCTATCAGATTTCTTTGGCGTTGTCTCATTCACAAATCCCCCTTGGCTTTAAGCCAATATGTTTGTCTGCTTTATGCAAGTAAAAATAGATGCTCATCACAGGTTTTGCTAATATTCTACCTGGAACTGAAGTCAGACTGCCTGATCTAGAGTTACTGTTTTCTTTCTGGTTTGTTTAATGATCACAACATTTCTGTTCTTTCCCTTTGTCTCTTTTCCAACTTTTGACATTTACAGAAGCTTAGGCTTTCTTCTGAACATGTGCAGAAGTGTCAGAGTTGCTAGAATAATTTTATACTATCACCTCTTCAACAATAGCCTAGGCTTCTTTTTTTTTTTTTTGTTATTATACCCTTGTAAGAATTAAGAATTCT
The DNA here is from genome assembly GCA_013400575.1 of Peucedramus taeniatus. NCBI lineage: Eukaryota > Metazoa > Chordata > Aves > Passeriformes > Fringillidae > Peucedramus > Peucedramus taeniatus. The sequence continues at coordinate 91,279 of WBNO01027438.1, read as the reverse complement.
TGAATTCTAAATCTCTTGCTGTTATCCTCTTGCATCAATGGTGTGCTGCGCTGTCCTTCTCTACAAAGTTAGAGTTTCCATCTTTTTTCTCCCTTTCTATTTTTCTGGTGTAAAAGGACTAGGGTGCATCTTTTGTGCAGAGCTCTATGGAACAGGTGAGAGGTGAGCTCCGCTGGGACAGGAGTGAGCTGGCGGTCTGAGTCAGAGGCAAACCTCCGAGCAGAGGGATCCTCCTTGCATCACCCTTGCTTCCAGGAGTTACAGGGAAGAGGGGAAGTAATCTGTCACTAATCTGCTTTCTCATGCTAGCTTAGCCCCTCTGCAGGACAGGCCATGGTGGGGGGCAGAGCCAGCCACTGCCTGTCTCTTCCTCCCCAGCTCCAAGCTGCCCCTACTGAAGGCTGCTCTCCGAATCCACGAACCAAACTGCCCCTGCTGTGTGCAAAAAGCTTCTCCTTCCTCTGATACTTACTCTGAATTAGACAGCTAGAGAAGTGCCTAGTTATACTTTTAATATGTGCCAAAGCTGCAGTGATCATTCAAGTCTTGTCAGAGCCTCTTGGCTGGAGTTATCATGAAACCTCTCATTAAATAGAAATCCTGTATTTTTGGCACAATATATGGTTCTAGTTTCTAGCAGGGAAACAGCTGTCCTTCCTCCAGAGCTCTGGCCATAGCCAGCAGTGGGGAATAAAGAGATAAGCACAAATTAAAGAGACCTTTAAAACAGCATGCAGGGAAGCCTAGGGCTGTTGCAAAAGCTTGGACCCACTCCTGTTTTATCTGATTTTAGATATGTCCTCTCTGATTTCCAAGAGCACAGTGACTACTATGCAAAGTAGCCCTTGCTTGCAGCTGCCCAGACAGCGGGTGCCTCCTGCCTTGTGATTCCAGGGATAGTATGAAGACCTCCATCGTGCCATCACCTTGACATCATCAGGAACAGCAACTGCTCGTTCTCCTTGTGATATATTACTCTGAAACAACATAAATGTCAACTGGCTGCCTGTACAAAATGAACACAGCATTGCCCTGAGCCTCCGGCTTCGTTCTGGGCCAGGTGAAGTGCTGGTATCTTTAAATAATTAAACAGAAACAGAATATTGCAATGCAAGTAATAATCAAAATCAAATTAACTTTTTATTTCTTGTGCCACCTCCTCTTTTACACTGCTAGGAGGATTTTCCATACATTCTTACCTCTTGGTGCCAGCCAGTTGTGCGTTGCTTGTGCTGGTCCTGGTCATTGGCATAAAGCTCTATTAGTTTGTCTCAGAATTCTGTCTGAGAAAATGGTCCTAAACAAAAATATTAAATGCTGTTTCCTCCCTCCCTGCAGTGGGTGTCTTGAGACACTGTTTGGTTTTGAGTAATATGGTTTATTAAAAAAGTGAGAGTCAGTCTTTGTGTTATCATCAAGCATCAATCAGAAAGGGAACCCAGGGCTATTCTCGAATGACAGAACTATCTTTGGCAAAAAAATGTATAAAAAAACTAAATTTAAATAGGAATCTTTGTATTCTTCAACAAAGAGTTACTATTTTTCTGTAACGACTTCAACAATTTTGCAAAAGATGAGTTCTTTTCACAGAAACACGTATTTGATACACCATAATTATCCTAGTTTGAAATTGCTTAAATAATTGTTCATGATAAATCCGGTTAATTTTAAAGAGTGAACTTAGGAAAACTGAAGTTTTAAAAGTTGTCTCTTGAGTAGGCATAACTTGTTTTCTAGTATTGACAATACACCTATTCATTTTCTTCACTTCCTGGCTGGGGTGGTGGAAACAGATTTGCGACTGTTCTCAGGACAATTCAGAAACAGCATTGGAGCTGAGCCACTAGATATTCAGAGATTAAATCTGAATGTGTGGCTGTCAGTTTTAAGACAACTATTTCAAGGACTTATTACAGTATAGCCACGGTAACACAGAGCTCTGTACAGCCTGCAAAACCCCTCCAAATATCTAGCTAACCTCTTGTATGGGTTTTGCAGCCTGTACTGTATTCCTACCTGCCACAGCTAAATCTGCTACCACTATCCAGTTTAAATACAGGTAGGTGTCCTTTAAAAGAGTAAGCTTACATGGCAGGACCTACAGGGCACTTATCACTAGAGTGCAAGTTCTTGTGTTGAAGTTAGTGGACCTGTTCTTGCAAACTGAGTTACTCACACACTTGACATGTTCACTTGGTGCTGATATGGTGTATTGTATATATTGTATGTATGCATTGTATATATGTAAGTAAGAAGTATTGCCTGCTATTGTACTCTCAAGAAAAAAAATTCAAACCAAAGGAAAAATACTATACTTATTAAATGCTTCCATTGCGCAGAAAAATAAATTCTAGTAATAGCAAAAGATTAAGTTGTAAAGATGTCTGCATTACACTATGTGTTATACAGTATTTTGTGGTTCTGTTATATTTTCTGTCCAAGTTGTTTTTCTTTTCGCCCTGCAACAGGGTATTAGCTTTTATTTTGTGGTTATGAGTTCCTGGACAATTGCTCAAAGTCGAACAAGCCTGGGAGTTGTGCCCATAATGCCCTGCAAGGGACTTAATTTTTTGCACCTTTCTTCTGACACCATGGAAGCTGTATTCACCAGAATAATTTAGCAAGCAGTTTTATCATGATGCTTCAAAGTAACAGCAGACCTCTGACAGCTGCAGCTGTTTTCAGGCCCTGTAATGAAATGAAGGATGAATCAGACTGACACTGTGCCAAGGGATACTGCCAGTGCAATACAACCTCTGTGATAGCCTCAGTGAGGAAGGCAATGTCAGTGAAGAGGAGGTTTCTGGAAAGGTTGAGCCAAAATATGCCTCACTGACAGATCTCAAGAAAGGAGCTGCATCACCCAGAAAGGAAGTTGGTAGATTTAAACCTGTTCAGCTGGGTTAGGCACTATCAGTTTCCCCGGCTGAATGAGCAGACTGTATCGGCTGCACAGTGCTCACTGGAGAATGTGCTTGAGGATGTGCAGGTCTGCTCGTAGCAGTGGGTTTGAAGGGCCTCACTGACTCAGAGATGTGTCCTCCAGTGCCTTCTTCCAGCAGCTTCACTGCTTAAAATGTTGTGAAACAGAAATATGTGGGGACTAGGAAAGTGAGACATATGAACTGCAATAAAGTTGTGGGCTGAACATGCAAGGTAGCAGATTCTGAGATGATTTCTACTTCAATGAAAAAAAAGAAGGAAATGTTTAAAAAGCAGCTGTGAGGGATTATTCCATCAATAACAGAATAGCATATAGGGAATTAAACCAATAAAAATCTAAAGGCAGAATCCAGTAAGCTTTGCTATAGAGAAAATATCAGAAAGCTATGAGGTTTTGTAAGACAATTACTCAGTTCTTGGCATTATAAGCTTTTATCAAATGGTATGAGCAACTTGTTAAGCAGCTCAATAAATGTAATCTGAGGTACATATGCAAATGTCCAAAGGGAATCTCAGATAGGGATTATTACAAATTTAGGTATTGTGCTGTTATTAAGGAGGAGAGAGAGCACATTTTGATCCCCCCAGTCATCTCAGTAAGCACACTTTGCTCTTTGATATGCTCTTAGTTGCTGAGTAAGTAAAATAGTACTTAATGTGAGCTTGCTGGCTCCTGGTAGCACTATTTACTAAATAGTGACAAAATTAAGGGCTAGTATTATTTACAGTAGACCTTTCCTCAATAAGTTTGTCAGTTTTTTCATGCAAAATGCTAAGGGCAGAAAGTTTAATTTAGTGTCTAGGGCAGGATTAGAAACTAGCTTTGTAAGTATACAAGAACCCTGCATTGTGTCTGAGCCCACTTAGTCCGCGATGTTTACTGGTATGAGATCTCACAGACAGAGGGTAAAAATAGTTTTTCATATTTAAATAATTAAACAGACAGAGGGTTAAAATATTGTTTAAGTCATTTTCTGGCTAACTACGGGCAGCTGGATGTTCCTTAACATCTGGAAAAACAGTGGCTGATACACACTTATTTTTTATAATGTAGTATAACTTTGGATGGAACTATTTAGACTTCTGAGAAATGGGCACCTTCAGAGAAAGCAGAATCTTTTTTGACACAAATTTTTCTTCCTTTGCAAGAATCAAGAGCTGGCCACCCTTGCCCTTCTTTCTGCAAGTGCTAGGAAGTTACACCCTTACCTGGAGGATAGAAGAGTTTCTTTGGGGTATGATGGATTTTTGCATTCTCTTTGAATTCCTAGAGGGCCTCTTCCTACATTCCCACCAGCACCTGCAACAGGGAGCACTGCTAGGTTCAGTGGGATCAATACTTGGGGAGGAGCACACCTGTGTGCAAATGTGTGCTGCGCTCTCACACCAGAACTGTGTGAGTGATGACTGTGGCTAACTGAACTTGTTGGTTGTATCATGCTGCCTTACAGTGGAGCTATTTCACTCAGTCATTCATATCATCTTCAGGCTAAATATCCCCTTATGCTTTAACCTCATTTTGTAACCCAAAAAAGACTTAAGTTATCAACAAAATCCCTCCAATCTTTGGTACTTTACATTGCTTTGAATATTTCACTATTTGCTCCTTCTCCATGCCCAGTGAGTGTTTCATGTTCTCACTCTCCCAAACCCTGAAGGTGGCAGAATCCAGACTTCACTTTCTTTGCTTGCATCTGTTTCATCCTACCTATCACAACACCCAAATGCTTTCTTCCACAACTCACTCTTCTTCTGAGACCTCTTGTAGAAGCAGAATTACATCTTAGTTGCAGTTCATGAGTCTTTCGCCTTCTTGTTTAAAATCTTCTTTAAGCACTTATTGTCCTGAAAAGACGAATTCTCTCTGAATTAAGACTATATGTGCCAGTACACACAGATATGTTAAGGACATCTGACCATCAGGACAAAGAATGACATCCTGAGATTTATACAACTCCCAAATCAGGATAAAACTGACCTGTGTGGTGTGTCACAGACTTGTGTGGCAACAGGGAGAAGAACACAGGATGTTGATTTTCTAAGCCATTGTATAAACTGCTCTGTTCCTGAGGATGCCAAGTCTATTGCAGTTGTTGGGCTCATCATCTTCAAGTGATGTTGAGGCCAGAGGCAGACTTCCCCCAGTTAAATGATTTTCATTATCACTGGCAAATGGAGATTTTTACACATTTTCCTCAGTTCTACGTATGGTATGAACATTACAGCAGAGAGTGGACTGTTCAGGGTGATAGTGATAGAGGACAGAATTAGAAATTCTGCTCTTCATATTCACTATCAAGCAGTATAAGCTCCCTGGGCATACCTGCGTATTTTGACTGTATTTCAGTATTGAGCACTGTCCAGCTGAACTGGCCAAAATGCCCATAGGGTGGTTCATGAGGAAGAAACATTGCAACGAACAGTCTGGGACTCTGGCTGGTGCCTTTTGGGCAGGGAAGGGGCTGGACTGCCACTGCCTGCCTGAGAAGTTTTTACAAAAACACAGTTTCAACCATCTATATTATCAGTTTACTGCTGATATATTTCAAGCAACAGCAAATTTTTAAAAAAATTAATTATTGGAAGAAAAAAGTTTTCATGCACATTAAGATGCCAGTATATAGCACACAGTCTTCCTGCTTATGCGGTTCATGTTCAGGGAAGAAATCCTGTTGAAGAAATCCCAGAAGGGTAATTTAGCTGTAATAAGAAAGCAGTGATGGCATAGTGCACAAATGCTGTCCAACCCTGTTTGGGCTTCTCATGTGTTTGTATTGTTATGGTTCCAGACTGCTAATACCCTAAGCCTCAGGCTCTAACTTGAGCAGGAAGGATTTATTTTTGGAAGAAGAATTTTTCCCATAGAAGAGTGCCTGCAATACTTTTTTTTTTTTTAATAAAGCATACAAATTAAATTTTAAAATTGCCCCAAAACATCATTGTGTCTTTGAGAAAGGAATAGTCAGACCCCAGACTGCAAAGTCTGAACACTGAGATGCACTGCACTGCTAACTGTCCAGGAGGAGGACAGGAGGAGGAGAAGAGATGGAGCTGAGTGGCTCATGCCTGCACAGGTGAAAGACTTTGGCTCACACACAATTCTGGGGGAGCACAGCCACAGCCAGGGTGAAACACCAAACTGGGCTGAGCTACTGTGGCTGCTCAGGGAGAAGCTGCACAAACACTAGGGTTTGGTACACAAGAGGCAGCTGAGAGGAGCCTGTGGAAGAGGGAAATAACACATGAGAGGCCTTACTTTTGGGTATCCAATATATTGTTGCAGTTATGAGCCTAAAAATGTGTCATAATCATTAATCCCTGTGAAAGATGCATTGAGAACGGCTCTCTGGGTGTCTGCACTGGGGCACTGACATACGGGCTGGTCACTTTAAGGGGTACCACCATCACATTCCAAAATATGACCGACCTTATCCCAAAATTCCCTTTTGCATTGCCCTGTAAACCCCATTTGATACATGGTGGTGCTTCAAGATAGGTGTCTGGTGCCACCAGGGGTGCCTGCAGTTACTGAGTCATCTGACAGAGATGGATTTGGCACTGAGGACCCAAATGTTCCACAGGGGGAATGGAAGGCTGTGGTGGATACCAGAGGGCACTCTCAGATGGCTGTGTGAGATCATCTCTAAGCAACTGAATTGAGACCTGTGACCAGAACTGCAATGATTCCATGGCTGGGAAAGATGAGTTCAGATGCAGAAGCTGGCACTGCACTCAGTAAAACTTAAGCACAAGGGATCTCACCCCAAAGGCCAAAAGAAGTGCCTGTTCTGAATGTTATATGTGCAACCCAGAGCAAAAGTGAAATATATCCCCCTGGGATTTCTCTTCCAGGTTTTAAAGATCCGCGAAGCAGCATATACCTCAGACTAGGACTAAAGGACAAAGACCAAAAAAATCACATCTCTGGGCCCCTGTCTTTGATCCAGTACCTCACATGGATCTTGAGATACCATTACTTATCTGTGTTTATTCCTTTATATATAAAATATTCTTTCTAGACTATTTTAACTGGGCTGTTTAGCCCACTTTCACCAGGCTGTTTGTGAAGCTTAGTTAATGCACTAAGTCCCTGCTAAGTGATTCTAACAGTCTTTTTTAATTTTCAATCTTACCAATGCATGTAACTTTTTTGAGTTGCAGCATATCTTTAAAATTAATGCTGGATGACATCCAAAACCTTTGAGTCAGAATCTTTTGTACACGGGGCTTCCCCCAAGGAAATCTCCTCACCACTTATTTAAAAGACATCACTAATATGCAGCCCAGTGCTGACTCAGAGTGAATAGAGGTCACAAAAACTTTGGAGACACTAGTGTAGAGAAGCACTGTGTTCATGTTAAAGCCAAGAGGTGTTCATAAATGCAGCTAGGGTGCTGCCACCACATTCAGCCATTCAGATCAAGTGTGTCACATAAAAGATGACATCCATTGGTGCAGAAGGGGAGTATGTTGTTCCTTTCATCACATAATGCACTTAGGAAGAAGGTAAATCACCAGCATCTGTCAAGCTCAAGGGGAACTACAAAGCTCTGAGGGCTGGCCAGACTCACAGAGCAAATGACAAAAACTGAATAAACCTTGGCTTTTAGTGAGAAGGTGAAGGCCTCCACCAAGGCAGAAATTCATGGCTGGTTACTGCAGGTTTGCTTTGAGTCCTGCCTTTCCAGTCAAGTTCCTGCAGGCCTTGCTCACTCTCCTCAGTGAACCAATAGAACCCCCCAGTGGTTCCCTGAAGTTTGAAAGGAATTTGACTTTTTTCATCCGATACAAAGGAAAAAAGATTTGGATAAATAAAGAAAATCTCTCCATGAAACAGATGTTTTTGGAATTAAGAGACTAGTATACAATAATTCACACGTATCTCTATTATCTTCCAGAATAGGAAGTGGATGTTTATGAACTGTGGACCTTGGACACAACAAGGATATCATTTCCTGTTAAACTTAACACTATGTGTGTAGGTTGCAGCTAGGAGAGATAGTCCCACTCTCCTGCTGTGTGCTCCCTTTTCCTCATGTCTAGTGATCACAGGGCTGATAGAGGACATGGCTCCAGCAGGCTCAGCCAGCAGAAATAAAGCACCTCCTGCTCCAAAAGAGCAGGATCCATTTAGACCAGTAAGCAGAACTGACTCCTCCTGCACAGCTCCAGCACAAGGAAGGGTAGAAGGCCTCCTGCCTGAAGCAGGAGGAAGAAAGAAGGGAAAGGAGAATGGGCCCATCCTGACTACAGCAGTCCACAGCAGCACTGGGTGATGTGTATCTGGAAACCATACCATGAATATGTCAAAAAAATTAGCCAAGGGTATTAAACTGTTATAACTGTACTGAACTTATGCTAAGATCAAGTGTTTTAATAGAAAAAAGATAGTATCAGCCCCAGCACTTGGCACCTTTTATTCCAGCTGTTCATATGCAGCAGTATCCTTCAGACAGTGTAGACAGTAATAATATATCATGGCAGCAATTAAGATTAAGGTTCCACTGTGCAAAGTGGAACTGATGCACACTCCGTAAGTTCCTAGAGGGAGCAAAGAAGGTGTGATGAGAGCTGTGGGCTAAAAGAATGGGATATCAACCCCAATCTACCAAGACAGAGCTAAGGTAGCACTTAAGGTAGCACTAAGACAGCACTTAAGGAAGCTGTTTACGATCTTTTAGACTCCAGGGAATTGAATGTATTTCTGTTAAGTACTTTCATAGGATTATTATAATGCAAGGGTTACCTGAGATGGTGGTAATCTGAATAAGACCAGCCACTTTTACAATATTTCCAGGCTATGAAATAATTAATGCCAAAGTTTTCAGCCCCTTCATAGTGGGATTTGGACAATTTTCTTTGAATGTTAATAAACTTTGATACATGGGTTTATATCATTCATTCTGAGCAGTTTAAATATATATCTACCTCAATGAATGTGTAAAACTTGTAAGTCTAAAAGATTTAATTTTCTAAAGGAGAATAAGCAAAAGAAATAAATGAATTTTAAAAAAGGATTTTTGAATAACAGTATATTTCTAATACTTTTATTTGAAGGCCCTGTCCAAGCATTTCCTATCATGGAGGGTGTGCATCTTTGAGTACAACAGGTACCTTCAGAATATTGGAACCGGAACATGTTAAAAGTAACCAGTAGGGAAACAGACCTAGAAAAAATAATTTGGGAAAATCTGTGCTGTTGCTGAGCTAGTTATGGATTTCAGGACTTTTTAGGGCTAAATTTCTACAACCACGTTTTTGATATTTTTCAGACTGCTCATAAAACAGATCAAGTAATAAAAATAATTTAAAATTAATCCACCAGATTCAGTTGTCAAATGCTATATGCATATCAGAAAGCAAAAGAAAATTGCAATTCTGAGAGAGAAGCCAAGACCAGAGGCTTTGTTTTTCAATCGTGAAGGGATGTTTACTTCATCCCAGGCCTCATTGGCCAGTGCTGGACACTGTCCCAGTGTGAGACACCATAATCTGCTGGGTCCAACCATGTGCTCTTTGTAAACTGCTGAGGTAACTTCACATGCTTAATGAAAATGTCAAACCAGGGCCAAAGAAACCTCTGCTTGATATCCTACATCAGGCATTCCCAATCAGACAGATTCCAATTAACGGGAGCACCTGCATGGGTCTTGCTTACCTAGGTATAGCTCAGGTGAGGAGCTGCTCCCAGTTTCACCTGTGGAAGCAAGAACAAAAACCTGGGCTACAAAGTCTCTCTCCTCTCCTGGCTGCATGGTCATCTTTCAAATTTCCTCCTAAAACCAGAGTGAAATAAGGTCTGCCTCTCTTAAAGAGCAGTGGCAAAGTTCCAATTGCTTTTCCTTTCTTATCAACCCTCATCCTAACATTTTCTGACTGATCCAGCCAAGTAGTTGACAGAAAGAAGCTGCTCTCCTCCCTTCTCCTGCTGTCCTGCCTGCTGCCCTGACCTAGGGAGCAGCTCTTGACTTTGGTGCTGAGTGCCTCAGAGCTCTGGGATTTACTGTCAGAAAGGAAACACTGACTGCTACAGGACACCACGGGGCATGTGTTGCTTACACAGTAATGTCACCCTCTGGGTCGTTATAAGGCAGAAGGTAAAGCTGGCAAGTGGTGTTTATCTGTCAACGACATCTTGTACATGCCTTGAAGTGTCTCCAAGCCGACTGCCTTGGAAAAAAAATCCAGTGTAGGCTTTAGAGTTTAATCTTCCCTTATTGCTAGATAGAGTAAGGCCCCATTTGTGGATGCTACATCAATGTAGAAAGTATTTCTTAACAAAGGTCACGTCTCATTTACGTGGAAGAAAAGTAGAGTGCATGACAGGGTAGGAGAGTTTTTTTCCTGGCAAGTATACAGTGCAAGGCTGTGATTAAACTGAGCTGGCCAGGTAAATCCAGGTGTCTTTCATGAGCATTAGGAAGTTCAGCTAAGATACCAGACAAAAAGCAATGCCTTCACAAATTAGATGGGGACTTAAAAGGTAGCAGATGTTCTAAGACACAACATCCTTCCCTTGCGAAAATAGAAGAATGCATTTTCTGTTCGCCCAATTTTTGGTTGAACACTTTTAGCTTTCCACTTTTAGCCAGCATGATACAAATTGAAATAGTGTATTTTTTTTTTTTAATGGTAGAAAAGAAAAAAAATTACCAGCAGATAACAAATAACACTGACAGCAATAAATGAATTCACCAAAATCTAATGTCCTACATATGATTTCAAAGAGCTCATGTGGCAAAGGCAGAATTGGAGCAGAAAATGGCATCACTATGATGACATTCTTCTGCAGACATGGAGCATTAAGGAAACTTTCCATTCTGACCATCCTTTTGCCTTGTGGAAGGGAACTTGAGACTGGGATGGGGCTTGGACACTGTCAAACCTCATTCCAGTGTCTCCCTGGATAAATGTGTTTATGTGTTCCTCCTGATGGGAGGGGAAGCTTGTCTGCTACTGCTTTTTGTCCTTCATCCTTCATTCTTTGGCTCTGTAAATAACTGTTTCCCAAAGGCTCCAAAACTGTAGATATTAAGGCTGATGAAGAATTGTTTTCTGTTATATTAAATTTCAAAACCTTGGATTCTTTATTAAGAACAAACCCAAGATGCTGTTTATTTTTTAATATAAACACATATTAGTGAACTGGCAATCCTTTTCTGTTCTCATCTACACTGATCATTTTTGTCTGGCATTCCTATTTCAACTGATCAGCTTTTCTCAATATCAATAAAACTTTTAACTGGAAAAATTTTAAGTGGAGAATCTCAAGTTGGAAGGGATCCATAAGGATCACAAGGTCCAACTCCCTGTTTGTCACAGAACTACCTAAAACTAAATCATATGGCTACCATTTGGTTAAATGCTCTGGTGAAAGATTTGTCTCTCAGGTCTTCTGGGAGTGTTCTGATCCTTTGGCTTGGTGACAAGATGAAGATTTTTCTCTGACAACAAGCAGACAGGCACCTAATGGAATAGAGGCTGAAGTAAGTGAGAGAGTTCAGTCCTTGAAATAGCAGCAAATATGAAGCTATTGATGCAGATCTAGCAGCTGCCACTGCAAATACAGCTCTGGTGTTTGACCAAGGGAATTCATTAAAAACAGACAGGAGAGAATGATTTAATTATCTGACGCCCTGATTAGCAGCCATTTGGAAACTGCTCAAGGAGCTGAAGAGAGTTAAAATAGGATAGTCATGCTTTGGAAAGACACCACAGAAGATTAATTGAGGTAGGAATGGAAGGGAAAGGCTCAGAGAGTTTCACATGTTTGGCCCCTGAGGTGGTGGAGGAAGAGGGCTTATGGTGGTACGCAAAAGCCACGCTGTGCTGAGGATAAATTTTGTTCAGGAGACATTCACTTTGTGGGATGGGAAAAACACAAGGGCACAAGGCAATGTGTGGAAGGAGAACAGCAAGTTATGAGAAGGGGACATTTCCATCCAGAGACATGAGGCAGCCTGTGCAAACAGGGCTGCTTTAGCAAGGGTGTGAGTTAATGAAAGGATGGCTGGGGATGCCAGAGCTTTTAGTTCTGTCTGCTGTGGTACAGAAACAAGAGGTAATGGTCTAGAAATAAGGTGGAGCTCAGCTCTTCCCACCTCATAATATCTGTGTAGGCTTGGCTCAGTCATTTGGTAGATAGGGCTGTGGCTGAGTCCAGAGGTGGTCCGTGGCCCTCTCACTTGCTCAGAAACCATGTGTTCAGCACAGAGGAGTTAACTGCTTCCTCTTCTGGTTCAACTCCTTCACAAGGTGAGTTGTGATCAAATCAAGTGAGTGGTGGCCATACACAGGGAAGCAGAGCAGGATGGCAAGAAAAAATGGTAAAAAATTTCTCAATTCATAAAATTAATAGAGAAATGCATTTAGTAACAGAGAAGGTACAGGTTGTGTGGATGGATAATTGTAAGCATGTTTAGACATCTCTGTGATCAAAGAAGCATAAGCTTAGAAATTACCACCCGGCATTTCTTCCTGTTCAGTATTTCTCTTTCTTTTTTTTGGCAGTCTTACAGCAACCTGGACAATTGTTAGCCAAAATCAACTCATCTTTTCTATGCAATGATAAGGCAAGCTTGATGGCAATCATGCACTCTGCCAATCTGGAAAAGAAGTATAAGGATGGAAGTCCCTGTAGCACCAAAGTACTAATTGTTACACCACAAGTAAGGTGGGGTCACAGTTGTGACCGTATTTGTGCAGGGAGAAAAATAGACTGAAATGATTACATTGTTTTAGATCAGAGTGAAGTACCTGTAGGTGCTTGAGGCAAAGTCTCAGCTGTGAATGAGACTTAAACAAATAAAATATGGATTACTTTCTTAGGAAATTATCTACTTTCCCTATCACTGCTAGTGCTAAGGTATACTGAGCTATCACAGTCTAAATCTACCCCAGCAGCACCTTCTATAATACCACTAAAATTTACATTACAGGAAACTTGCAGCACAGGAATGTTTTATCAGAGTAAATGAGAACATGACATGAAATGCAATGAATCATGCAAGTATAATGTAAGGCTAGGAAAGAATGAAAGGATGAGCAAATTTTCAGATGGCTGCTGATCTGCAGTTTCAATTTACATCATGCAGCTGAAGAGCCTTTTCCTTGGGCTCACAGCTGGCCCTTACAAAACAGAGACCTGTAGAAGCACAGATTTTTCCATTGGCTAAAAAGGCAAGTATAGTACTTTACTATTTTTTCTACTCATAACCAATCTTCCTCCCTTCCTGCCTACCAGAGGTTATGGAACCAATTTAATTTTTCTACCTGTGCCTATACCTGTAAATAAAGCAGGGCTAGGGTGTGATTTCAAGTGTTATCCTATGATTATAACCCTGGGGGATGGTTAGATACTCCCTCGTACCATTTTGGACCAGCCAGCGTCCTCCCACCTACACCTAACCACAACTTGGGCACATCCAATACCCATTCCATGTACAGATTTTGACTGCAGTCTCACAATTTAAGGATGGAGAGGAAGTTTTGCTGTGCAGATGAGAACAACACACTTTCACTTGGTCCAGCAAATCTGATCTCAGTACTGATTTATTTAGTAGCATAAAGGCAGACTATGAATAAGATTCTGTCTTCCTGAGTATCCTTCTTCCTCTTGCTGTGAAGGAAGCCCTTTAAGGCTGTAAGGATAAGCACCTGCCACCAATCCTTTCTCACTGCAAGATTGCGGTGGAGGTCTTCTCTAACCCATCAGTACCAGAGTGTGACCATAGTTTAATCCTGTTTGTATTAGCAGGAATCTCCAGAAGCATAGTGCTCAGCACCTCTTGGCACACGATGGGTGGAATGCAAAGCAAAATATCTTTGCATCTCACAAAGGGCCATTGAAGAAACACCAGGCTGGAGAGCATCAGCAGCTGCTCCTCATCCCCCTCTTGTTTCAGCCATCACAGAGTTGGGCACCTGGATAGGGGCAGAAGAAAGGGGAACAATAAAAAGTGATCTCTGCCATGTTATTGGGTCTATTCATACTACTGCCACCCCACTCACACAGAGAGACAAAACCCCCAGTTACCTTTTCAGGGCAGTGCTCTTTCCTTTCCAAGGACAGGAATTATTTCAGTGATACAAGCAGCTTTACTTTGATAGTGGTGTGAAATAAAGGAGGAAGATAGCTTTAATACTCCTTATTTAAGTTCTTGTAGGCAGAAATCTTACCTATCTCTGTATTTTACAGACACATGGTCAAATGATAAGCACCACAATGAGTAGAGCAGAAAAAATCAGATTATGGTCTTTCAAAAAAGGAACAAATGCCCATCCTTTATAAGATGTCTATAAAAAGGCTAAATAGCCAGGAAAAAGATTGCAGAGGAAACTCTCATGCATTGGTTATAGAATAACCAGGCACATAACTGCTATTACATCTCCAAATCCTATTCAAATATGTAAGATAATTTTTCTGTAACATTTGGCTCCATGCATACGCTGAGTATTCTTTCTAGTAGTTTTGTTCTTATTGATACCTGATTAATGGTATGAGCATGTGTAGCTCATAGCTACACATATAGCATAAACCTTTGAGGACCACTTCATCTATTGTGCCAATTACTACACTTTTGTCTCAAAATCATAAAAGAGCATAAGAAAGGAAATCTTAGTACCCTCTGATTCACTTTGTGAATCACTCTGACCTGCCTTTCTCTTGCCTACATGTTTGTAGTTTAAATGGGAGTCTAAGAGAAGGGCAACCCAGTGTCTCAGTTTAGTGGTTCTGTGTGTTTGCTACAGATAGGATTTCCATTCCTTCTGTCTGGTTTCCTGGCTTGGCAAAGGCAAACAGTGTTGGATCTCCTGAATGACTGGAGAAGAGAATATCTCAACTCTCAGCAGCAATCTCTCTAATTAATGAATTATTTATGCTGAAAGGTGCATTATAGTCTCCACCAATGTCAAAATGAGAGTGGCTACAGGGAAAGGATCCAAGAAAGTGTACCAGATGTAAACAGAAGGGAAATACAGAGCATCTTTACTGCTGAAAACAGGAGTACAATAATACTTTTCATTAATACTGAGAAACATTCTTCTTCTCACTCTGTCTTTGCACACCATGTTCTCTTAAAGGAAAAAAATGAGGTTATGCTGCAGGCACGCTGCCTGTGCCTACTTGTCACTTTTATGTTGTGGGAAGAGGTACAAATGTATATAGGCATTTCCTGCAGGTTTTGCAGGCAGAAGGGGCTCTTTAATAGCATGGCAGTCACTTTTTCAGCCTCTGTCTGCGTGTGCATACGTGTCTGCAAGTTACAGAGAGGGACGCAGAGAGCAAGCTGTGCAGCTGAATTTAGAAAGTTATAGATGTTCTCATCAGCCCCATGCAATGCAGCAGAGATTCCTTCCAAAAGCCAAGGGAGCAGAGGCTGCAGACAACAGATGTGAAGGGTTTCCCATAACTGTCAATTTTCAAAGTGTTTGCATTGAAAAGAGAGGAGGTGCTATTTTGATTGATATTTCAGCTGCAGTATATAAAGCAGAGGAATTCTTCTTACCCTCTGCTTGTCACACTGATCTCACACACTCTCCGCTGGACTTGGGGCTACTACTTGCTTCATCTGAAAGGCTGAAACTCTCTGGAAATAAAGAATCCTTGTAACAATGCCAGAACCCACCAAGAAAGATGGTAAGCATGAGAGAACATTACCTGAGCGTTTCTTACTTACAGGAATTATGAGAACGCGCGCACACGAAATACCTTTTAGACCACCTTGCAGATACCAGCCACAGATGATATTAAGAACAATAGCCATGTAACATCACTAAATCATTTGGGATCACTGATCTTTTTAGACTAAGAAATTACTTTCAGGAAGAGCTATAGCACAAACTGTTTTAGACAATAAACTATGACTTTCAATGGATATTGAGAAGCTACTTGATTGGGCAAAGGCTGTATTCATTTTTTAAAGACTACTGGACTTCTGCAGTGCAATTTGTGGTTTCTCTCTTCGAAGCTATCTAAACTCTGGAAAAGAGGGAAAAAGCACTTCTTAAGATTTTAAGAGTCAGGACATTGATATCTTTTTCATGCAGTTTTCTAATAGTTATTGAATGGGAAGGATGGGCTTATGAAACAGTTTTATGGTTCTGATGAAAATATATTCTATACGTCTAAATGCATAAGTGAAGAATGTAGTGAGCTATTCTCTACAGCTCAAACTGTAATAATGCATTCTCCCCCATTACAGAAATTATTATTTTATGTTTCAGAAGGATAGTTACAGTCAGTAATATTGGCCGCTTCTATGGTGCTATTAAGTTCATAGAAAAGAAACTGAGTATGTAGTCTGCTACTAAGACACAGAATTGTCCAATGGAGGCTGAGGAAAAAGGTGAAAAATATTGAGGGTCTATTATTTAATAATTTATTTAAAAGCTAATATTTCTTTTTCTACCATTTTGAAAATTTAAGCTAACTAGTCTTCTTCTATTTACATTATTTCTATAGCTCTTGTATTTTTTCTTTCAAAACTGTATGTTTTGGTAAGAATTTTTTGTGATTTTTTTTGACATTGACTATATAAAGAGCTTTTGCAAAGCCAGAATATGCAGACTGCATGTGCTTTTCAAATATTGGTGAATGAAAGCTATACACACAGCTTCCCTTATGCATTCCCAAATGCAAAACTGAATTTAACCCTTAAGGTAATATTTAGGGTATAGAAAGTATAGAAGTCATTAATTAGTATTTATTTCCCATCAGTCTTGAAAGATCTTCCAGGCTGATGCATGTAGCTTTAGTAGGTACATTTGATTTAACACTGGCTTATCAGTAGCATTGGCTTTTAACAAGTTTGCAAATATTTTACAAGGGTTTTTGGAATATTTTCTGGTTTTGTGGAAGGCAAGAGCAGAGCAACTGTCAGGAACTGTC
Source organism: Peucedramus taeniatus (assembly GCA_013400575.1). Lineage (NCBI taxonomy): Eukaryota > Metazoa > Chordata > Aves > Passeriformes > Fringillidae > Peucedramus > Peucedramus taeniatus. Next base: position 74,445 of record WBNO01027438.1, on the reverse strand, counting down.
ATTTTTGGCACCTTCTTCAGCTGGGGACATACGAAAGCTAAACTTTTTGCAGGACTGAGTCTTAAACAAGCAGTATTGACAGACCAATGTGATCACTTACTGGCCCTCCTCAGAGCTCGAGGACAATGATAGATGAAGTGTCCTTCTGAAAATAGCTACACCAAGTGCTCGTATTAATACAAGAGCGTAATCCTCCATATCAAACCTGGAGCCAAGCCCCTTCTAGAGTGTCTTATTTGTAATTCAAATTATTTACACATGTATTAAGTGTCCTTTTTATTTGATCTGTTATTTGACTGGGTATTATACACTTTAATCAGAATGCATTCTGTGCCTATCAACTCAAAAAAAACCCAACCCTAAAATATTTATGCACTTTCAAAAGATATGTGCTTTGAAGAAAATTAGTTTGGAGGCTCATGTTTCATATTCTGTTTAAAATTAGATTGTTTCAAAGATGTTCTTCCAGTGCAGTGATTACAAATGCAGCTCCATAATTGTGTTACAAAATAAGTTTAGCAGCTCTGAAAAACATTATATTGACAGCAGAACAAATGTGATTTCTAATGAGTCAATATTCAGGACCTAAAAATTATTGAAGCATTCTGCCTTAATAGAATTCACAAGGAGTAGTGAGCTCTGGAGAAGTGATACAGTCAGGTTGCACACTGGTTGCTCCTTATTGCACCCAGTTTATTTGCAGCCAGGAGGTCAGGGGAGTAACAGGTTTATATTATCCTACTTCAGGGAGTAGCTGCTTCCTAAATATTTTTTTGTTGATCAAGAACTCCCATAGCTGTTGACAGTACTTGTATTGTAAGTGTGAGTACCTACTGTGTTAGTGGCAGGAGAATTTGGTACCAATGGTAGTACAATACTGCTACTCTTTCGAGCTCTACTTGTACCAGCTCTACCAGTAAGAATTCAGAACCTCACATGATCATCAAATGCCTGTTCTCATGGTAATTGCCAAAGCATCAAGGGTTGAAGAAAATTAATCAATGAAGGGGAACCTTGGACTGATTAATTCTGGAAATTGCCACTGGAAGGACTGTCTGAGAAACCTTTGGCGATCTTGTTGAAGGACTACAATAGAAAACAGAGCGGGGAAAAAAGAAGCTTAAGGTTTCTGCATCACATGGGCACCTAAGGACAGTTCTTCTGACATTTCCAACAGAAGCAACCTACTTGAATTATCCCATACTCCTCATTTACATGGGTCCTGCAAATTAAAAACAGCACATGCAAGTAAGTAGCTGAGAAATCAGAAACTGGCTAATACTTGAGTGTTTAGAAAATCTCAGATTTGTGGGGTTTTATCACTGCAGTCCCTGAAGTACGTAGCTTAATTTTTCACAGACAGTACTGTAACAAGCTTCAAGGCTTTTTTTCAGGCCAATTGCTCTTTGAGCTATTCTAAGTTTATTAGATTAACAAAGTGAGAAAATTCCTGACTTGGTGACAGTGTAGCCTCACAAAGGGCTCTTGACAAATAGGATCACCAAATTAAACACACCACTCAGCTTAGAGAAGGTTGCTGGAGAGCTTCATCCGGATGGAATTTGTCACTGTAGAAACAGGCTTCCATGACTAATTATTTAAGGCCTTTATGGTACTCCTAAAAAGTCGAATCCTATAAGATCAGCTGTAGCTTCTTTATAGTAGATGGTCATTGTGTTATAGGACAGTTTTGTCTTAGCTGGCACAAAATATATGTGCAAGGTGAAGTTTCCATCCATGACCGGGGTGTGACTGAGTTGCCAAAGGCCTTAACCAGTGCATTTAAATTTAACAGCCTTTAGCTTTCCTGGTGACTAATAAAATAACCCTCCCTCATATAATTACTTCCTGCAATTTATTGCAATCACTCAGTCAATCTTTCCTCTCCCCCCCTTTCCTTTAACCAATACTCTTAGTAAGAGCTGCTCATTAATTAGGTGCCCTCTTAAGCTGTCACAGGCCATGGCATTTGGACACGCTTTTGTAAAAGTGCCAAGCCTCTCAAGAGCAACCTTTTCAAACTATTTGTGGGCATCATCCCACAGAGACAGGTGCAAGTCTGTCCCCAGCAGGCAGCTCTGTAAATTTGCCTTATTTATTCTCCCCAGTCTAGGAAATAATGCATGGCCATGAGTTAAGTGACCCTTCCAAATTTTGAGTCAAAGCATTTATCGACTCTCTGCCAACTTCGTTTTCCAAGTGTTTGCAAGCTCTGCTTGAATGATGCCGCCTGGAGCATCCACATTTTGGCAAGGAATCAAAATTAAAATCAGTGTGTCTACTTTAGACAGTGTTTCAGTAAAATTTTATTCAATCTACAAATAGCATAGATGTAAAAGTTGTGAAGAAAACTACTTGCATATACTGTCTGTTAGAAGAAAAATCTGTAAAACATGAAGCAATTTGTGAAAGGAGGCAAACAGATATAAATACCAGTGCAGACTGCTTTGGAGACATGGCAACACTATTCTCTATGAGGACACACAGTGGAAACAGCCTTTACTTCTATTTGCTTTTAAACATACTTAGATTTTTTTCATTGCGAGATTTTTTCTATCATTATATTTGCATTATATTTACAATATTCTAAATAATACAACTGTCTGGTGTATCAAGATAACAGTCACTGTCAAACAAGTCACTTAATCATATAAATCATGTAAGTGGACATGTAGAGCAACGTTCCAGTGGGAAAATAATCTAAGCATGAAGGTTAAGAGGTAATTAAAGTCAGATTTAATTTAATATCATATTTTCAAGATTAGACAATTTTTCATAAAAAGACTGAAGTGAAAAAGAAGTTGAATGGGAATTCTGCTTCACTTTACAGATTTGGCTTGTGTCAAAATTAAAACTGCTGATGGAAATTTTTCCTGAAAATTCAGGATCCCAGCATGTGAACATTTTTCAACACTGTTTGGTGCTTTCCATGCAGAAGACTGGACCTGTATAACCATTTTATATGGCACCACACTGCGTAGTGCAGCTGCTCTCTCCTCTCTGCATCGTGATGCAAAAGAAAAGCTCAGAGACGTCCATCTTCTGCCATCATCATTGCCCCTCTGCAGCACTGACTGTAGAATGCATTCCCATTATTTTTAACTTTCTTCATTCTCAGTCTCAGAGCCAAACCACATTTAAAGTCAGGCCCGTGTGTATCATTTGCAAAGCTCCGTATTCAAATCGCAGGTAAATGAGTTTTGGGGGATGATGAAAGAGTGAAACCCTAACCCCTTATCTTATTTTCCCTCTCAATTCTTTAGAAAGTTTCTCTTCATCACCTCCAGCTAATAAATTTTAAGCCCTCCACAAATGGAAAGCAAACTTACGCCTCAATGCTGTAACCAGATCCCTGAGGGTGGGCTGCGCTCTCGCCCTGCACCCCCCAGAGCAGCTCCTCCTGCACAGATTGTGTGCAACGCTGGGAGCTGAGTTGTTATTAGATTGCCTTTGCCCTCCCATTGCTAACTCCTAAGTGTGGCTCCCACACTTCCTTCTGAGATACCAGAGCATCTCAGATTTATTCTTTGACCTTCCGCCTCCATCACTGTTAAGTTTCTGACAACTTTTTCAATCAAATTAATTTAACTGAAAATTCACCATGATTTATCTTTGGGCTATTATGTTTTGGTTTATTATGGTGTAAATTGAAGGCACTACGCTAACTTTTTTTGTTTGACTTCAGTATTGACTTCAATACTACTGAAGGAGGATAATGCAAGATTGATCTGGCCTATTTGCTGTTGTTCTTACTTGAGTTGAAAAGCTTGTCCACTCTGTGTGAAAAACAGCTCATCTGTGCACAAGAATAAAATATTTAATATTGTCACACAAAAATGAGAAGCTCATTGAGTTTAGGAGGAAAGCAGGGAACAGCCTTTCAGCAGATAAGAGACCACTTTGTACTTGGCAAAACTGAATTTAGCAAACACTTTGTGCCTCCCTATACTGCACCTGTTGGGAAGATAAATAAAGGCCTACCCAGTTCTTTCCCCTCATACCTCCTAAATATATCACTTTAAGAGAGCTCTAAAAAAACCAACCATGCTACAGTACTCCTCTCTTCCATGAAAAACTGAATGAGTTTTTTCATATTAATTTCAGGGGACTACCAAACAAGGTGATTGCATAACCAAACAATAGCAGAGAGATCTGGGGGGACTTCAGTTATGAAAACATTTGTAGCTGCCTAACATATCAACATTCCTTGGAAAAATAAGTCATGGAATGTATTTCATGTTTCATCAGGGGACATCCTGAGTGTTCCTTAAAGGGGAAGAGCAAATCGAATTTGAAAATAAATTACCTGGGGAAATTTCCCTGGGGATAGGGATGAATACTAGACTCATCATTCACGGGAATGCAGAGGTTCCAGTAAATTAGAGGTCCTAATTTAATAATTGCTCTAGAATGAAAAAAGAAAAATAAAAGATTGTTCTTATTCAGGCACTAAAGTGACTTTGCCCTGAATGTAAAAATCTGTAAAATGAAGGACAAGATCGTTAACTTCAGTTGTAATTAGTTTTCTCAGTCCAACTGCAAGCACTTTCATCTCCTGAGTTTGAGGAACTGTGTGATTGAGAAACAGCCCCTTCCGATCCCACCCAGCCTACTCTCTCTGCTCTCAGCCACAAATGAAGTGCTATTTCTGAAGACTTCAGACAAAGGTTTCTCTTTTTCACTGCTGTTAAAATGTTCAATTTATGACATCAGGAGGCTTTGTTCTTTTGCTTGGAAGAGTTGCCGCTGTTTTAAGCATTAGGGACGAGAGGAGTTGCCTAAGATGAATGTCCGTGTTAGTCCATTGAAAGTTTTGGTAACCCTACAAAGACCCTAATGGTCTTTACACTGTCACTGAAGATCTCTGGGTTAGGAACCAGATACCCAGCTGGAAGGATGTGCCAGTGAACTCGGTGATCCTGCTCCCAGCAGAGTCAGCCACTCATTAAAGTCAGAGGTGCCCAGTCTGCTGCTACTCAGCTGACCAGCCAGCAGTTGTCTAAACATAGGTGCCCTACTGCCACATAAGGTGCCCTGAGATACACAGAATACCCATCTTGGGCTGGCAGATATGACCCAGGACCCGTGGGAGGCCTGCAACTCCATGGAATAGCAGCTAGGAAATAGATGGCCACCCTACAGGATCCGAGTGGCCTTGATCACCTGTGTGTATGAAAATTGAGCCATAAGCAGCTATTTTATAGTGAATAAAAATTGAATTCCATTGATTTGTAATGGCAGCTTGGACTCCCAGCTCACATCATAGACACATTCATGTGCCTCCCTTTTTCTGTGCCCGATAACAATAAGAATTCAGGGCTACTCTGCAATTTGTTCAATTGCTGTTTAAGGGTTTTCTGCGGTGGGTAGTTTTATAAGAAGATATGGAGAGAGTTACATTCCATCATTATTTGCATGTGATACACAGATGATCTTCCCCATAAATAATGGAGTACATAAGGCTCAGATTACCTTGAGCAGAGAATAGTACACTCTTCTGTAGTCTATAATCTGCTTCATGCATTGATAAAAGTAAAAATAATACCAATGAAAAAAGGTTCTATGGCCATTTTTTGTTATTTTTGAGAATCTGATGCTTTTACTTGTTTTATTTTTATAAGAAGGCATCAATATACTTTATTTCATGGGTGAGTGTTTTAATCAACTCAGAATTAAATTGTTGCTCTCCTTTAATGGGAGGAGACAGAAAGTTGCACTCCTGTTCAAATCAATAGAAATTCATCTTCATCCTTTTTATGCAAGCTTACTCTCACTTTCTCCAGCAGCTTCATGCTGTAAGATGAATGACTGGTTGCATCAGTGATATTTGTACCTATGGGCAAAAAAGTCTCTGCATATTCTACAAAGTGTTCAACAAAACACATGTAGATTTAGGAAACTCCAAGAATCCCCATTTCTGGAATTTACTCTAATTTTTTGGTGTGGTTTTATCTCCTAGAGTTCACTGAACTAGCAGATGTTCAGGCAAGATGAAGCAGCTTAGAGAAGAGAGTGAATTAAAGTAAAAATCCAGTTGCGTGTCCAACAGGATGTGATATCCTAGGAAGCCATTCTAGCAAGCAGACTTTGGTGAAAATTTCTGTTAATCTTCAGCACTTCCTGGGATGATGGAGGGACAGAAAGTTACTCTGAATTCAAGAAGTCTGAAGATAAATTTCTGCTCAGAAACCTCTCAGACCCTAAAATATGCAGTCTACACCAAAGGGAGTGGTTTCTCTCTGGCTTCTCTCATCCATTGCCTGTGCCTGTATTGCTATCAGCATCTTCACAGAGGAGCCAGTGGAACCTAGACTAAGGTGATAGGGGATGCCTTACACCCACATGGCTTAGAACAGCCTCTTCTGAAGACCAGCCACACCCAGAACCCTCTCTGCTGGTTGGCCAAGTGTCTTTATGTGTATTTTCAGTTCCAAGTGACAAAATAACCTGTGGTCTCTGCTGCACTTATTCATGGTGGTGTTAGATGTCGTAATACTGAGATAATGCATGCCCTGCTTTCTCTTAGTGCTAGGTGGAGGTTAATTCAGGACATTAGAGCTCCTGGAGTAATGTTGAAGGGCTGCTGAACAGAAAGCCAAATATCATAGAGTCTCAGAAAAGTTAAAAAATTTAAAAAAAAATCCACCATCTTAAAAAATTGCTTCATAGAGTGAAGTTTACCACAGAATTGTTTGTTTCAGGAAAGGCTGTCACAAATATGATAACTTGTAAGTCAGTCAGTGCAAATGTTTTTTCTGCCAGAAAGTGGGAGCATGGTTGGGTAACTATTTCCAGAGTTTAGAGCCCCTCCACGTGCCCTCTCCATATTCCCAAAAGTGTACAGACTGTGCAGCAAGAAGGGACTCCTGCTGTATCTTACAGCAATGATCAAGACAGTCACTGCTCTCCCTTCCCTGGAGATTAGGAAATAGTTCTTACATAATTTGCTCTCCCTGGCCCTGTTACTAATTGAAAATAGCATGTGATCTACTTCCTAGGGCAGTTGTCCTTATATGTGATGGTTCCAGCAAGTTATTTTGGTCAGGTGATTATTACAAAAAGTTCTGTTCTAATTTAATTCTCTGTAGGCTCAAATGGTGCTTTTAGGAAGCATTTAAAGCATTGTTCAGCAGTAGCATGATGATTCCTGAGACAGATTTGTATAAAAATACACTCATCATGTCTTTCCAGGCCCAGAATAACTTCCTAATTTTGGTAATACATGCCAAGAGGAGGTTACAGTCAGCCATAGACAGAGATGAAGATTCCCTTTTCCTACAGATTTCTGGTTATAAATCTCAGCTCTGTGTATATAGACATTAACTACAGACACGTTAACTCTATGTACTGAACTGACAGGAAGGAACATGATGGGCAGTGATTGAGCAAAAGCAACTCCCACAACCGCACAATTACTTTTATCTCAAAGGGGAGTCATGCTTTGCTCAGCCAGCCTGCAAATCTGGTCCAAAAGCCTATTCCAGATTTTTCCTTCTCTCAAAGCCCTGAACCTGTGACAATATTAACTGAATACAAATGTAGATAAAACTGAAAGAGACCCCAAATGAGAAGTTTATTGGCTCAGCTGGTGGAAGGGGTCTTACTCCTTGATACTCACCTACTCCAGTGTGCTAGTGGACTAGAAAGAGCAGTAAAACAACTGCTGAACAACTGTTGAATTCCAGCTTCCAGGTATTTTTGTGTTTATTTTTATAGCTCTCTGCCACAAGATCTTTCCTGTGGAAAAGAAATGCAACAATTATGGCCTCTAGAACCAGTTCCAACAGCACTAAAAGGAGGAAAAACTTCCTCTAATCAGTCTGAGCTGATTGTGTGTGGTAGGACCTTTCACTTTTTTCTGAACTGAAATGAAATATCTCAAACCATTTGCACACCTTGATGCGCACAGCATTGCATGTCCATCCTTTGCAACAGTTTTATTCATTTCCAGTGCCACTAAATCTTTGTTCCTGTAAAAATTACAGAAACTCCTACTCCTGATGGTGTGGAGAAAATCTGTGGCTTGAGATATCTAGGAACAACCCCGTGAGAAATGCCATGCAGATGGAGTAATTTATAGACTAATAATTTCTGGGTCTCATCCTGAGGTACTCGTGGAGATACAGATATACATACACACACTGTAGCACATTTGGTATCTTGTGTTTTTATAAGAACATAGTATCTAGGTCAAAAACCTTATTTTAGACCCAAAGAAGAGTGTAATTCCAATGGAGACTGTGGATGCCACTCCCCCACAGACGCAGACTTCAGTGAAGGCGCAGAGGGTCAGATGCCTGATGACATTTTTTCCATGGCATTCCCTCCAGCCTTACTAATCTTTCATCTAAGCTTTCCTTAGCCCTATTTTTAAAGGGGAAATCTGACCTCTCTCCTGTGCCCCTTTTTCTTTGCCCTTGTTTTGCATTTCCATGTTTTGCAATGAAGTTTTCTCTCTTACCCAACATCTTTTTTAGCTGGAGGGAAACCATATACCATGAGCTGCGAGTGTAATTCACAACAGCATCTTAGATGGATTTTGCTGTCAGGCTTTGTAAGAGCTTTCTCTCATACATATCACTGACTGATTTACTGATGCAAACCCCCACAGCTTGTCTGCAAACATCCTGCTGTGTGCAAACATTCCCAAAAGGCAGAGCTAAGTGTTTAGGTTTTTTTAAAGTGAAGGCATATAGTTCTCACAGTTATCTCCATTGATGCAGGATGAGATTGAGAGGTAGAAAACATGAACAGCAGAAACACTGAGGGATGTTTATCATTTCATATGTGAACACCCACAAAAGGACATACATGATTTAATGTAGGTCTCCTAAATTTTCACCCACAGAAAGAGTCCTTTCTTTCTACATGTGCAAAATACTCCTAAAGGTTTTTCAGTACAATGCTGAATCCCTGGAATCTGAGCAACAGTAAATATTTATATATAAACAAGCTTACAAAAAGAGAGAACTCTGTAAGTCAGTACATGAAAATCCCAATGCATAAGTAAGTTTCTGAGTTTTAGATATCTGAGTATTTTAGTGTTTACTACCAGCAATACTGCAACTCTGATACAAAGATTTCCTGTATTGCCAGTTTGGGCTTTTTTTTTTTTTTTAATTCTTCTCCAAACTAAATTACAAATCCACTTTACTTAGCATCCACTGGGACATTGAAACTCACAAAAAGTAGCAGCCACTGAATTTTGTAGTCCATAAGTTTGAGTTACCCATAACAAACTAAAAAGTGGGTGCTACTACCCTCTTTTTCATATCAAGTGAGGTGTTTTCCAAAAGTGTGATGACTGAAAATAAGCATTGGGTAGAAAATTCAGGGTAAAACAAGTAATGGATTATTAGTGATTAGCTACTTGGAACAATCCCTAATCACGTAGGCGCCTGACAGCCCCGAGCCTGGGCTCCTGTTACAATCCCACTCTGCAAGGCTCTGCCTCTCCAGAGGAGGCTGAGGGCTGAAGTGCAGATGACAAGAGACTGCTCTTATCTGAAGGAAGTCTGAGAAGACTCTTCCTTCTTGAAAAGATCACAGAGTATCAGATTATCTGTCACCCACTGTCAAATAGAGTTTAGCAAATGTTTTTCTTATTTGGTGTTTGGATACGGTCGTGACAATGTTTAGACCCAGTTGTAGCATATATTACTCTAACAAAGAGCTCATAACAAGCTGATAGACTCAATCCTTGGCAAATCCCAACATGTGAGTGTCTGGTTTTGTCCTGAAGGTCAAAGAAAAGTCTATGACCAAAAATCACGGAATGGGAACACCAGCAGGATTCCATTTTAAATCGCTGAAATGTTTTAGTCTGAATTTTAGTGAAAATGAAACCAATCAGCATGTCTTAAATGTTTCCTTGTAACTGACTGAAAGAAGATAGATTGCATGAATTCATGCAACCACGGCCTTATACTGATGTCATCATTTTCCCTAAGGGTCAATCTCCCTGTGTGGAATGATTTCCCACTGTCTGCTCATAATCACATGACTCTCAGGACTGCTGTGCGTGCACTGAACAACAGGAGACAGTCATTTGTGGAACTCACTGCAATTATGCAAAGCATCAGGTTCATTATGTGATTTCCATAAAACAATACTGCAAATTATTTTCTTAGTTCACAGTGAAATAGTACAGGAGAGCTCAGCAAAACAACTGTGTAGTGTTTTGGGTTGAACAAGACTAAAGACATTTTTCCAAACTGGTAAAATGCTTCTTGAGCTGGTTGGGAGATTATCTGGCAATCTGAAAGGAAGTTAATTAATATTAAGTACTCATCTCTTGAAATAAATGACCTTTCAACTTTATTGCTGACTTTTATCCTATACTTGGAAGAGCAACTGCCATTAAAAGTGTATTGTTAAATTTGAAGAATTGATTCCTTTCCTGAGTAATTCCTCAGGATTCCTTTCCTGAGCAGCAATTCTGTGGTTTGCGAAGTGTTTTTATCCAATAACCTTGTCTACTTTATTACCTTTAGAAGCTTTCAGGAAGGATGTTAGCATTCGTCACTGTGCTTCTATCTCTGGTATCATACTGTGGTGTCTTTTGCTTTCAATTTGCCCTTGGGAATGTCTTGAGATAAACAAAAATATTTGCTTCTAGAGAAAAATTATTAAGGAATTATTCCAAGGAAGGATAAGAAACTGCATATTGTCATACTTTTAAAGTGGGATCAGACTATTCCAATGAGTGGATTAATTGATTTTGGTACATATGTATCAAAGGTTAATTAGGCTTGGGTTATTTAAAAGAAGAATTTCCCGGCTGGGGTAGGAGTGGAAAGAAAGAAATCAGAGTTACGCCGAGCTCCTGCATTTTCTGTTCACTCAGCGCAGTTCCTGAGCATGGGAACTCACCTGGCTCGCTGTGGCTGGGGTGTCCCACATCCCTGCAGGTCCTAAAGGGCTGAATGTGCCCTGGGACAGGCGGATGCCTGGCTTTTCCCAAGGCAGGGATCCGATCGCCACCTGCGGGGCAGGGGGAAATCTTCACAGACCTTAATGTGGCTTTTTAAATAAAAAAGGCCGAGTAAATATTCCCAGCTGGGCTGGAGAACCGGGCGAGTGGCTCTGCAGAGCTCCCACCGGCAGCCCCTCCAGGGGTTGGTACCGTCTCTTCAGACTGAGAAGAGCAAGGGCTTGCAGGTATGGCAGTTCAGGGGTAAGCCTGGGAGGTTCACAAGTCCAGCTCACTGGGGTTTCAGGACTGCTTTTATGTTGGTGGTGGTTTTACAACATAAGAATAGGAGTGCACCCATCTCGTTGGCAATATTTCCACAGGCAGTTTTCTCCTGTTTAAGCGGAGGCAGGATCGTGTAGTGCATCATGTGAAGCAGTATTAAAGAATGGCTCAGGTGACTGAGAACATGTGGGTGAGGAATGCAGAATTTCAGGAGTTATGAGTCATCTCAGGCTCACATTAAGTTGGTGGTATGGAAACTGAGATGGTGCATAATAGGGGAAAATTTGAGGCTCTCTATCATTTGTAGGAAGAAGCTGATTCTGTGTGGGATTTCCACAATTTTCACTATGCACATTTTAGGAGGAAAATGCATAATAAGAAGTTTTTTTCAACAACATTCAATATTGCATATACCTTGTTGCATAACAAGTTTTGCAGTGGTATTTCAAAAGAGATTTTTTTTTAATTTCCAAACGTGGAAATAAAATTTAACACATCAGGACATGGAAATGAAATGTAATACATCAGGATGTGGAATAAAGGATAGATCAATGTCACCATGAATAGTCTCAAGCTCTGCAAGTATAGTTGTGCTGACAAAGCCTTCTCATGAAGGTGTAATAATGACTGTAAACTGAATTTCTTCACATTGTTAAACACTGTAACACATTTCAGCAAAATCCTTCTGTCTGGTAAGTGGTTAACAAGCAGAACTTTATCTACAAGATTTTGCATGCTAGATAGCATCACAAAATTTTAATCTTGGAAGTCAAAAAACCCCACAAATTGGGATTTTTTTTTTTTTTGTATGGTTTTAATGATGAAATAAATTAGAAAACTGCGATTGTGAAAAACTCAGTGAAAACAGATTTAGTCAAAAATTTCAGCGACGTTTGGCGCTCAAATTGTGGTCTACTGCTAGTCTGTGAAGTGTGAGATACCAGCACAGATACTTGTTTTTTCTGTTAGCTGCACAAGTGCTCAGGAACTAACTTTTATGGGTTATTTTCTTTGATGTAAAGTAAGAGAAGAAAGATATCACAGAAATAGAATGGAATTCAGTTACTCCATCCTGGTGCCTTGCTGACTAGGCTAAAAATGAGTTTAAGAATGTATGGGAACTTGATAACCAACCACTAAACTTCACCTATCCATCTTAGATACTGTCAATGCTTGGCAGATTTCCAGATCCCTGTTACAGTACACACGAAATTTTGAGTCTGAAAAAGAAGATACTTAGAAGACTATAGACATAGAAACATATATTTTATTAAATTACTTTAGTTCAAGGTCATGGTTACAGTGTTCTTTAAAGATTAATTCTTATGTGAAAGCTTAAGAAGCGAATGGAAGCTTACATATGGTCAGGTTTGATTTAGCAGGATCATTTCAGAATAGTGGAAACCACAAGGAAAACAGTCTAAATAAGCAATGATTGTTTTATGCACTTCTGTAACTATGAATGGCAGTGAAGGAAAAATCTGGACTCACCAATTACACTGCAGCTCTTCATGTGGATCCGTAAACTATTTCTTTGGTATCTAGTCCATTCCACAGAATTCCCTGTTACCAGACTTTTGTTCCAATTGTTCATTCAGTTTTTCAGCCCTCAAGTCAGGGAACATTGTCACACTTAGCATGTGATGATTTGATTGGCTCTGGTGGCCCATAAAGTCCTTTATAATGGAAAGCATTTAGATTAGTCCTGAAATGGGACTACTCTCAGTGAGTTTATATGCTGGGACTAGTTATTATCCTCAGGCTTGTTTTGGTTATTTGAATTTTAATCCTATGTCAAACTAAATTTTAAAGCAAACTCTTTGTTAATTTCCCATCTTCTTCAGTCTCTACCTAAACGTGCATCACTGGACTGTGACACTTTTAGCTGTTGGAATATAAAATAACGTCATCTGCAGTGAACATGCTGATCTGTTCACTTTGCTACAACAAGGGGGAGTATTTAACATAAGGTTGTTGTTTTCACCTTTAAACACTGTCACAAGTCAAACCCAGCAATTTATCTGTCCAGTCCATCCCTAGAAGTGGAAACAGAAACTAGAAATACAATACAAATGTATCATTTGGCTCTATCACACTATTGGCCACAATAATAGTCATTTGGCCAGCCAACAGAGCACCAATAAGCCACCAGAGTTTATTTACTTCACTCCTTTAGAACAAATTTGCTTTCAGGATTTAGGACCAATATCTGTTTAGAACAATTTCTCTAGGTATCTTTTAAAAATATCAATGTCCATGGACATTCATAAAACAAGGTAATGATTTCATCTGGTATTGTAGTTTCTTGCTTCTGCTCAGACTGGGAATTGTCTGTGGAAGTTGCACTCAAATCAGATTATTTCTCAGTGAAGAACAGGCTAATGAGGCACGAGGCAGACCCTGAGTGCATGACTCTGCTCAGATTTTGCAGAATGATAAGCATTCCTCTTTTTTTTTTTAATAAGAATTGTATTTACTTCAATTTAAGTCGAATTGAATGCACTTTTATTGATTATAAATTAATTTGAACCAAGCCCTCTCTTTTCCAGCTCATTTTCTGGGGTCTGCTACCAGTATGGTTTCCCAATGAAATGCTCCTCATGTTCTAGCTCCTCTGTAGTTTGTTGAGTAAATTCCTGTCTCCCAAAAGGTGAGGCTATGCCTTTTACCTACATCATTGATGCCACTGTGATATGTGATCCACAAAAAATTGTCCAACCATTTTGAGCCGTTTCTCTTCTTTAGAGAAACTTTTTTTTTTCTGGGAATATAAGGAATGAAAGGAATAAGATTCACTGCTTTTGTCTGCTGCTGATCTGGACATGAAGTCTGTCAAGCAACTGTTCCACATCCTTCGTCCTTCCCTGGCCACCTCTTTCAGTGGAGCATCTACCTCAGGAGAAAGTCTGGAGCCACAAGAATGGTTCTCGTGTCCTACCGAGGCCAGGCACAAGGGACAATCCTTATACAAGCCAACTACACAGGGGCTGGGTGAGCCCTGCTCTGTCCCTAAACCAGCATTTTGTCTATTTTTGTCTGACTAGCAGAGTCAGCACTTTAATCATTATATTGGTCTGATCCCTTGAGGCGATGTCCGCAAGATGAATCCACCTACTTGAATCTGATGCAAGTTGACAGTGACAGATCTTTGTGACAAAAGCATTAAGTGACTATCCTCATGTTGTTTGAGTCTCTTAATATGTTGCTGTTGCAAAGACAGATATCATACCTGTGTCCATGATGGTGCAGCCACAGTCCTGCTTTCCTTTCCAGGTAAATGGGGGATAAGTCCTCTGCTCAGACTGGGTGAGATCCTGAGTCCCTTGGATTCTTTCCTGGGTTGTAACTGATCTGTATAGAACTGCAGGGAGAAATTAAAGCAGGAGACTTTCCTCCTCCTTCCTATCAATGTTCCAGCCCAATGACAGTGAAATGCTATCTTCAGGCTTTCTGTATGCCCTAATTTAATGTTCAGGGTCATTTCCTTTACTTACCTAAGGTGAAAAAACCCCAAAAATCTATCCACTACTCATTTTCCAAAATGACTGAAAGTTCTTAAGCCTACCCAAAACAAAGCTGGTCATGAGTACAGTGCTGAATGATGGACAGCGTTATCCAGCCAGACCTCATTCCCAGTATGCCTGCTGACAGGTTGTAGTTCTTGAACGGTCTGAACTGCAGGTCTCCAGGATACTTTGCTTTCAGCACAGCAGTAGAGCAGGACCTGGAGGCTGTTTTAGAACCATCATCATGCCTCATTATGATTGCACTCCAGTGTGAAAGGTAATATATGTGATGTCAGGGAGTTTCTGTGTTTTGTGCTGCCAGAGAAGCCAGTGGAAGTGGGAATCCAGAGCCCTTGAGAACTGGCCACCACACACAAACTGACATCCCTGCGTCAGTTCCCTGCCAAAGCTTCTTCTGGCTGTTGCAGGTCAGATGCCAGTGCAACCAGACCTAAAATGGAATTGAAATTTTAAACAATGACAGCCTCAATTTTACATGGTTCTTAAGTATTTTCATAACTTTAGTACATCAGTTAATATCATGGAACTTTAAGCTTAGTTATCTATATACAAAGCAAGAGATTTTAAGTCTTATTTTATCTGAAAAACTGAACATAATTAATGTGGAAAAGAGATGAAAAACTGTTGGTAATGGGTCAAGTTGCATCTCCTGCCGATTTTCAAGTGTGTATGTGTGTGCATATAATTATAAATCATAAATAAAAATGTCTTGGCTCTAAGTGCTCATATCATGTGTCAAACTGGATCCTGAATGCATCTCATGACATGGCTGAGGCATGAAAGCATTTCTGGAGATGTTATCTAAATGACAGTTGTGCTTTCATTTTATTTGCTAACTACACTTACTACACTATCTTTTCTGAGTAGCCATGCAGAGAGGACTGCTACGTTCATTCCTGTCCTTGCAGTAGAATTACATCTGGCCAGGTGCATTACCAGTTTCATAGCCAATGACTAACACAAGGTCTGTGTTTAGCACAACACAACCCACTGGAATGCAACATTCTTGGCTTCTCAAATAAAGAACTGCAAAGAAGACACCTTTTGTTTCAGAAACTCTGAAGCAGAAGTTGACTTCCTTTATTCTGTAGAAGTGCATTTGACATTATGGTGTCAATTCAGTGGTAACTGGACCCTCAGCAGCCTCTTTCCCCTTTAGGTCAAGAGGCATCATTGCAACCCAGTGAGCAGCACTTCTTCAAAGAGATTGAGGATTGCGTGCTGGAGACTTTCTCCACCAGCAGCGCCTTGGCAATGCCTGGACAGAGCACCATATTAGGCAACAGGCCGTGGGGAATGGCATGTGGGGACTCCAGGGAGCATGCCTCCCAGGGAAGGAGCACAACCATAAGCTGCTGGTTGAGAGTGCAGAGCCCTGTCCTGGCTGACAAGCCTGGTCCAGAGGTCAGCCAGAGAGGGCTATCATTCTTTGGGGAGGTGGAAACTACTCTGAGCTATTAATGTTTTTTTTTTTTCCTGGCTGTCCTCAGGAATTGAACTGTAAGGCAGGCATGACCATGAAAGGGGTTGCACATGGCCAAAAGCTTATGTTGAAGTATCTCCCATGTCTCTGCCACCCACAGTGCCTGCAACTTTCCCCTTTTCTTTTTTCTTCCCACATTATACTTCAGGTCTTTCCTTTGAGCTCCATTCTTGCCTCAGTTTTCTTAGCAGTAACCTGAACAGCCTTGAATTATGGTTTAGGAAACAAACCACTGAATTCTTGGTCTGGCTTCAGTCATTGTCCCATCACAGAATTACAGAATAGCTGAGGGTGGAAAGAACCTTTGGAGATGGACCTTTGGACACAGTGTAGTCCAAGCTCTTTGCTAGGAGCAGGGTCCAACAGAGTAGGTTGCCTGGGAGAGTGCTCAGGTTTTGAATGTCTCTTTTTGTTGTCTGCATGCATGAGACAAGGTTTAGACTATAATAATAATGTTTCGGGTCTGGTCTGTGCCGTAGACTTTGGCTAACATCTGTGCTAGGTGATAGAGAACTTGTAAGACGTGTGATTGCTGAGCAGCATTACAGTGTTGGCGAAGCCACAGAATACCTCTCAAAAGGAAAGAAAAATTCAAGGCAAGTCCCTCAAAAGTCTCATAAGACTTTCACCCGAGAGTGGAAAGTGCTACATTTGTTAAGTTTTTAATTATAAGTTTGTAACTCTCACTGGTGAGCCAGGGAGGATTTTCTAATCCAGTGGTCATAAGAATTCTCTCTGTTTCTAGCTATTAAATTTCACAAGGAAAATTATACAATCAATAATTTTCTGCTATTACTTTACCATGCATGAAACATTCTTCCATGCCACAGTGATGTCTCAGTGGAATTTTTTACTCTCAGGAGAAACAGTGAGAAATGTCATGGTAGCAAAGCAAATAGGTTCCAAGACATACTCTTTGTGGTACAATTTTCATGTTTTCATAAGAAAATTTTACATATTTTTCTAGGCCATAGAACAAAACTCAGTATGTCAGTAACTAGATCAGAAAAAATAAATTGCTGCGAACCTATGTAAAGATATTTCAATATTTTCAGACTCTGTGTATTGGTCTTTAATATACTTCCTTCCATTCTGTGCGGTGGGTGCTGTGATCAGAACATGAAACACAAGCTCTTTCCTCGTAGCAAGGGATTCTCTTTGGAACCTCTACAAGGATTTGCTGTTGTATCTGTGTACGTGACTGGAAGTTCCTAAACCATATCAAATTTACTCAGGTTAAAATTATATTTGCACTAAAAATATTCCTCTCTTTTAAACATTAAATGGATTTATTAAGAATGAGATTTGTGTTTCAGTTATATTTAGAACTGAGTGTAAAGGAATAGCCTTCCCAGCATTTCTGTGTGATGGAGATTGAAAATTTTTTCTTGAATCTGACTTGAGGTGGGGTCCCAAGGGTTAATGTCCATAACATGACAAAGGTTAGTAAGAGCCATCTACTCTTGCAGTTCAGGGTTTCAACTTTTTAAAATCTTTGCTTTTTATAAAAAGTTAAGCTGTAAGTCAATGTTAGTGCCAAAAAATATTGCTGTTTTCAACTTGTCTAGAGTCCTAAAGCTTTTAAATGTTGAAAACAAGCTTCCTTTTCTGTTTTAAATATATATTTTAGCTAGTCAATTTGTTCTTATGTTTTTAGATGGGAGAACATGTAATCTCAAAAGGATAACACTTAAATAGGATTAAAAGCCTGGTTTTTGTATCACATATTGGAAAGGGAAGTGATTTACATTAAAAATCATCATTGAAAGAAAGAAAACCCAAACTTCTGTAGGTCCCACTCAGAGCAGCTAAACTGTGGTGGTTTTGGTTTTTTTTTTTACTTTCTGCTTGCATAGAACATTGAACTCTAGATCTAATGGTGTGGTTGAAAATGAGATGAAGGTCTCTGGATTCGCTCTGAGTAATCCCCCTAAGTTAATGAATCCATTACACTTCAAAGTTAAAG
Organism: Peucedramus taeniatus; assembly: GCA_013400575.1. Lineage (NCBI taxonomy): Eukaryota > Metazoa > Chordata > Aves > Passeriformes > Fringillidae > Peucedramus > Peucedramus taeniatus. The sequence continues at coordinate 56,272 of WBNO01027438.1, read as the reverse complement.
GCATACCTGATACTATTTCAGTTGGTGGGAATTTTGCTTAATTTTGCTCATGAGTGAGAGACCTTATCACTCTCTGAAACTACCTGAAAGGAAGCTGTAGACAGGTAGAACTCCATCTCTTCTCCCAAGTAACAAGGGATAGCACAAGAGCAAATGGCTTCAAATTGCACCAGGGGAGGTTGAGATGGGATATCAGAAAAAATTTAATCACTGGAAGGGTTGTTGAGCACTGGAACAGGCTGCCTAGAGAGCTGCACTCAGCATCCCTGCAGGAATTTAAAAGATGTATAGATGTGGTTCTTGGGGATGTGGTTTAGTGGTGACTTGGCAGTGCTGGGTTAGTGACTAGACTCAGTGATGTTAAAGATCTTTTCCAACCTAAATAATTCTACATTTCTATGAATATTATCTATCTCCATGCTAAACAATTTCACTAACTTCTCTTTGCAGAACAAGAGCTTTAGATCTTTGACCTTGTCACTCTGAAGTTGTCACATGTGTGAAAGCAAAATAAATTTCACAACTGCATTTAAATATCAAAGAACTCAAAGCCAACAAATGTATACCAAATATATGAAAAATATTTGCTTGTATTTGAAGCTCAATATCTGTCTTCTTTCCTCATTTTTCAGAAACTGAAAATGAAAGTGCACCGCCACCTCAAGGTTAGTGTAAAAAATGCTGATTTGGGCTGTGGCACTAACAACAGTTGCATGAGGCTAGATACTGCATAGCCATAGTATGGTTTGTGTTCATTGTCTCTTTGAAAGTAAGAGGACAGTAAGAAAAGTAAAAAACGCCTGCCCAAGTAAGATATCTTCACTTCAGTCTGAATACTGATTTTTCAGACTCGATTTTTGTTTGTGAGTGACTAGCTGTTTGCTTAATATTGTGCATGTCCTTCAGAATACAGGTAAGTCATGGCTGCTTAAATTATGTGTTAAATTATGCTGCCCTCTTTGATGCTGGGCAGCATCCAATCTCCAAAATGCTCTCTTTCATTTCACCTCAGAAGTACACTGGGAGTAAAGCTGACAGAATCAAGCATGGGATTCATTTCAGCCCTTACTTTTAACGATTTGAAAATTATGTATCATGTCTAAGCAGTTCAACAGCTCCACCTCTGACCAGTGGAGCACATCCTGGGTCATACATGCTCATCAATGGGCATTTCCCAGGTAACTTACCTAAAATGTCACTAGATATCCATGTGCAAGCAATTGTCCTGAGGAGTCTGATTGACTGTCTAGAATGGAGTGGCTGAGTTCCAGGATGCCAAAGTTAGGTGAGGTGAGACTCACACATGAGGATGAAGGCTTCAGGTAAAGCTACAACTTTGCAAAGCACAAGAGTTCTCTTTAGTGGGAGCTGGAAAGGTGAACAAGCCTTTGCCTTGTGCCATTGAGTAACTTCTGTTACATTCTCAGATAATGTTTAATGCATATATCTACAATATGCATGTCTAATTTAACCATTTGGTGAGTATTATTCTCTGTATAGCAACCTAAACAGCAATTCCAAACAGGGCAAATACCCTACAAGTGTTAAATCTGCCTTTACTTACTGTCTTGATAACTGGCATTTTACAAGGCTGATTCAAGATGTCTTTGTTTCAACAATACACACTTTGATTAAAAAATGACAGAGGTATCATTTGCCACAAGGAGTTTCATGGTTAAATTATCCACGTATTATTTTTATGTGATGAACACTTTCCTATTGCATATATTTGTAAGGAAAGTTAATTGGTTTTTAATTAATGATATTTTACTCAACCATAAAATTTGTACAGTTAATATTAAACTAATTAATTTCACCCTTAGGGTCTTACCTGATATACCTTGTACTTGAATTGATGTTTTTAATCAATCTTAACTTTCAAGTAGAACTGAAATGGGAAACAGCTTTTTATATACAGAAAGGAATAGCATCTTTGAAGCATTACATTAAAAATATCTATTTACACTTTCAAAAAATTACCATCTTCTTTTCTATTTAAATGCAAAGGATTAAATACAAAATTCCTTCTATGACCTCCTTTCTTTTCTCTTACTTGTTTTTCTTCTGAAAAATAAGTAGGGTGTCATTAGGCCCTTATGTTTGGCATAAACCAAACTGGGGTATTTCTAAGCTGGACATGCCAGCTTAGAAATATCCCAGTTCTGGCTTCCTTGTCACTTCTGGCTTCCTTCTGCCTAACTCAAGATGCTGTCATCTTGGATTATCAAGTGCTAATACACAAAGACAGAAGCTGATTTCAAGATTCCAAATTTTATAACTTACAAATAGTTTATTGGACATAATCAAGCATCTTGAACTGCACCAGGAAATTTTTGGGAAGTCATTGTGAGAGGTCTTTCCAGATCTCAATGTCAAGCCACAAGTGTGGAGCATTTTGACTGATGAAGTCTTCAAATAACACGTAGATATGCTACCATCTGCCAAGAACAGTGAAATCTCCTGATCCCAGTTCCTACTGAGAAAAGAAAGTACTACTGTAGCAAAAGTCCCATTAAAAAGGAACATCAGTCCAAGGTGGACAACCTGACAACTGGTGCTTGAGAATTTAAGGAATCCAGACAGAAGCATCCATGAGTCTGTCACACTACCAGAATGTGGAGTTTGCTTTTAAGTTTCAGCTTTAATTTTTATAGTTACTGTGGCTGCACACATGTGAACAAGAATCAGGATAATCAGAGTATCAACTGGCTCTTGCAGATGTTTTCTCCATGGAACAAAAATTATTTTAATTCCATACTGACAATGTTAGTCTATTACCATCACCCAAACCCATGCTCTGTCAGACAGTTGACAGGTAAGTTTGCCACAGAAAGCCATAGTTCCCAGGCAATAGGATATTGAGTGCTTATACCTTGAAGACAGCACACTTCACATGATTTGACAAGATTCTAGATTGAATGAAGTAGGAAACCAAAACAAAAGGAAACCAACAATTTGATAGGAATCCTATCAAATCCTGAAATAGAGAAGGTGTGGAAGTTGTTTTGTTTAAAGCACAGTCCAAGTTTTCTCATACAGATGAGGTCAAAAATAATTCACATTCACCTGTTCAGAGGAGAGGACAGGCTGGCAGTTCTAATCAAGAATACTAAATGCAAGTAGTCTCAGCAAGACTATGTTGATAATTATGAAGATGATGATAAAGAATTAAAGAATACTATTATATTATACTATACTATACTATACTATACTATTATATTTACTAATTATATCCTCAATACTCTCTGCACTTTTTCTTAAAGATCAACTGAGTGGCAGTAACTGATGTCTGATCCAATTTCTTTCCAACTAACAGTGATATGTAATTCATTTCAAAAGCTTTTGCAAATTAGCCAAAGAACAATAGACTAACAAATGCTGCTTCTAAAAAAAAACAGCATTTTTTTTCCACTTAGTCCAGGAACATCAATCTTACATGACTTGTTCAAAACATAGAAATTGCATTGATATGCACAGGTTGTAAAATGCTTTATGAGATTGCAACTGTATATTACATATACACATATATCAATCATTCTTTAATGCTGTTTTTCCAATACTAGCAGAACCTGCATTTTTTAATGCTGTGTAAGTCTTTGTTTTTACTTTAAGATTCTCTCAAAACTATACTTGTACTTCCTACACAGAACAAAAAACACCACAGGAGGGTGGAAATGAAAAGGGTAAAGGTAAGTCTGAAACCATACTTTAAAAATGGGCAGTAAAGAAAACTAAATGCTGTTCTGATGTGGGATTGTTTGAGCTTTAATTCAGAATTTTGGTGCTAAATTTCAGAAGTGGGATATGAGGCTTCCTCGATCCTTTTTCTGCATGACTTAGCCCAAGGAAATTATGATACTCATTAATATCTTCAAAAGTTCTGCAGACCAGACTGATACCTTAGCAACAGTATTTATACTGACAGTTCAATTAATGCATCAAATTACAACTGATTTGCATGAGCAGAAAGCTGTGTATAAATGAGCCTGGGTGTTGCCCCTGACCAAGCTTGTTAAAACTCAGATACTGTGCACATTGGTTGCTTTTAAATAAAGTAGACAATGTCCTACTGTCATTCTAAGCTGTTTCTGTTCTACCACAGAAACTTGATATTTTACCTTTCAGAAAGCCCCATAGATTTTTTCCATCTGAAATTAAAGATCACACATTCATCTTTCTGTCCTCATTGGGAGCCCAGCGGTTGAGCTTTTTACAGGTTCTGAAAAGTGTGTTTGAGGACTGTCTGCTGTGAACAAATAGATAACTGTTCCACCAGCAATGAGTGAGTGCAAAATTCAGCTCCAGTTTTATTACATATTTTTGTGCTGCTGAGATTAGATTCTAGCTCTGTAGTCAATTCTTCTGGTTAGGAGGATACATTTTGAGGGAACTGGGCAAAATTATCCTGTTTTTGTAGGAGCCCTGCCAAAATAGAAATCAAACACCCCATCAGGTTATTTTGAAAAGAATAATCTCTTTTTTAAAACTGAATTCTGATCACAGGCTAAAGCAGACCAAGATATGCTTACAACTGTTGCAATGCTTGCATTTCATCTGGCATGATTATGCTTTTTCATGGCAAATCAAGAAACGGCTTGCTTGAAAATGTATTCTGGCTTTTGGTGTCTTCCAAACAAAATCCTCTCTCTTGGACAGACTGGATGCATACTTGATACTTGCAGATTTATTTGGCAGAGGCATGCATGGCTATTTTTCTCAGCAGAGTCAAAATATAAACACCAAGAATGTGTGATTCAAGTACCCTTTTGAAAATAAAAATGCTGAACCAGGCTTCAGTGCATGCTATTTGCCAGTTATCCGTGCATTGAGCAATTATTTTGACACACAAAATTTTGTGTGAGTAATCAAATCTGTCAACTTGATAATGGAAATGCAATTCAGGAATAATTTGCATGCCTAATGATAGGAAAAAAGATTAAAGTCTTGCCTCAAGCTATTCCAACAGTTAGTTCTGCTTGCTTTAATTTGGATATGAGAAAAATATTTGTTCCCAAACTGAACATGAATGGTGATTTCCTCACTGCTTACAAGCCTACATTTCACTGAACAAAAATTAAAACATGGTAGGTAACTTATCCAAAACTTCTATTATCTTCCTATACATTATTATGTTTCTGTTTTGAATTTAGTGAAGGATACAAGTATTTTCTAGAAGGAAAAATGTTCCTCCTAAGAGAAGCCTTTCAGTGCTAGGAGGATTTTACTACCAAAAAATATTGTTTGAGAGCCTACTATGGAGAATTTTCCCAGTTTCAGTCCAGGGTGGCAGCTATTGCCCCCATAAAAATTCCAATGAAAGTCTGAATATTAATAGATGACCTTCTGCCATGCTCCAGTGAAACTGTCACCTCTGCAAAGCAAAGTAGATGACACTCAGTAATAATACTTCTAAAAATTAGTTGCAGTGCTGTTGTTCCTATCAGCTCTTGTTTTATTGCAGAATATCACCAAATAAGGGAAAACATATTTTCATAGGCTGGTTCCTTCAGGTTTGTGTACCAGAAAAAAAAAGTCTTTATAATGGTGAGCATAATTCACAAAAAGAGAAGAGGTTCCATTCTTTCAACCTGTCCAAAACCATTTACACTTGAAAATAAACAGCAGGAAGTTTAGCAAGGAAATTATGATAGAACCAGCTAGATGTTAGCTTTTATATAAGCTATATGTAAAAGACTTTCTGCAGCTTCAGAAGTAGCAGATTTGGGTACATCCCTGAATGGAAAAAAAAGTAGGAAACATTTCGTATCTGAATTCCACAGCAATTATACAATACTTGTGTGCCAGCAGTTGTGACCTGTTTGCTGATAATTTATGAGATAGACTGTAGACACTGTAGGAACCTGAAATCTAGGAAAGAAATCTTGGTAGTCCATGTAAATCCCACAGTCCATCATTTTCACCTCATCCCTAAGAAAATATTAACAACAGACGTTAGGAAGATAGAGTATACCAATCTGTGTGTCTGTCACTGTTCTATTTCTTTTTAGTACTTATTGTCTGTGTGAAATTACATATTTATATTCCTTTGTCTTCACTGTAAAGTTATGAAAAGTTATGAAAAGTTATGAAAAGAAATGAAAAACAGTGCAGTAAATTCTTTGTATCTCGTGGTTATTTTTCTGTAAATTAGTAGCTCAGAGCAGTAAACATAAAATTTTCTTTCATAAAAAAAACCAGTTTTAAGAGATCTATAAAAATGTTGTACAAATTCAGGATATATGTGATCATCCATTTTATTTTCGGAGAAAAAAAGTGAATCAGCCCAAATCCTCCAAATTTACTACATTGTCTTATATTAATTCAATTTAAATGCTTGTGTCTTCATTTTTAATTTTAGTATTATCTTACAGATTGAATATATTATAATTTTGTTCCCACTTGCTGGAACAATAGTAAAATTTTAATATCAATTTGCTCATTCCTTTTTTTTAGGTCCCCTACAGCCATTCAGAGAGCTAAAATTTCTGTATATTTTACTGATACCTTTCCTCTAGGTTTCTTCCAACCATCTACTAAAATGTTCATTGCATGTGTCATCCTTGTATTTTCCCAGGTTTCACTTATCCATTCATCTCCCTGCTAAAACTTCCCCTCTGTGGGTATGTACTTCATTTACCATTTCCAAAGTGCCAAGTCCCCTTGATGGGACTGCTGGACTCCCTTTGAAAATCAGATTAATAATTGAAGTCAACTAAATTTGAAACTCTCAGTCTTGCTGTGCTCTGTAATTTCAGCATAAACAATAGAATAGAAAAATAAAATAATATACAATTAGTAGGGTTTTGACACTCCTGCACAGCATTAAGTTTATCAACAATACAATACAGCTGATTGCAAAATAGCAGCTTCCATTTTGTGAGGAATGTTTCAGATCAGGGTAAAGTAGGTCTAAAATTCTTTATGCCAGCAGCTCATATATAAATCAGTAATTACTTTTTTTTGGACATATATTTCTACATTTGCTGTGCCAACAGTCAGAAATTTTAATGTTAAGGTTGCACTAAGTGTGTTTAGATTAGCTTATTTGGAGATCTGGAGAGTTCTTTCATCTAACAACGATCTACTCCTGATACAGCTCAGTCAGCTCCACAGTTAATGTTATCATCTAGAAACAAGGAAAATAAACATAAATACTCCCTATATGTTAATGAGAGTGTGCCACAGACAGAGAATAAAGATTTCTATGGAGTAATGCATCTTATGAGCCTACTGTCAAATGAATCAATTGATTTCCCCATACCAAACCCTTGTCATGCAACAGATTAAAAAATATATTCCATTAAAAGTTTACTTGCAGAAGATAATTAATGATCATAGTTCTACTGACAGATCTGGTATTTTTGCTATATTTGTTACCTTCAAATAGACTTTATTTTAGCATAAACAATCATTCATCACAGAAACTGAATTGGCTATTGCATATTATATTATATTGCATATTGCTGTACCAATAGTCACTCCATTTTGTCCTGGAAGCCTGAGATAGAAGGAGCGACAGACTGATAATTACCCGTTTATCAAAACAATCCCTCCAGCATGTACTGTTTTCATACTCTTTCCATTTCTAAAACATTCAATTGGGCTTTCATCCTTATACTTCTGACATGTTTGTTTGTTTCCTTTGTTTGTCTTTGATGTTAACACTTTGTTTGAAAAATGAGAGGTTACACTGGAGAAACCCCAGCAATCCCCCTGCACAACTAATAACTTCTTTTTGGGTTTTTTAGTTTTTCAAATGATTAAATGAAAGAGAAATCTGAGTGGTCCTTTCATAACTTGATTATCATACATGATCATGTAGGATGCATCACATCAGATATTTTATGCTGGTCTTAATTTTTTTTTCAGTCAAATGTCTCTTTGAGTCACCATCAATCACAATGGTGGCATCACTGACAAAAGAGCTGAAATATACTTAATGCTTTCATGAAATATGGAGAAATATTTGCAGTAAAAGCACATAGACATGCATCCATTTAGTTGCTAATGCAGTATGTTAAAATGTCTGACGTGACTTAATCATTACTGTGCTTTTACTGAAAATCAACATTTTCAACATCTACTTATGTCATTGGATGATGCAGGTCATAAGAAATCTTCCATTATTTTTTTTCCTATGAATAAGAAAATGTATGTGCAAGATAACACATTAATCCTTCATGTGTAGGCATACCTTTTACAACTCTCATCCTCCTCCCAAGGGATTTTTAAAATAAAGTTTGATGAATCATTAAAAAGGAATGAGTAAAACATTATGGCAAAGTAGACAAATTCTATTAACAGATTTTTAATTAGCTTTCAGTGGTTAAACAAACCCAATAATTCAATATTGCCAGTGTTTATGAAAATGCAACTGTATTTCATATGTGCTTTTGTCATAGTTACGACAATTTTCATTTTAAAAATATAGATAAATTATAATTTTAAGGTCAATATCAAAGGAGAACTTCAGATTTAAAATTCATTATGGAAACACAAATACAAGATATAAAAAATCCAATTCCAAAAAGAGTATCTTTAAAAATGTGGGTTAATATTTTTCCAAAGTTGTTCTCGTTTAACTCTTCTCCACTTTGAAGTGTTCTACAGTTTATTTTCTGACACTGTATAAAAACATGTTATCTTCATATAACTTATATATTAAATCCTAAATATATCTAGTTTATTTTTATCTTTCAAAGGATACCTTATTTTCTTACTTTTTTACCATTAGGCTTTTAAGACACTAAGACATTTTTGCTTATTTTTATCAAAGCTGATCTCTGAGGTTTCTAGTCAACATGTAAAATTCAAAGAGACTCTTGTAAAGATGGTATTTACCTTATTCTGCTTTTCTAATAATCATGATTACAGTATTTCCATTTAATGCCAGTTTCATATTTTTTTCAGGCTTTTGATTTTTATAAATATAAGCCTCAATGTATTCTATATGATTAAACATTTTTAAATACCTCGGTAACAATTGCTTGTAGTGATTTAATACCTCATGACAGTCAACTTTTAGTGTGATCAAAAGGAAAATCCAGCATGGTGATAATAGTTCTTTCCTTATTTAAAATTATTCTCATGTTGATATGAGGAAAAACTGAGTTGCGTATTCCTTGCACTTTAAATTAATATTATAGTATAGAAATTAGAAAGTATAAATAGAGGGGACTGGTTTTAACTTTTTCATATCTTGATTTAATAATGCTGAATGCATATGTGGTGCACATTTTAATTGCAGACGTGGTCATCAGAGAAATGACATCTTCCTCAGGTTAGATATGTGATTCTCCTTCATTTCATTGTGGCTTTCTTATTGTAATTACTGTGGATTACATCTCTAACAAACAGAATCATTCTGCAGCTCTCATATAAACTCATGATTTAATCATAGATCACAGTCAACATCTCATTTTGTTTTTTATTTGCTTGAAACATCAAGGTTTACCATTTCAGCTACTGAATTATGCAAAGCTTTTCTCATCAGTTTGAATCTTCCATTGTGAATGCTCCTGAATATTGCAATTTATTTCCCTTTCTTTTGCAGGTTTTACACTTTCATGTAGTTGTTTTAAAGCAGATGATCGCCTGTGTTTTCAGTTTCTTCATGTGCTTTTTCATTTGTATTTCTTTTCACAGATGAAGATGACACCTCAGTTAGTACTCCACCAGCAGGTTAGGACTGTGATAGTGCTCTGAGTGTGTATGTATGTATGTATGTATTTTTCTCTTGAATATTAATGAAGAAAGAGTCCAAACCAGCAGACTGAACTCAAAAGATAATTTAGAAAATTTTAGAAAATGCCCTATATTTTATAAATCTCTGTTCAGAAGTACCAGACCCTTATATCAGTTAAGTCACTTTCCAGTCCTATCTTGAGGTCTTTAGTAGATCTCCCAGGGGAAGGTGAAATATTGGTAGATCCAAAAGCAACTCCAGATAAATAAATATACTGTTTAAATAATCCAAATACTGTCCCTCAGACAAATATTGAGGAACCAAAATTCCTCTGTTACCTGGAGCTACACAAATCATGGAAAAAACATAAGCCTCATGTAACCTTTCTACAGAAATTCTTGAACAGAATTAAACTAATTTAGATTTTCCAGAGAAAAGTGGGAAAGATTTCTGGGGGTTTTTCTTAGCTGTTCACTTTTTTCTGGTATTCAAGTAGTTTGTGGATATGGTCCCAAATATTTAGTCTAATCTTCTTGTATGAAGAATTGATGTTCTTAAAATCCCAGTGATCTGAGGTCAGTTAAGCTGTGATCTCTGAGCTGGTGTCACCTAAATTGCTCTTCCCTTTCAGATGGGATGTCTAAGCCAGCGGAAAGAAAGGATTCAGGTGAGACCTCCTGAGAAACATGACAAAACAATCCCAAAATTACATAATAAAAAATACTTTTTAGACTTCATTTTTAAAAGGTAATACTTTATTTTCATTGTTTAGACAGCAGCAAACTATAGCTGTGAAGTATCAAAGTATCAGGGCAAATCGATTTCTAGCAGCTAAACCAGGCGTGAGAGAAGGCTGTGCTGCACAGAACAGGACATGTATTTGACACATACATACATACTTATCTATCTATATCTGTGTCTGTATAGATAGATACATAGCTGTTCCATTCCTCCTCAGCCTACAGGAATTCCATTCCTACATTCAGCCTCACCCGAATCCCACACACAGGTCCCAGAAGACTGTAGGAGAATGGCTTCTTCTCACACCTCAAAGGATGGTGGGGAAAACTTAGCAAAATCATCATAACCTCTTTCTTCCTACCCTGGCAGGTAACCCACATTGTACCCACTCTTGTGGTTTCAGGATTTGCAGCCTCTGGAACAAAATGAGCAGCTGGTACTTCAACCATGGTTATGGACCTGGCATAGCCACCTATGCCAGCCTGTGTCAAACCCACCTCCCCTTCTGTTTGTTTAATAAATAGGAAAGTGTTAATAGCTAGAGGTGATGATAATATTTAGGTGTTCCTTTATGTGGTACCAAATTAATGACTCTGTGTAAGCTTTTTTACGTTTATTAATATCCTTTTTCCATTTCACCCCGTGGCATGTTAGGTTTTTTATTGCACGTGACCAGATCCTCGGCTATCATCACTTCATCCTCTTCCCACCAATAACCTTCACTTGTTCTCATGTTGTTTCCATATATTGCCATGCTAGAGTGGTATAATCTAAGCATTTAGATTATGGAGAGTATATATAGATATGTATCTATATATATTTGTGTTCATTTATGTCTGTGTAAATAATTTCATGTATGTGTGTATATATGTGTACATACATGTGTGTATATACAATAAGGTCCTTACCTATGAGAAATATTGTACAAGCAGGCATATACAGAGGTGCTAGGCACACCACCCACAATTGACTGAAACACAAAGACTTTATAGAAAAGCTATCTAGCATTTAGATACCTTTTTAAAACTCATTATAGACTTTAGGATGATAAAACCTCTTTTTTTTTTTAATTTTCCCGTGGTTGCCATCAGCTGTGTCACATTTGTGAGTGGTAGAAATTTTCATGAGTTGAAAAGGTTCCCACAGTAGTAATCACTACATATCAGAAAGAGTATTCTTACCTCTAACTTTAGTTAGTTTTCCCTTTGTACTGGCAGTAACTCCTCAAAAAACAGAAATGCGGCATTTGGACTGCAGATTGGAATATGAGACATGAGCTTTTCCTCTCTGCAGAAAGTGAGCAGAAAACAGACAGGCATTCACTGCCTTTCTCTCCTTGTACTTTTTGCTAGGAATCAGGTTTGACCATGGTTTTACCCAAGATGTAATGGCATAGCACAAAGCCAGGGTTGTCCAGATAAACAGAGACCAGAAACACACAGCTGTCCTGGTACAGTGCTCTGCCCTGAGGAGAGCACTCATTGGCTACTTCTCTCAGTACTGTTGTTACTTTTCAGTTCCAAAATCTCCCAGTTTCCAGAAGAGAAGCTGCTGTGTCTGAACATATTTCACAATCATTTCCATCTGACAAACTACTTTTTCCATAAAATATCACATAAAATTCAGATGGCAGGACATGGTATTGACCGATCCCCAAATTCTCTGCTTCTGTCATGGCAGAAAAGAAGAAAGTTCAGAAGTGAGCTTTATTCCTGACCCACTTTGCAGATACAGAGGAAGAACCAGCTTGTACAATGGACTTAGTTTGGGTTGAGAGAGATCCACTGAAACTGTGCATCAGATGTAGGGATTTTTGTGCTTCTAGCTGTTTGTGTTTTCAGAACCTCCATCTCTTCTGAAAAACAAAGAGCTGATTCTGTGTATCACCTCTGTAAAGCACTCATGGTTGAATGCTGGTGCCCTTCAAGTTGCTCAGTGCCCATCCTGGCTGATCAGGTTCCCCTCTCTTCCTCCCTGAGTTTCATTTTCTGTCACCACAGAGGTAGTGTTCTTGCAGGAACTGTACACAATGTGATAGCCAAGCAATGGATGTCAGTGTGAACAAAAGCTTACATGTCTTTCAGGACATCTGAAGAGAAAGGTGCTAGGGCTAGAGAGTTTAGGAAGTTCAGGTAAGTATACTTTGGAGGGAATAAAACACCCTCAGATGATTGATATTTCCCCTTCTCTCTGCATCTCAGTATGGTCTCTTGGAGAAGGAGCTCCGGAAGAGTCAGAAAAACGCGATGACGCCCAAAGATCCACTTTATTCGTCGAGAAACCTCAGAGTGGGACAGTGAGTGTCGGTAAGTGTCTAGGAACAAAACCAAAAGCCACTCCCAGAGACAGAGGCTGAGCTGGGAATGGCGTGTGCACATTCTGGGGCACTCCGGTTCTGTCCTCAGCTGCAAGGACTGCCTCTGGTTTTAGCTGGATGTGAACTCCACTCTGAAGACAAAAGGACTGTATGGAGAGATGCAAACCCCAATTGCTTAATTCAAGACAAGCTCAAAATCTAATAATTTACTGAGCATGAGGTAAATGGTAAGAGGTATAGTTGCTGGGGAAGAAAGCTGGTTATTTTGATACTGTTGGCTGTACTGTTATTGATATATCAGGAAGATCTTATGCAGGATAGCAGCAGAAAGCTTCCAGACCCAAAATCATTAACTTCTGTACCACTGCAGTACTTTCACAGTCTGTGTGACTCCATCTGACTCTTGATTTTGTGGTAGAACACATGGAGGCTGAATGGAGCAGAAGTGAAAGGAACTTGTAGAGCTGCAACTGACCAACCACATGCTCCTCAACAGCTGTGTTACTCTTTTCTCTTTCTGAAAGGTGGGAATATTACATTTATAGCCAAAGTAGAAGCCAAAGATCTTCTCAGAAAGCCAAATGTTAAGTGGTTTAAAGGAAAATGGATGGATCTGGCCAGTAAAGCAGGGAAGCACCTGCAGCTGAAGGAGTCCTTCGAGCGTCACACTAAGGTGTGTCTTCACTTTTCCTTCTTATGGGAGCAAAGCTCCAATGAGAGCTTAAAGATCAGTTTAAGACAACAGGTAGAAGTTCTAGAGCAGGGAAGTCTAACCCTGGCTTCCCCACACAGATTTCAGTGGTGATCTCTGACCCTCTGCAAAAGCAGATTTTCTGCCTCCCAGCTCAGGACAAGTAATGGTGGGGAAATAAAATTTTCCTGATGCCATTTCTGGGTTCCAGTTTCTTTTCAGAGCCCATTATTTGAGTTATTCCTTGTTTCTGGTGCATGTCTGAAAGACTCATGTTTTAATTTCTGCTTTGGGCAAGTGTATTTCCCACATTAATGAATAACTATGCTTGATCTTTAGATTCATACATTTGAGATGCAGATCATCAAAGCTAAGGAAAATTATGCAGGGAACTATCGCTGTGAAGTGTCTTACAAGGACAAATTTGATAGCTGCTCTTTTGACCTTGAAGTCACTGGTAAGGTTCCATTTGTATCTGTAAAGATTTATAAGGGTTTCTTTCTTTTTTTTTTTTTTATTTGAAATGACTTGATCTTGTTCAGACCCTTTAAATGAAATAATACTTAATGTGAATGTTTTTAGTGTAGAGCTCAGAGAATTTTCTTGTGTCTGTAATTTATTGTCTAAATGAACACTGTGATAGATACCATATGAGACATTTATCCAAAAATTAGGAAAGCTGGCAGGTAAAACCAGTATTGAACTGAAATCAGGCTCTGGCACACAAAACCCAGGGCTTTGTGTGTGTGCTTAGAGGTCAGCAAGGCAGGGGCCAGCCTGGCTCCATCCATTCACTGTCTGTGGATCAGAACCATTTAATCTGATCCAGGCTATCCCAAAGGGTTAGTTTACACAAGGGGAATTCCTCTTTGCCCTGAAAATAAATGTGAGTCTGTAGCTGTAGAGGAGACTCTGTCTCCTTCCTCTGATGCTGAGAGTACTGAGAGAGCACAAGATGCCAGTAGGGGAGAAAACATAGGAAGTGGGAAGACAAAAAGGCCAGAGCCTGTGAATAAGGCAGGCAGGGCAATGGAGAGAAACATCAGAGAAACAGATCACCTATGCAGAACTGCAGAAAGTACTTCAGATAAATGGTACACTTAGCACTGAGCATTTTTGCAGATACCACAACCTAATGCCAAAGGGGAAGCACAAATGTTGGTCATTTAGCAAGAAACTGAACAAATTTCATATTCCAAATCACACTGATTACATAAATTATTCAAATTATGTTCTTAATTCCTGTGTTACCGTTATTTCATAGAATCTTCCCAAGCTGCTCCATCCATTGACATCAGATCTGCTTTCAAAAGAAGGTAACTTCAGTCATCCTATCAAGTTCCTCAGTAATGGACATTAATAGCATGCACAGAACTCATGTCAGATAATTGTATCAAGTACTTTACAAAAATGTATTTCTAAATATAGATTAAAAAAGTGTGATTTAGAGTAATTGGTGGTGGGTAGAATGAAGTAGTTACAGCACATAGACAGAACATGTGATATTAAGTATCCCTGCTGTGAAATTACAAGCGTCATTAATTTAAAGGAAGATTGAATATTTAAGTAAATTAAATATATGTTTCTTTGGAGGTTTTTAAAATTTTATTTTCATTCACTAAAATATTCTACTGCAAATTTTCTGAAAGCTGTCAGCCACAATATGAAAGTTCCTGGTCCCAATCATGCACTGATTAAAGGCAGAGAGAAAATTCACATTGATTTCAAGAAGACAGGATCTGTCTTTGTTACCTTACAGTAAACAGTAAATACCATCAGTAAGGAAAAACAACAAATAGTATAGTACAGAGAATGTAAGATACAGCATTGTGTCTTAAAGTTTGTTACCTTTCTGATAAAGTAGTAATTCTAACCAGTATAGATGTCATCTTTTTGTGATGAAATATATAAAAATATATATAATTAAAATATTTTACAAACAGATAATGATTGCAGCTTGTTAATTACAAGTAAAGCAGTAATTCAGTGATAACTGGTTTCATTTAGAGGGCTTTAAATTAAAGATAAATACAAAAGCTGTTACATTCAAGGTGCATTTCCTTCTTTAGCACATTTGAAAAATACAGTAACTACTCTGCCCAAGCAAATTAAGATATCTCAGTATTTTCTGATTTTCTAAGTAATATTTCGCATGTAAAATCTTGATGAAACTTTGTCTTCATTTCAGTTAAGATTTCCACTGTTTTCCTTTTTTTACATATATTTAGGACATTTATTTTGTCTATATGTGCTCTATGATAAGGTAACTCTGCTAAAGATCACATCATAGAAAGAAATGCACCTTCATAGGACTGTGATTCTAGTCATAAAAATGGACAATTAACTGTTTTATTCTTTTTTATAACTATTTTCTCCCTTCATTTAGAGAAAGGCTAAATCTTTGAGGTTAAGTACTTTTTAATCAGTATTTGACAGAGCTATGCATTGTTAAAAGCATCACCCAGCAATGCAAATCTTTGTTTTGTATTCACAGCAAGAGATCAGCACAAGCCCTTTGTTTTGTCCACTACAGAAATGAAAAACAAAGCTGGTTGTGTTCACTAGCTGCCATTTGTTTGTGTTACTGAAATCTAACACAAACCTTGGCAAATTTATGTACTCAGTTACAAAAATTTGCCATCAAAGTATAAGAAGAAGCAATACAAACCTTTGTGTTATTTTTCACAAGTTCCTACAGAAACATAATCCGTGTGAAAAAGCATACAAGTTTGTGTTGATTTTATACAATTATTTGTGTTTTGGACAGTGTTGAGTGTATGAGAAGCGTAGAGCATTTGCAATGTGTGTTGTCTAAGTCTTCCTGTATTTAAGAAAGATTTGATCTTTTTCTGTTAATAACAGCGGTGAAGGACAAGAGGATGCAGGAGAACTTGACTTTAGTGGTCTCCTGAAACGTAGGTGAGAACCAAGTGATGCAGTGAGCAGGTGTGGATTGCAAACCACTAGGTTCGCACACAGAAACAGTCAGGAGTAGCATTAATAACTCCTTAAGGACTTTGTGACCTTTCAACTCTTTCATGTTTCTAAGTATTTTTATTCTCATAGTATAATATGCAAACATTCAGTTTATTTTACCTCTAATTGCACAGAAAAGAAACCTCAGATTACAGTGTGCTGGGAAAAGAAGTGAGCCTCAGCCTGAAGAGGCCAATAACATTTTGTTCACTCGCTGTTTCTTTTGTGTTTGCATGGAAGGCAGAGGGAGGAAATTTCCTACACAGGGATGAGCAGTACAGAAAATTGAGTCTGGTGCAACAGTAAAAAACCTGCAAGGGTTAAATTTATCTCTGTGGATACATCTTCACTTGATTTTATAAGCATCCTGATATGAAAAAATTATATATTGTGTTTTCAAGTCATCGATATTGGTATGATTCTTTGTAGCCATTTTTTTAAAATATGTACACACAAGTGCTCAGTCATGTTTTATTTAACTCAAATGTTTGGATGGAAAAAAAACTGGGGTATATGTTTCTCTGATTTGCCTTGAAAATCTGGTGTTATGATAGTTATGTCTCTAGTTATCTCTGATCTTAAACCCAGTTTAGTCTTTCACTAGGTTAAGACAAGATAGTTAATTTATCATCTTTTAAAATCGAGCAGAGAAATTCTAAATGCAATGGAAATCAATGGCAGCTGATCACAGAGAACTGGAAAAGGAATTACATCCTTTTTTTACTTACTCTGAAAGAGGAAAATCTGTAGGATTAATTACATTAAAAGGTCACAAAGGGTTCATTGGCTGTGAGGGCAAGAATAGCATTTAAGCAACTAAAGCACCCAGGAAAAGCTGAAACTGAAAGCAGACAAAGAATTACCTGGACTAGTTCCAATCCACCAGGTCTTTGGTTTTTCAATCTTCTCATCCCTAATTAGGACCTTCAGTTTGTCTTTTCATCCTACTAATCAAACTTGCCATGCCAGTTCTCATGACCGCCTGTGTGGTGTTTCAGTAGTAACATGAAAAATGCATGCGAGAGTTCTTGGTGTTTTTGTGGAAAGATAAATGTGGTTTAAGAGACATTATGACTTTACTAACTATTAACTCTTAAGATTTGTAAGTTAAATACTGTACAGCCTTATAAACGTGGAATACCTATTGTGTGTTTAATGGATAAAGCAAATATTTAGTTTTTAGACACCATTATTTGACTTTGGTCAAATTGGTTCACCTTGCTTCAAACCCTGAAATGTAACCTCATATTTCTGAGCTTAATTGAATGAAATTGTTAATTAAGCCACTGTGTGGATATTAATATCCATGTTTGTGGATATTAACATCCATTATTATGAAGACAAATCCATGGCTTTATTTCAATTTTTATAACAGGCAATGTTGGAGGTGCATACTTTCTCCTTTTTTATGGTTGTATGACCAAGGAAAGACCTAGAACTTTTCCCTTTTGGTTCATACTATTTGAAACATGTTTTTTTGTTGGGTTTTTTTTGTTTTTCTATTTTCTTTTTTTCAAAAAACAAACCTAAATGCATACAATCAATATACTGTCTATTTTCTGATTTTCTGCTGGTTGGCAGACAAACGTATCAAGTCTTATCTCAGTAAGCCACACAATGACTGGATATTCTTTGTCAATGCAGTGGATCAGTAGCAGCTTGACATTCCAAAAGCCACAAGATCAAAAAAACACTCAAATATTTAGGTCCTTGTTTTGTTGTTTTTTGGATTTTGGGGTTGTTTGGGGTTTTTTTGGGGGGTTGGTTTTTTTTTTTTTTTTTTGGTGGTTTGTTGTTGTTGTTGTTGTTTTAAAAAGTACATCTTGCAACAAAGTGCACATATTTAGGAAAGAGATCTGAAAGTGATATCGTGGCAAGGTCAGTGTGCTTACAAAATACCATGCTCTGTTTGGCCTCTGGCCTCAGCTCAGACTACTGAGGTCTCAGAACAATAATGGCTTGCTCTAAGCATCAAAATTTGTTCTCCAGCTATGCAAGAGGAAAACGAGCCTGAGACTGAGTCTTTCAGTCTGGTTGAAATCAGGATCCTCATTCTCAAATGCTGCCTGATTTAAAGGGGAGCTTTATTTGGATTCCCCCAGAGTGCACATCTTCTTGGCATGGGTAGACACTGCCTGGTGAGCAGCCAGGCCTGGGAGAGGACAGTGCTGCCCCAGGTGGGGCTCGGCTTTTACAAGTGTTTGAGGGCTGGTCTCCACCTGTCCCCATGCAGAGGAAATCTCACTGAAATGGCAGCATTCACTGGACAGTCACCCTCCGGAAAGCACGGGCATGGATAAAAGGAACAAAATATAAAATTCCATACCTGAGATTGTCTAACTTACATTGCTGTCTCAGAATTATTGTATTTGAAAGACTACTCAGGGAGAATCTCTCTTCCTTTTTAAAATTACAGACATATTATGAAAATTAATAAACTTAATGGACTAAACAGCAAAGTGGTTTCCATGGTTCCTCATCCAACCATGCAGAGATTCTCAGGGATCTTTAGTGCTGTTTCTGTATATATCAAAGAAAATCCTCTCTTAGACTCCATAAAGCTCATCTCTAACAGTGTCTTGCTGCAAAACTCAATATTTTTTTTACTTCTCAAAAGTTTATTTTCTCTCTCTGTTCTCAAAAGTACTGATTTTGTTAGACAAGCTAGATCAAATTGGAATGATTCTGGTCTGATCCTTTCCTAGTGATATTACAGGAGGGAAAAAAACTCTAGATTTCTTCTTCAATTCCAGTATTGTTCTCGCAGTTCACTTTTTTGAACTAAATTGTCAATCCAAAAAAATATAATTTTATTTAGGGGGCTTTCATTGTTCTGTCATTTAATGGCTGCCATTGTGAAAATAATTATACTTCTCTTTGCTGGTTGTCTTAGCCTGGAGTTGCAGATAGTGTTGAATATACAGTATTGAACAATACAGTGTTGAAACTTCTGTGTAAAGGTGATTCCTCTCACAGGCCTCTGAACACATTTCCTGCTCTTAAGACTGAGATACACATGGTAGCAAACAGATCTATCCTTCAAGTCCAAGCTGGTGTGGAAATCTCCAGTTCCTATTCATTTGACAACTTTAAGTAATGCTGAGAAGCACTGTTGTAACTATAAACAGACACAGATTCCCCTGCATTTCAATGTCATGTTGCCAGTCACCCCCAGTAGCAATTACAGGGACACAGGGTTTGAAAACATTTTTATATAATTTTGAAATATACAGATTAGACTCAGTGGTGCCATCATAAATTGTGATTGATTCCACTCAAGTTACAGCAGAAAAAACTGATTTAAGTGGGATTAGCCTGTATGCTATTACATTTTCAAATTGTATTTTTTTAAAGCATTGAAGCAATATAAAAATTCTCATAACTGATGGTATCAGAAAAGGACAAACTAAAGCTTGCATTCAAATTCTGCCTTGAAGTGTAAAGTAAGGAGTGAATGTCATTCTGAGCTATTCCACTCATACTGAGTGCAATAAAAAAGATATGATGGCAGCCTTCAAGTTTTGGTCAAAACATTTTTAGCTTCATCACAGATTCAGCTTCACCTGTTCTTCACAGTGTGATAAAGCCTCGCTAACTTTTCTCCCATAATTTTATTTTGCTAATGTCAGAGAGGTTAAGCAGCAAGAGGAAGAGCCCGAGGTGGACGTGTGGGATCTCCTGAAGAACGCGAATCCCAGCGAGTACGAGAAGATTGCTTTCCAGTATGGCATCACCGACCTGCGGGGCATGCTGAAGCGCCTGAAGCGCATGCGCAGGGAAGTGAAGAAGAGTGCAGGTATGGATGGAGCAGAACATTCCTGTGCTCGTTAGTCACACACAACTGCTTACCTTAAAAACCCAAATATGCTTCACTTCCACACAAGGGAATTTTCACACTACAACTTGTTCCTGCAAGGAATCAATCAGAAGGCAGCTTTGGTCCATGGTGGAAGCATAAACACCTTATCCAACTCAGTGCTTATCTACAGCATCCCTCCCTCTCAGACAAAAACTGGTTCCATCTGGAACAATGTCCCCCAGGTGTGTGGAAAGGTGTTACCTGATCAAACAATACAGAAATTAGACCTTGTTTTACCATCAACATCTTCTGCTCTAAACAGAGGTCACTCCAAACACGTGTGGTGTCTGCTTTTCATAATCTCGTTTTGCACTTAATCTCCATTGCTCAGAAATCACAGCTGTACCAGAAACCTCCACCCTGCACTGGGTGAGGACATTCAGACCTGTCTTTCCCCATCAACCCTAATGAATAGTATGAGAGGTGAATTGCATACAGAAATATATATATACATGTGGGTATAAAATACATGTATATGCCACAGTATATGTTTGCATATGCAAATAAATACAATGCACTGCCCATTATACTCTTGTGGCATCTGCTTGTTCTTGAACAGCATTTCAGAACTGGATGCAGTACATTCATTTGCTGTGTCACTGGTTTCCTGGAGGCGTCCCTTTTATGTGGGTGAAGTCCTCCACAAATCCAGCTGTAATCCAGATGCCTGATACACCCTCTCTCCTCATCCATTACCTCACATCATAACATATCTTATGGTACTACACATTCCTTTCTATTTGTGTATTTCATTTGATGCATCTACCCAGTCCTACTTGGAATACACTCACACTGCCAAGTTTTGAAGAGATACCAGCTTGATCTTGGTGAGGATAACCAGATGTGCACAGCTTTGTGCTTATTCTAGTGTTTCTAGATAATTCCATGCAGACCAGTGTGAGAATATCTCGTGATGCATAACATAGTGTGCATGTATTCTGACAGCTTTGACGAGATTTATGCAATGTTATTTCAGCATCCATGTTGTTTTCTGATCTCATGTCAAAATAACACTTGACTTCCACAACAGCTTTTGCCAAAGGCCTCGATCCTGCATACCAGGTGGACAAAGGAGGTAAAGTAAGATTCATGGTGGAGCTAGCAGATCCAACAGTGGAACTCAAGTGGTATAAAAATGGCCAAGAAATACGACCAAGTGCAAAGTAAGTGATTTTAGCATATGTGAGCAATAAAATGGACACACATCTACTCCCTTGACAAGTGTGTTGCCTAGATCTATCTCTTTGCCCAGGTGAACCAATTTTACTTCCGAATTTCATGAGAAATTCGGAAGTAAAAGTGAAGAGTATGCAAATAATGCTGTGCTGCTCAGGACCCAGAAAAGTACATTGTAGGCTAAATGTAATATAGATTGTCTCCTTTGTCTCAAGACAAAAGTCTTATAGAGATCATAAAAAAAAAACATGGTGCCATTTTCTACTCAGTAGTTTTCAAAAATGAGGAAGCACTGCCAGTAAATAAATCACTTGTCCTTGGTCCCATGTCTGGAGGTGGACACAATCTTTCTACAGTAATTTTGTGCTAAGAGCAGAGATGTTGACATCACACACTTACCCACCCAGCTCATAAACCCCAAGAAAAGGGGTGTGAGCTTTGTCTCATCTTCCACTCCTCTGTTAACACCCTGAAGTCAACAACCTGCACCATCAGTCATGAACAACAGGTCTAGTGTACACAAGCTTCTTCACCTGTACCACCTGCACATTGGTTTATTCTCTGGTTTTTCCTAGAAGTGCAGGTGCAGACATTTGAGTACATGTAGAGCAGTGCCTGGAAGATGAGCCCAGTCCTTTTTGTGGGCACAACCAGCTCTTACAACTTGGTGCAGAAAACCCCATTCCACAGTAGACACACCTGGGGAAGATGTGCAAAATGTAATGTTTCTCAAATGTTTCTCAGCAGCAGGAAGTCCTAGACAATTTATCCAGTGACCAGTTTAAAAAATATAGTAATTAACAAAGGACCTTTTTACAGAAATGAGGCAGATTTCCTTCATTCAGTTGAAATCAATAAAGGATTTTGGTTAAAATTCATGATTGACATAAAAATGGATAATGGAGTATATTTTCTTTAGCCGCGATATTGCTCTATGAGCAATTCAGAGGTGTTTTGAAGGCAGCTCTATGGATTCCTCTCCAGCAGGAGGGGCTGGATTGAGTGCTCCAGTGCATTTCTACCAGGCTGCTGAAGCAGCTGTCAGATGCTAATGAGCTTTGGTCATTACAAACCTGCAGCAGATCTAAACTGGTGACATAAAGGTGAAAGGCTCCATATCCCGTTACCAAAACCACATATCCTGTTACTGATATCTTGTGCCATCTGGCCTACCAATAATATAAACCCCTTAACTTTGGCTATTATTACACTTCACAAAAATGTTGGAATGAGTGATGGTGTCCTCTTACTGGTTATTTTCAGCTTTACTCATCTAGAGTTTCAGACTCCATTTTATTTGCCATCATTTGACTCCAGCTTCTTCTTTTTTTAATTTCTTCTTTTCATATCACCCAGACCTGTGATCTTGGAACAAGCCAGAAGCAGCTCATTGCCACTCTGCACCACAGCTCTTTTTTTGCTAAAAGTTTATGACTCTAAACTTGGAACTCAAGTTCAAGCTCTATTGAAACTTGGAGATTGCTTCCAAGGATAATTTTCCCAGTACTGTGTAAAAACCAGATTTTTTGCTTCTAAAAATCTATACATCACTTTCTACATAAAACAAAAGGGGTCCAGAAGTGTTGCTAATGTGTCTTTGCTGAATTCCTGTCCAAACAGATACATTTTTGAGCACAAAGGAAACCAGAGAATTTTATTCATCAATAACTGTACGATGACAGACGATGCTCGCTATTATGTTACAGCTGGTGATGAGAAATGCTCCACAGAACTGTTTGTGAGAGGTAACTATGTCAGCTTGATGCTGTTTCACCTGCCCTAAATTTATGTGACATCTTTAGCTGCAACAGAAATTATCAGGGAGGATCTGGTTTGGTACACTTTTGAATTTGCATTAGCAGCTTTTAGGATCACTTGGTATTTCTGTGATCCCTGGCCTTTTTTTTTCTCGCCCTGTAGTTAGCAGCTTAGTGAAAACCCTGAAATGGGGATACCCATTTCAAGTTGCCCCATACCAAGTCAACTTAATACTTACTGTGCATTGGATCTAGTGGGGCTGTAGTGCCCCTCAAAATTTTAAGCCATTTTGGAGACCTGTGTGTCAAAGCACTGGCTTCCCCTAACACTACACTTGGTACCTGAGGATTCTGATATTGTCCAAGTGCCCTCAGGTCAGACTTTCTAAAAGCCAGTTTTTATTCCATTTACACTGATTTGAGGGAAGACTCTATTAACAGTTAGGAATGGGAGGCCATATCTTCACACTCTTTGCTCCCATGGTGTTGATTATCAAAGCAAAACAGGTATTAATGTGAAGAAATGTTACTTTTATTGAGTAAATTTCCTGCTAGCATTCTAAAGAGGAACAACTTTTCTGATTTAAGGCAGAAAAAGTTGCACTGATACTCATATTAGAACTTGAAAGTAATACTGGCTCCTACAGCATGATTTATTAAATCTCTTTCACTCAGTTTTCCCTGTCAGATTGTAAATCTGTAATTTTTTCTTTCCAAAGATCCTCCGATTTTGGTGACCAAAGGCCTGGAGGATACCAGCACCTATGTTGGTGAACGAGTAGAGCTGAGCTGTGAAGTGTCTGAGGATGATGCAAACGTGAAATGGTAAGACATGCTTTGAACAGCTTCCATGAAAATAAAACCCAGAAGCTTTTAATCATGGGCAAAAATCCAGGCAGCTTTTCCTACACCAGTAAACCTGAAAATTGTTAAGAAAATCTCAATAAAACTTTATCCAAAAATGTAGCAACACCAAAAATACCCTTATACATTCATGGATGAGTTTGTTTAACCTTTTCTAGCACCTTATAGTCTTGTGAAGTCTTCTCTAGGAGTTTCAGTCTGTGGAAGTCTTACTTGCACAGGATTTCCTTTGGAAAAATAAAAATTCTTTCCTTTCCATTAGGTTTAGAAATGGCGTAGAACTTTCCAATGATCCTAAATCTCGGTATCGAATTAAGGTTGAGGGTAAAAAACACACTTTGGTCATAGAGGAAGCTGCCAAAAATGACACTGCAACTTACTCAGTAATGACAACTGGAGGGCAATCAGAAGCCAAGCTTTCAGTTGACTGTGAGTATCATCCACCTTGCTCTTGAATTCATATGCCATAGTGTGCTGGTATCCAGAAGTGAACAATTTTCTTGCCTTTCCCTGGAGGTTGAAAAGGAGACTTTAACTTCCATACCAATTTTTTTGCTGTGAATCTCTAGAATAGTGACTTCCCTTTAGACACTATTTCCAGCTGCAGGCCATGAACTAGTTCTGTTTGTTAACTTCCTGTCACTCCATTAATATGGAAAACAAAGCGATCCATCCAAAGGTTCAATAGGTCATAAAGTGAATTTTCAAGGGAAGTACCTGCTTTTCTTCAGGCCTTTCAGGTTTTCAGAGGAAAGCCAAACCTAGGCACAAGCACATGACTGTGTAGTCATCTCAGCTTTGTTTGTGCAATATCTCTTTAAAGTGCTTGTGTCTTTAAACAAAACTTATCTGATCCATCCTCTGAAGTTATTTTGCATTATGCATAAATGTACATTTTTATTTGTAATACTCACGTTGCTCTTGACTATTTTGTACAAGTTGGCACCCTGAGTAATTAATGCTGTTTTATTATTAAGTTGGAAATTACCCCCCCATGGTTACTGAGCTCCATCATCTTCCTTTAATGCATTTGCTTCTGTGTTCCTAAGTGAGACCACTGAAGATATCACTTGCACTAGAAGACCAGACTGTGAGGCTGGGACAGGAAATCCACTTGAAGTGTGAGATATCTGAGAATGTGGAAGGGAAATGGTACAAAAATGGGCAGCTGATTGAAGCTAGTGACCGTGTAAAGCTTTATCACAAAGGAAGGTAAGCCTGTTGTGTATTGACGTGGCTTTTGGTGGAATGACGTTGTGGAGTTGTGCCAGTATGGGGGTTACCACACTAAAAATTATCTGCTAATCAAGTCTAACCTCTGTCTAACCTCTGTCAAGACATATTTATTTCTGTCATTTTAAAAGCCATGTATCCTTGCTTCCTTTAATCTTATTTTGTAATCTTATTTTGTGTATTTTGGCTGTGGAGGACAATAATCAAATCCTGGATCCACCTAAGTTCAAGCTGTTGATTTTTCTTGACATTACTGTTGCTGTTGGTATGGGATATTAAGCGGAAAAATAAAATTATTGTTAGACATTATTAAAATATACAATTCATTTTCTCTTTCCTTTCTATGCCTCTTTTTCTCATAGTTCCTATCAACTCACAAAGATGGTCCAACAAAAGTCAGAATATTCCCACAATGGGATCACCTACAGATTTTTTCTTGAATAACCAGACTGCAATTGAATGGAAGCAGCATAGAAACCCTGTGTAAAAGATATTACACTCCTGTATTTTCCTTGTTCTGTGTTAAAACAAACAGTGTTAGAATTGGTTACTTTATTTGATGGTTGTCTCAATAATATTTTGTAGAAAGCACACAGTATTTAATCGCCGAAACTACCACTAAGCAACAAGCAAAGGATTTTTATTCAGTAATTTTACTCACTTGCACAGATCTAAAATTTTCACAGATTTTTCCTTATAGCTTCAAGCAGTCTTCAAAAATAATTTACCCAGACTTCTTTCTCAACTCTTTTACAGAATCCACAGGTTTGTTATACCAGTTTCTGCTGTCGATGATGAGGGTGAATACATGTTTGTGCCAGATGCCTACAACATTAATATTCCATGCAAAGTACATATTGTGGGTAAGTGTACTGCACAGTGACCTGTATAGAACATATTTATGTGGCCTTTGGAAATTAAAAGCAGTGTGAAATACCCCGATCACAACCACTTTGTATACTCTGAGCAGGCGTCCACCAGAGAAAACAGACCTGCAGCTTTGGCAAAGTGCAGTTGAGCTGCTGGGAGAGTCCTTTGCCTGTGCTCAGGATCTGCTCATAGTTTGTGTGCTGGGGGAAGCTCCTGGGGGAGGCTTCTTGAGGCTGAGTTCCTAAAGCAAAACCACTATGAAGAGTTTTTGTGAAAAACCTGTTGCTATCCACTTCTCAGATATACACTGCTGTCTTTAAGAACTGGCTTGCTAACATTGTAAAATGTGATTTGATAAGAGAGGAGTAGAATAAGCACATATTTACCTATTCACTAAAAACATTAAATGCTATCTGGAGAGAAAAATTGTTCTGCCCAGCTTTAATTCATTCAGCCAAGCAGAAGACTTGTTAGTGATCCCTGTCCTTCAAACAAAAATGAAACAGAGCATTGACTATTCCCACAGCAATGCCTCATCAGCTTCTAACTGCAACCAGCAACTTTGAAGTCAAAAGGAAAGCAATATAAATGACCAAACCTGAGAGATGTGGGATATCTATTAGAAAAAGTATTGGTGGGATTTAGGGAGAATAAAAGGGGAAGTGGTACTAGAGGGGAATGACCATTGTTATATTTCTAATATGTTTTAAAAGTTGCAAGACGATATTAATCAGTTGTTCTTCATACACACAGTGTATAACAAATGTGATAATTTTGTTTTCAGAAAAGGATTTGGGTTAATAAATTTTTAAACTGCAAGGACAGTGAAGGCTGAAGTGTGGTTAGATATGCCATAAAAAAGCCCACAAGTGAAATTCCCAAGAGCCACTTAGAGGAAAATGCTCTCAGAAGTTACCTGAATATATATAATCCTGCTTCAGGGAAACAGTTGTGGGGTTTTTCTATTCCAAAATGTACATGGTGCCATGATTTCTTTGGCATCAGGCAACTATTTTCTTAAATAGATTTTTCCTCACAAGTTTTCTTCAAAACAAAATTCAGTTATTTAAAAATACCAAGAAAATAAAACACAGAGCATGCTTCTGTGTGTTGCAGACCTGAGACAGGTCACTGAGCTCTCAGAACAGCAGCTACATGTCTAACTTGGACAATCTCTTCTTTTTCAGATCCTCCTAAACTTCACCTGGATGGTCTTGGGGAAAATAACACTGTGACAGTAGTGGCAGGAAACAAACTACGACTTGAGATCCCCATCACTGGTGAACCACCTCCAAAAGTCTTTTGGAGTAGAGGGGACAAGGTACACTGCCATTGTAGATGTTTCTTTAGCTGAACAAGGAGCCTTTTTCTTCAAAAAATAATCTTTAACCCTTTGAAGACATAG
This sequence comes from Peucedramus taeniatus, assembly GCA_013400575.1. Taxonomy (NCBI): domain Eukaryota; kingdom Metazoa; phylum Chordata; class Aves; order Passeriformes; family Fringillidae; genus Peucedramus; species Peucedramus taeniatus. The sequence continues at coordinate 28,698 of WBNO01027438.1, read as the reverse complement.
ACTTCAATGGCAGAAAGTAAGGGAAGATGCCCTGTATTTAAAAATGCTCATTGCTCAAAAAAGATGGGTAAAACAGATAAATATTATTTAGTATCTTGTGGGTCTTTTTAAGAAAAGCCTGAAAATAATAAGGAAAAGAAAATGGTTTTACTATAAAAAAATAGTAGAGGAGAAGGATATATGGGATGCAGAAGAACAGTTGTGAAAATTTACCAAATGGCTACTTCTTCTATACATTCAATGCCCAGAATGGCTGCCAGGTTTTGGCGGGAAGCCATGATATGGTCTGGTTTTGGAAAATGAATAATAAATTCTGATGGAGTTCAAGTCTCAAATGAAACAATAGGCTGGGCAATTGGGGTCTTGCATAAGGTGTCTTAATGCAGAACTTTTGCTTAGATCAATCCCTGGCTGTGTAAATACCAAAATAGCTGCTTTTCACATTTAAATTTTCATTGTGCAATGTAGAAGCTGGGACATGCTGCCACCACAGCATTCATCAAACCTCTCTGGTCAAATCTGTGACCACTATTTTTCAAATATTAGTTGTAGTGTCACGACTGTGGTCCTGTCCAAACAGGGAATTATTCTAGGAAAGCTAGTACTTCAAAATATGTGACAGCAATTGAAATCTGTGAGGAGAAACTACTGACCATTACAATCGCTGTGACCTTTAAAGTGAATTACTTCCTTTTGATCTGACTTTTGGAAGAATCGCCTATTCTTTTTCCATCAAATTAATGATATGTAGTGTTGGCAAAATTGTGTTCTACCTCAAAGGAGAAGCCTAGTGCCTCATCCTTTGTGGTTCAATGGCTTAATTAAGTATAAACAGTTGCCATGTTTTACTTATTTTAGTTATTTTGTCGTTTTTCTCATCATTAGGTGACTAAAATGCTGAGGTTTTATGTGGGTTTTCTTACAGTTGCTTTAATATTTTTGTTGAAGCAACCTGTACTACTTTCAAATTTTGATTTTTGAGTATTTTGATTCTCAAATCCAGAAAATATGACTTTTCCCTCTGCTCTCTGTGGTTCCTAGATGGTCACAGACAGTGGAAGAATACGGGCAGAATCGTACCCAGACAGCAGCTGCCTGGTCATTGATGCAGCTGAGAGGGACGATTCAGGTCCTTTCAGAATCACTTTAAAGAATGAGGCTGGAGAGGACACAGCTCTAATCAACATTAAAGTGGTTGGTAAGTCCTCTGAAACAGTGCCCATGAGCCATGCCTTTTATCACTGGGGTAGAGTCTCAGGAAACTTCCATTTTCCTATTTGTCCCCGTTGCCTGGAATTGGGATGCAAAGGTACTAAGGCTCGGTGTTACTGAAGGGAGTAGGAGTTTGGAAGGGATTTAAGTAGGAGTTATTTATCGCTGCTGCCAGGGGCCAAATTTCTCTGGTTGCCTTAGGCTGCCCTTATCACTCCTGGTTCTCCACTCTCCCTGTGGCTGTGGGCTCTGTCTTGGCACATGCCCTCGAGAGCCTCTCAAGTGTCTCGACCTTGCAGAAGACCTTGGCATTCATCCATTCCTAACCACCAGCCAGGATCCACTAAATTTCTTTTTCTCACTCTCTCTCTCCTCATTAGGAATTCGTGCTGCACCTCAAAAACTATTTTGATTTGTTTCTTATTTGACATTTTTAATTTCAACCTATGCAAAAAAAAGAAAGCTTTTTTTTTTTTTTAAATTATATTTACTTTGTTTACAACAGATGTCCCTGATCCTCCTCAGGCACCAAATGTGACTGAGGTGGGTGAAGACTGGTGCATTATGACCTGGGAACCTCCAGGAAATGATGGTGGATCGCCCATTTTAGGTACATACTTTTTCTTTTCTTTTTTCTTTTCTTTTCTGGTGACTCTCCAATAGAGACAAAAGAAGAAAACACCGAATAGTGGATGCAACAGGATCAGAGTTTATCTCAGGCCCTGGAAAGTGGCACTGGGAACATCCAGTAGCTAGAATGTTCTACCTTTCACTTCATCAGATACCTGTTTTTCTAGTGCTTTGAGATTTGTTGTTTTCTATGTTACATTATCAATTCCCCTACTTGAAAGACAACACCTTATGAAACCAAACTTGGAATTGTTATTAGCCTGTTTGAATGTTAGAAGAAATTTCAGAAAGAATTTACTGAGTAAAATTGAATATCTTTTAATACACTGAACCAAGAGGAAAGTCAGAGGGGCCCACAGGTCAGTAGAACCAGGCCCTTTTCACAAAACACAGCAGTCTTCTAAGTCAAAAAAAAAGCTCATATATGGCTATGAAAGCAAATAGGTGGCCATCATATAGCTTGAAATGACAAAAATTATCATTCTGAAGCTAGAAGGGAATATTGAGGTGTATTCAGGTAAAAAATCGTCACTGGGCAGACAAAAAATAGACCTTTTATTACTGACCTTTATGCCATCATTTATTATGATAACATCTTTTCTGGTCAAAAGGATATTTCATTGAGAGGAAAAAGAAACAAAGCTCCAGGTGGATGAGGCTGAATTTTGAACTGTGTAAGGAAACAACTTTTGAGCCAAAGAAAATGATTGAAGGTGTTGCTTATGAGGTCCGTGTGTTTGCTGTCAATGCCATCGGCATGTCCAAGCCAAGTATGCCTTCCAAGTCCTTTGTTCCTTTAGGTAAGTAGCCAAGAGCAAGAGATAGCTATGCATCTAGAAAATAACCATTAATATTTTATTAAAATCACCTAATTATATAATTTTTATATTAGTGTGACAGCTAGAAGGCTTTGTCATTCACACAGTGACAGGCTTACTCAGCGGCCTTTTCATATAAAGAATCAGATTTTCAAACTAATGTGACAACCATAAGTGCCTGTAAAAGAAATGTCTCTTGTTCTGTAGATCAGCAAAGGTTCCCCTCTTGCTCAGCAGCACCCCCAGAATGCAGAGGAGGAGGAAGGAGGGGGCTGTTACGGCTCCAGCATGCTCCCTTCTTGCCAGAGCATACCTGCTGAGGTAGAGTACAGTGCTCCCAGCTTCTCTGCTCTACCAGCCACAGCTGCTTGTCCTTCTCTCTCCTCAGCAGGAGGAATTTTTCTCTGGGTCAGGCTGTGAGCAGATATGGGATGAGGTAGCTGCTTTCTCCTAGCATGGTCCTAATTGGGAAAGATGTGCCAGGGGTGATGGGAAATCATCCTGGTCGGCAGGATAGCCTGTCACCTGTGATACTGAACTAGAGGAACACAGACCATAAACATAAACCATTCATGGTAACATGGTGTTCTGCCTCCTCCCTGCTTGCTTCAGCTGTTACCAGCCCCCCAACTCTGCTGGCAGTGGACAGCGTGACCGATACCTCGGTGACAATGAAGTGGAGGCCCCCAGACCAGATTGGGGCGGCAGGGCTGGACGGCTACGTGGTGGAATACTGCTTTGAAGGAAGTAAGTGAGAACGCCCGGGGTACCTGACTTACAGGGAAAGTGGGTGAGACTTTCTCCATTTTTTCTCTACAGGTATCAGGTGCTCTGGCTGTCAGGCAGAGACTAATCAGGCAGAAAATCTCAAGGAGCAGGGTTTTGTTCAGGCTTCCTTTGGTTTGTATTCCAGATGCCACCCACTAACTGTGGTTCAACACATCTTGCACTTGATTTGAAATTCAAATCAAAAGCCATATAATCTGTTGTAGTGTACCAAGTACCATGCTAATAACTCCCCTCTTTCAGATGCTAAATGAGAGTCAGAGCAGTAAAGAGTTCATTGGTGGATGAAGGCGTAGGAAATAATGAATGGCTACAGGTGTGGCCCAAAATATGTTCAGGTTGGCTGGGTTTTAGGGATAGGAGGTCCTCAGCGTGGTAACCCCTATGTTGACATATTACTAACTGGCTACTTCAAGTGCCAGCTGCCAACACAGAGAACAGCCTCTCCAATAGTTCCTGCAGTAGTCATCTAGGCATGCAAAGTCCATGTCTAGACATTTAATTTCTCCAGCATTTCAGTACAGTTTTGGGGATCTTTACCTCTGTCCATCTAAGACAAAAATATATAAGAACTGAAGGAGGAAGATAAAGAGCCTGAATTAACTTTTGAGAGTAAAATAAGAAGGAACAGGGAAATAAAAATTATATTTTACAACTAAGAGTCTTTGGTGATCAAGCAGCAGAAGCTTAGTATTTTCCAGCAGATTTTCTCCTGAAGTGGCATCAAATGAAGCCTATTTTCAAAAAGTAAAATCCACAAGCACCTGGGTAAGTATCAAAAAGCCTGGAGTGGTATGTGTACCAGCCTCTGTGGACCAACAACATCAACTGCAGCAATGTTGTGGATGTGGATGAAGAGAACACAGTTATCTTCAGCTCCACTACTGTTACTCTTAAGTGTGCTGTAAATCAAGTGAGAAGTTGAACACTTTTTTTCCACAAAGGAATTTATTTCAATGAAAGCTTTTCATGAACGCAGTCTGTAGCCTGGAGACAAAAGATAGAGGACAGAATCTGTCCTTGATGCTGTCACATGTTTCAGATTCAGAAAATCCAGGAAAACAGTAGGTCATAAATGTGGTCAGGTGCCATGGCATCAGAGTACACTCAGCTCTCTCTCAGGCAAGTGGGAGAGGGTGTGAAGAAGAACCACTGGCTTTTCTCAGGAGTACTCAGCATCTTGTAGTATTGACATGAATATCTATAAGGAGCAGGACTGCAAGAAGCTCTGAGACCCGGAGAAGAGTACCTGAAGGCAGACACAGCTGGAATGGTAGGAAGGGTTTTCCTTGTATATTGGGAGCAAGCTGCGGGAACAGCTCAAAGTGAGTAAGCATGCAGTCTTCCATCAAGATAGTGTTCTTGTTTTGTTTCCACTGCACAGGCCAGGTGTAGGGGCATATTAAGGGGACTGTCAATGTGAGGACTTCAGTGTATCCTGTATATTATGCTTTGTTTATGCACTGGGTAGAATGGATGGGAAAAGTTAAAAGTGCTTGACATTAGAGTATGTGATATCCAAACTAGGTGATAAGAGAGGATGAGAAATACAGACAGGTTAATTCAAAGTATGGCTTTAAAAAGGAATCTTCTAAATCTGTCTTTAAAGGGTTTGACGGAAGAACATTGTATACCTGTCAAATGGAACAAATTCTTTACTTTTTTTTTTCCAGATAGGTTTTAAACATGAAGATACAAAAAAATGACAGCCAAGTCTGTCATTTTACTGTTACCCACCTCAGTCAAAATACAATGGGTACAATGTATTTTACGTAGTTCTGAGTGTTTATGTATATCTATATATACCTCCTATATATGCATATACATATATATATACACAATTGACATTATGTATATATGTTATGAAAATGCTTAGGAAGAAGCAAGATAAGTAAAAAATGCCAATTTTAAAATGCCAATTTTAAAATACCAATTTTAAAGGTCATGTTATTGGATTATTCATCTTTTTCTCTGTTCAGTTATTTTTTCCCTTTCTTGCAATATCTTAGTGCCTCTTTTTTCTCAGCCCTGTTCTACCTCAAACTATTTTTTTCTGTAATGTTTAACAACTCTTTTTAATTTCAAGATACTTTTTATGACTGTCTATATTCATTCTGCTGTTTTTTCTCTTAGTTATCTGTTTGTAAACTCATCTGTATTTACATTCTCCATTCTTTCATTGTTGTCACTGAAGCAGTTTTCAAGAGGGCTTTTTAGAGTCTTCCTTAACATAGCAATCATTAGGAGAAATCACAAACTGACAATAGGAAGACAAAAAAGATATGTATAAAAATAATTTAGAAGAATAATGTAAACATTGATTTGGCTTTGCAAAATTGGTATTTCCCTTTAGTCAGAACCACATAACTTGACCAATGTGGTGGATTCTTGGAGTCCTTAACTATGTACCACTCCATGCATGTTACTGAACTAGAGTCACATCATGAATATCCTGATCCAGCACTGCATAGGTGTGAATAACACGAATATAGAATACATATATACACATATAAAGAGAGAGAGAGAACTCCCCAGGCCTAGTTTACAATATCCAACTTTGGCCCTCATGCTGTGGAGATATGGAGCAGACCAAAACCTTTTGACACAGGAGAAGTCAGTACCCAGTAAAGTGTTCTGCTGATTGGTTCTTGTGGGGCATTTGGAGGGCAGCCTGAGGAGCACGGCCTGAGTGTTCCCCATGACAGTATGTTTATCTGCTTGTGACAGGCTGTTGTACCTGCAGATGGTCTGGTTTTACAACCAGTAAATAAGTCCTTCAGAGAGTTTCGGTTGGCTGAGATCTTTGCCAGTGTACTCATCCAGGACCATGCAAAAAAACTAGAATAGTATTTTTATTATCCCCAAAATAGCTCCAGGATTACAGGAAATACAGGGCAGTGATAACTTTGTTCAGGAAATAAAGCCTTAGAGTTTACATCATATCTGTCATCATCCATGGGTCTGGTCTTCTTTAATCTTCTATCTATGTCACCTCTAGCTAAATGTGTTCTCTTCCTCTGCTTCCTCCAAGTTTTTTTCCAAGACCTCTTTTTTTCTGTCTCTCTTACTCAGAATTTCTCTCTGACTTTTTTATCTCTTCTACAATGTGTTTTCTTCTTCTTCTACACTTTCTCTCATCATCATTTTGTTTCATTTCTCTCTTCCAAGTGTTCCTTTTGTCTCTTTCTTTTCATATTTCTAGGGCTATTCTGGGGCCCAAAAAACTCATAGAACTTTATATTCTCCTCTTCTTTCATCCTTTATCTTTCCTGTGGGCATCACATATAATTGTTCTGTGATCTAGATGCCCTCCTTCCATCTCTTTTCTCCCTGCAGTCTCCCTAAATATGGGTTCTCTAAATCTGTAAAGCCCAGCATCTCTCTTTGCATACTTACTAACAGGAATTTCTAACCACTGACAAAATGCTCCATCTGTGTGAAAGTGGGTGTCTCTCATTAATTTTAAAGATGGATTCTCTCAAGGTATATCGGCAGATCTGTCTGAGGCATTGGGGGAGCCACCTTTTAACCTGGAAGGTACAGTATTCCACAAAGGATATAAGTATTCTTTAATGAAAGAAAAACCTCTTTTCATAAAAGTAAAGATAAATTCCTGATAGTGAATTTTAGGGGCAACAGTCTACGGCATTTTCTGTAGAGTAGCTGTAAGAGGAGGGAGAGATACTTGGGAAATAGTCATTGATTGAAATAATTTTCTGCTCAAAGCTTGAAGGAAAACTTAATTTCTAAAAGCAAGACACTCCGTTATGAAAATGTGCCACAGCACTATGTTATAGTTCTGCAGGTCTCTTCAGCTCATAACAGTTCTCTTGTCTTCTGTGCCCATTTTATAGTGCTAGCTTTACATGATGTGGGAAGTATTGATCCTGACTTGCTAGTTCATAGATCTGGCTCCTGTGCCCAGGTGCCAGCAGTGTTAAGGCAGCCTGTGCTGGGAGGACAGGGTGGATAAGAAAGTGTGGTTTGTAACTGAAGCTGTACTATTATGATCACTCTATGAATTTCATGTGACCACCTGGGGGTAGGATTAAAAATCCAAGAATGCTGTAATTATGTGAATAACTCTGACACAGCATTCCTTTTTTTAAAGGCATAAGGAGAGATGGAATTTCATTGAAATGTGTAAATATTCTGTGTTTCTCTTATTTCTCAGTTATACTTTCAAGGGTACTTGAAGTACTGGTTGAAATTAATTGCAAAACCCATTTCTCTTCAAGGAAGCTGTTAAAGCAATGATGAGTGCTTTTGGAAATATATTCTTTGTCCTCCTTGTTTTATTCCAGCTGAATTTAAAAATCTAACCAGTTTTATCTCTGGTACACCTAAGTTACAGATATATTCTAATAACATTCCCATAATTATATAAAGATATGTAAATACATGAATATACAAATATGTAATCAGCAGAAACCCTTTAGGGTTTGAAACATTCTACCTTTGTATGAAAATGAATCTACATTGCGTTACAGCATAATTAGAAAAACAAAATAGAACTATTCATTAGAATCTAACAAATCTATTACTGTTCTGTAATTTTCCTCGTCCATGCTGTGGATGTATTTATAATTCCCTATTCTTTGGATCTGTCCTCCTCCCCTCACTTCCCTAAACCAGCTGATGAATGGATCGTGGCTAACCCAGAGCTGACAGACAAAACAAAGTTTACCATCAATGGCCTTCCAACTGGCTCGAAAATCCTTGTGAGAGTAAAAGCTGTGAATGCTGCTGGTGAAAGTGAGCCCAAGTACCACCCACAGCCTATTTTAGTCAAGGAAGTCATAGGTAAGATCCTGCTGCTTACACTTACCCACAAATACACCCTGTTTCCATACTAATACCTGGGGGGTTTTAAGGCTAATATTTGCTTGTTATTGTTAACTGATGAAATGGCCTTAGAAAGCCATTGTGTGGTGGCTAGAAATCATGAAACCATCTTTAAATAATTCATAATTCATAATTTCATTTCTGAGCCTCTGTTTCTCGGTTTTTCAGGGCATTTTTTTCTGCAGACCTTGATCCTGATGGTACTTGTTTTTAGTTCCTCTAAGCTTCCCACCTAGTCCTACCATCATAGCATTTGGTATCATAAAAGCTGATGGTGTCCTGAATGCAATGCTGGGGGACCAAGAAATTTAAGACACCTCATTCATTAGTCACTTCTGGGAATTTTAGAATTCCCAAAAGTGACAAATGAGTCTTCTTTTTATACTGATGCACACCAGTGTTGCCTCTGTTACAAAAAAGGAAGATAAGTGCTTAACACAAGCTTTTGTTTTGTTCAGAACCTCCAAAGATTCGTCTACCAAGACACTTAAAACAAACCTATACTCGAAGAGTTGGAGAAACTGTGAATCTTGTTATTCCTTTCCAGGTAAGAACTAAAAACACTGACAGAAAATTTTTTTGCCTTTGTTGTTGTTGTTGTTGTTTTGGGTGGTTTTTTTTGTTGTTGGGTTTTTTTGGTTTTTTTTTTTTTGTTTGTTTGTTTGCTTCTTTTTTTTTTCTATTGCTGCTTTTTAACTGATTTCTCTGTAACTTTGGCCAGTGAGCCAACTTAAGAAAATGTGGAAGCACTCTGAAGTACAGAGGTGCTTGAAAGTTTTTGGTTCAATGTCTCAAATGATGCTCAGCCAAGTAATGAATTGGGTAACTCACTCAGACAGACTGATTGGTCATCTGTCATCCAAAGGACACTTACAAATCTTCACAGTAGACATTGCACTTGAGACAACTGTACAATGCAAAGGGGTTGCACTGGAAGCAGTTAAATATGGGTATCAAGAGTGGAAGAGTAGCATTTAATAACTTCCTTGTAATGAGAGAGGAAAAGTGAGGGGAAGAGTGGGCAGACTGCAACTATTAAATCACAACTTGAGATCACAACTGTAATATGACTATTTCTAAAATATGTAGCAAGTTTTCCCACAGGGTTGTGTTAACCTTCATTCCCATACCTTTCAAAGAGCACCTGCCTCTCTCCTTGCAGGGTCCTCCTTCTGAATAAAAGAATTATGGCAGAATTCATTTCTGTTTCATGTCTGCACATTTTAATATACTGGGTGGGCATAAGGCAGATTCACAGAGGCTGTTAAAAGCCTCATAAAAGCTTGATCAGCAATACACTGCAAGATATATTTCTCTTGAAAAATTAAAGGAATATTTTATGGTTATTCTCTAAGATAAGGTGTTCAAAATGGTGTGAGATTATTCTTTTCAGACAGCATCTGCAAACTGTTTGCCTGTGGAAGGCAAATCCCCCGGCAAAGCAGGTGAAATTCACTCTACTTTAAGTACCTATACTGGGCACTTAGACACACAAAAAATGGCACACAAAAGAGATCAATCCAGCCTTCCTAGCAGCTATTATAACTTCCTTTGCAATGAAAGAACAGAGTTTAGGATCCCTGGAGGTTGAATCTATTACTTTCCTCTTTCACTAGCAGTGTAGAGAATGTAAGCACTTCCAGAGAGTGAAATACTTTGTTCTACATTTTCCGTGGGTTATTTTTTCTCCCTTTTCTTTCAGAAAACTGGAAATTATTTGTCAAATTTAGCCAGAGAGATAATTGTCCAATATAGCAAGAAATTTCAAATATTTTCAGTCTCCTGGGGAAAAAAAGGAAAGAAAGTTATATTTTAGGTGAATTGCTAGGATTGCATCTCTAAATGGTGTATAATTTTGAAAATTATTTTGTTTTTTTTAGAACAGTTTTTATTTCCTGTTTGGGAAAAATGGGAAATAAACTTGTTTGCCTCTCTTCCCTTTTCTCTCCAAAAAATCATTCAAAAATTATTTCCTGGCTCCTTGCAGGGAAAACCAAGGGCAAAAGTATCATGGGAGAAGAACGGTTCTCCAATTGACAAGAACGACATCAACATCCGCAACACAGAGCAGGACACCATCATCTTCATCCGGAAGGCAGAGCGGGGCCACTCCGGGGAGTACGACATGAAAGTGGAGGTGGAGAACTTGGTGGACAAAGCTACGATAGACATTCAGATCGTTGGTATGTTTGGAGAAACGGAAATGAATCCAGCTGTTCCAAGGCTACAGGAAAATGGGAATCCTGGCATCTTTCTTGGCGGTGATATCTCTCCACATCCAATTACTTGGCTGTGGATTTGGGGTCTCTCAGGAAGCCTCCATACACCATAGTGTTGTTGGAATGTGTCAGTCTTTTTTTTTCTCTGTTAAGCCCCTCATGTTCTTTTCTATCCAGGATGCAAGATTTTTACTGTTGAGTGGTACCCATAGATAGAAATGGTAGCAAATTCATAGTAAGTTTGTCACAAATATAGTGTGGAAGAAATCCTAAATGTTGAAAGTACATGATGGTAGGAAAGACAGACAAGAAAACACATTCATTTTTCATTTTTACAATCCATTCCTTTACATAATAGGCAAAACTGGCAGCACAACTATTAAATGTATTGTAATTCTGACATGCCTTCACTTTGGAAAGTTTTATTTTGCAACTACATCTTTCTTTTGACCTTTTTTTTTTTTTTTTGTAAGAAAGAGAGAGAAATCAAACTAATTGGAAGATATGAGAAAAAGAGAAGGCAAACAGTAGAATATGTAATATTTTCATTACAGATCGCCCAGGCCCACCTGAGGTTGTAACTATTGAGGATGTCTGGGGAGAGAATGTAAATTTATCATGGAAGCCACCAAAAGATGATGGCAATGCTGCCATTACTGGGTACACTATTCAAAAAGCAGATAAGAAGAGCATGGTAAGTAATAAGGAGATGTTTAAAAGCTGGATGTACTCATGATTTTTTTCCTTTTAAAATCAAAAAGCATTGCATGCTTAAAATTATGTAGGTGGAAAAAGCACCGATTTATCAGCATTCAAAAAAATCTCTAAAGGACCCTCTAAAAGTTCTAAAAATCTTTTCTTCACTATTAGTAAAGCCTAGGAGTGGAAATATTTTCTAATTATTCCAAAGAGGAGGACTAAAAATGGAAAGGATAGGTGGATTTGAGAGAAGTAATTCTGCATTTTCCCTTTGCCTCAGGAGAGAAAATAAAAACTTACAATATTAATTCTGAATTCAGTAGGCTGCAACTAGAACAAAAGTGTTCCATTTCTGCTGTTTTCAAACCTGCAATGTCACAGTGTGTAAGTCATTGCCACTCCTTACTACACATGGTAAAACAGTACATAGGTAATTCTGAAACCGCTCTGAGATTTACAGATGAAAAGTGCAATACAAAAATATTTATTATTTTCATTAAACTAACACAAATTTTACACTTTCTTAAAAGACAGTAGTCAGATTCTCAGATTTAACATTTACTGCAAATTTAAACACTGGAAATCTTGGGCAATATTTAGGGAGCTGTCTTTTCCAAGAAAATCTTTTGCTGTCCCCTCCTGTCGTCCACATTAATATCCTGATCTCCATCATGGTCTGATCAATTCATTCTTCCTTTGCCAACTATGTTCCTTCCCATCCTTCTTTTTTTTCTCCTTCTCTTGAGACTGTAAGAAGATAATGGTCTCTGGTACAGTGACCAGAACAATGTCTCTTCTAAATTACTATGATAAGGAGAAAGTAACAGCAAGCAGCATCTAGGGTTCAGTGTGAAATGGATCATTCAGGTTACTTTCCTCACAGTATCTATAGTGACGCATTTTGCAATTCTTGCACAGCTGATCTTCTACAAAAAACTGTTTTCCCAAAGGAACTTTGGCTCTTAAAGTTGACCAAATATTAATGCAAACTGTGGTACAGGGAACTCAGCACAAGTTCATCTTTAGAAAAGCAAGAAAACTATTTAGGGCAGAGTAAAGAAAAGCAAAAACAGTGTTGTGGTCATATTGCACTTTATATTAGTTGCATTTTTAGCATTAACCTCTTTCATCTCAGATTGCTGTTTATGTATTGTGTAATAGGACAGAATTCACACGTCCTGTTACTGCTGCACGACTAAAGCACTAAAACCCACTTACCCATCTTGGCCTTTAGATATCAGAGGACCACAAGCACAGAAGTACATTTCTCATGAACACCCAGCCTGTGACAGAGAGGGCAATGGCCTCTTGTGAGTGCATATTACTGCAGAACAGCACATGCTACTGCCTTCCCCACAGGAATGCAGTCTTGTTATCTGCAGCTGTGCTTTCTCTGTCAGCAGTGTGGATTAGGAAAGAGGGAGCCTGCCCTGCTCACACAACACAACCTTTGTAATACTGCAGTTGCTAAAATGAACCCTTCCAGCTGCCAGGGTAACAATTCAGTAGGGTTCACCTTCCATTCGGCCTTCACTGCTCATCAGCGAGCTCTGCTGTACTGCCATCATCACTCATTCCACTATTAATTATTGTTAGCTGCATTCTCCTCAAACAAGAACCTACTCCCAGAAGCTTGATGATTCTTCCAGTGGATGTCTGGGAGGCCAGGGTGCTGGGGGGAGCTCACCCTGTGTGTCTGTACCTTTCAGGAGTGGTTCACCGTGATTGAGCACTACCACCGCACCAGCGCCACCATCAACGAGCTGGTCATAGGCAACGAGTACTACTTCAGGGTCTTTGCTGAGAACATGTGTGGCCTCAGTGAGGATGCAACCATGACCAAAGAGAGTGCTCTGATTGCAAAGGATGGTTAGTTAATTATCCATGCCTTGTCAAAGGGGAGGGGGTGCTCAGAGGCTGGAAGGTGGTTAGAGGTAAAGGCCATATCTCTAAAGCATTCAGAGGCACTCCCAGCCCCAAGGCCAGGTCCAACAGCCAGGGCATTTCCTATTCTGTTGTAAGAAACCTTGACCCTTTGTGGCAGGGAAGAATGATGCTCTGACTCTATGTGATCAGAAGGCTATTTTATTATTTTATGATATTATATTATGATAAAGAAAACGATACTAAAACTATACTAAAGAATAGAGAAGGATACTTACAGAAGGCTAGAAAGATAATGAAACTCGTGACTCTTTCCAGAGTCCTTGACACAATTCTTGTGACTATTGGTCAGTGATTGAAAACAACTGACCAGAGCCTCAACAGGCTCATCAATTCAGGTAAACAAATTCCTAACACATTCTGCATGAGCAAAACACAGGAGAAGCGAATGAGATAAGGATTGTTTTTCCATCTCTGGGGCTTCTCTCTGCCTTTTCAACTTCTCAGGATAAAATCCTGAGCGAATGAATTATGTTCAGTGAAATGTGAGGACCACACTATTCAGACCTCTTGGTTTGTCCACATAGCTCAGAGTCACTGCTTTTAATCAGGAATGGGACATTTCTCCCATGCTCTGACATTTTCTATGGTCTTGGATCTCAGACTTGTGTCACCACTGGCACATGTGCCTTGACAAGAGCTGGAGAGGAGTAAAGCAGCTGCCCTGTTAGAAGCAGTGGGTCACTGCCCTCCTCTGGAGACTTGGCATCAGCTGTGCAGGCACTCCCTTCACTTCAGGCAGAATGCAACAGAAAAGCATAACCCCTGCTTTGCAACTCTTGAGGGTGGAGTTGGGCAAATTCTGATTCTGCAGTCAAAAATCCTGACATTTCAGATGACGTCAGTTGGAAATGACACTGTAAACTTAAAAACCACAAAACTTTCCTATGGAAAGGAAATTCTAAAAACAAATAACTTAGAGGAGGAAAATCAAAGCAGTTTGCCTGAAAGGAAGAAATACATGACTGCCATGATGCAGAGGACGGACGACCTGTACAACCCACACAGCCAGGCTGAAAGACTCTGGAGTCATGAACAAGAGAATGGCTCTAGGAATTCTTTTTCAGCACTGCTTACTTGCCCTTCTCATGAGGGCAAGTATCAGGCCAAAGCTGCACTGAAGTCAGTACAAGAACTTGGATCAGCTTTCAGTGAAGCAAAGTTGCATAATGATACCTGTGCACAGGAAGAGATGTCTGTCTGTCCAGCCACTTTAAATGCCAGCTGAGTGTGTGGCTGAAGAGGATTTGTTGGTGGTAATCTCCGTTGCAGAGTGGAGATAAACTGGCAGTGAGAAAATACATTTTACTACCATGTTTTCCTTGTTCAGAAACTACATCCATTCAGGTATCTGAATTGTCAGTGCACTGTTTGAAGCAGAAAGAAAAATGGATTTTCAGATACAGAGGCAGTTTATAATCAGAACAAACTGTAAAAAATAATTGGCAGCAGAGTGAACAAGGCTTGCCAAAGACAGGCATCCTGCAGTACACAGGTCAGGATCAATCCTGCTCTGTAACATGCAGGGCACAGACACAGAATGAACATGCATTGCTTTGTGTGCCACCTGCATAGGAAACAAAGAGAAACTCTCAGAAATCAATGCCATAGCATGACCAAGGGCTATAGTCACTGTGCAGACCCACCTCCAGCCTCCCCTGCAAGTGCAGCTGCTGGAGTCACATTGGTTCCTAAAGCAGAGCAGATCAGAACAGACTCTCTGTAATGATTTCATGTGCTTGGGTGTTTCGCTACCTGCCAAGGCTCGTTTTTACAAATGTTTAATTTTCACTTCGTAGGTAAAGTCTACAAATACCCAGTTTACGATGACTTTGACTTCAGTGAGCGGCCGCTGTTCACTCAGCCCCCGGTGAACACGTTTGCTGTAGCTGGCTACAACGCCACCCTGAACTGCAGCGTCCGTGGCAACCCCAAGGTACAGCACAGCTCTGACAGCAGCGCTGAAAACACCAGAGAGTTTAACCTGACAATGAAAATTACATGCCACTTTTACCGTTTAACTCATGAGCCAGGCTGAAGGCAAACAGACAGGTGTGAGTTCTAAAGAATAAAAAATAAAGGAGCTGCTTGCCTGTACTACAGGCACTACAATAGTTAATGCACAGATAACTCAGTGAAGGGGCAGAACCTCAGAAAAAGGCTGGGCTTTGCTGGGACTCTCACTGACAACAGCTGTACAGTTAATATATCAGTAAAAGTTGTTACTAAAAGCCATAATTATTCTATAAAGAGCTAATTATTCTCTAAGTAAGCACATTGCAGGAATGCTCTGGGTGCCACGTTGTTTCTCAGACCTGCTGCATGATGTGTCTTGCACTTTCTTTTGACTTGTGTCTTTTTGAGATCTTTTTTCTGGTGTGAGAAACTGAACTGGCCTAGTAAAATGAGAAATCCAGAGTGCTGTTCACCCTTCACCTTCACAGTTTCTGACTATGCAAATTGCTGTGGAAAAATATGTTTTTCCTATTGACTTAGAGTATTTAGATGTCAAAAGTAAATCATCAGATGTTTCTATCATTACACAGTTCTTGTATTGGTAACAGGCTTGTACTTATGACTTTAATTTGTTGATAAGAGCTGCACTGAAAAAAAAGTGCTAAAAACCAGATGTATGATGCAGCTGATGCTTATCTTTGAGTTAAGATTTACAGTTTCTTTTTTATCACTACTTCATCTATTTTTTATCATTTCTGGATTACTCATCTTTAACTGAACACCACAAAATAGGGGATAAAATATTTCAGTTCACAGGTTTGTGCATTTGGGTGTTTTTGTGTTTTTTTTTTTTTTTTTTTTTTTTTTTTTTTTTTTTTTTTTTTTTTTTTTTTTTTTGTTTTGTTTTGTTTTGTTTTGTTTTTTTTTTTTCCTTACCACAGCCCAAAATAACGTGGATGAAAAACAAAGTGCTCATAATGAATGACCCAAGGTACCGGATGTTCTGCAACCAAGGTGTCTGCACCTTGGAGATCCGCAAACCCAGCCCCTATGACGGAGGCACTTACACCTGCCGAGCAGTCAATGAGCTGGGAGAGGCAGAGGTGGACTGCAAACTGGAAGTAAGAGGTAAGGGCTTTAAAACATTGCAAACGCCCTCTTTGCCTGAGCACTGTTTATAGAGATGAAAGGATGCAAGGCAAGCGCAAAAGGGAGTTCAACTTTCCTGGATTAAATCAATAGCTCTGTTAGGACAAAATAATGTTGGTTGCTTTCTTTTGTTTTGTTTCCATTAATGGAAGATTTTTATGAATTTCAGGTAGTTTAGAATTAACTGGGATACCATGAATGGCAACAGGACTTGGATAGGATGACTAATGAATAATCTCAGGACCATATTTTTTCAGAAAATTGCTTTCTAGGAAAAGATAGGGTCATATTTAGCTGGAATAATTCCCACCAAAGGCTTCTTTTCAGCTGTGGAATAAACGAAGTGTTTCTCAAAAAAATATTCTGAGGTTATTAGTAAGAAAAGCTGCCTAAAGCCAGCTGATAGGAAGTGTCTGACTAAGGAATTCAGAGAGAATTTAGTTGACATCAACATGGCTTTAATTAGGTTACTTCCATCATGCTAGTCTATAATGAAAACCACATTTAAAATTTTTATGGATTGCATTGTGTTTATTTTGCATTGCAGTTTCAATTTTCTGTATTTTCTGATGAATCTTGTCCCACAGCTCAGATTTGCCAGCAAGAAGGCATTTCAATAAATGTTTGGTCTATGTTAAGTTGAACACTTAAATAATGTAATGAAAATATATGAATGATGTATTTCTTAGTTTTATTTTTTATTTTTAAGATACTGTCTTCAAAAGGCGATGTCCTCATCCTGGAAGTAAGATTGCTTTCTTTAATCACAAGCAAACTTTCTATTTCACAGCATAACAGAAGACTTCAACACCTGAGGAGGTTGCTTTGTCTTTTTTTTCTATAATGAAAAGCCAAGTTATGTTGCTAAGTGAACACAGCAGCTGAAGCTTAGCAAACCAGGACAGGCTCAGCGTTTGCTCTAGGCAAATACAGCAAATTACTCTTAAACAGCCAGAGTACAAAGATATCACTGCATCTTATTTCTCTCTTTTATTGACTTACATGTTGATTAATTATCCTCTTAAGTTTTCCAGCCTGTTTGTTCATTTAGGAGGGCTCCCCAGATGACTGCTTACCATGCTGATGCAGAGCAGAGACCTGCGGATTTCTGACTCACTGGAAATGAACTGCAGTGTGTGTGTGTGTGTGTGTGTGTGTGTGTGTGTGTGTGTGTGTGTGTGTTCATACGTACAGCTTTAAACTGGTTCACCTTTATTCCAGCAAGTCAGACTATCAAAGTATGGATTTGTAAGATGATGAGACAGAGCTGAATGTCATCTGAATAAGGCTAACAAGCTCAAGGCTCTGCTACCTATCTGGTGAACAGACAAGCTGTGGTGCCATTACTACAGATAGTAGGTTTGACTTGCTAGTAAGTCATGCTAGAGAGCTCTATGCCAATGCAAGAGTATTTATTGTAGCAAGCTATGTTTCCTTATGCTGGCTAGAATTACTTTTAGCCATCCGCCTCTGACATATTGGAGAACTTAAATTTACCATGCTTATATAAATGCTCAGCCCCAAAAGTACCTGAGCAGCCTAGGATTTCAGAGTGTGCATAATATTGGAATATTCTGGCTATGAATATTATCAGTATGCTACATTATTCTACATTTTAGACATTTCTTTACACTATTTTAGGTGTAAAATTAACCCCCCTAGTTGCTGGTAAATGTAATGCTCATTTCCTGAAAACGTTTTAGTGATCCTTATAAGCACAATTAAAATAATAAAAACTTATTCTGTCCTCATAAGAGGTTTTTCATGTACCAATGTTTATTTCAGACATACAATCTTTTGTTCTTTGGTTTTAAGTTTTGCTGAGAATTTAAAGATGGAAGTTACGTGAACTACTCAGTACAATTGCACATATAGTGGCTTTTTCTTGTAAATGTGTTTGTGTAAAAAGTCATGCAATAGATACTCCTCATTTAGCTTGAAAGATAATAACATATGCAGAATCTCATTACAAAAAATGCTGTATATATCTTTTGAGTTTGTTGAAGTAGATCCCTAAATTTGGCTCCAAATCTCCCATTATAAACACTAAAGAACTGATTCCTTATCAGCTTCACTGAGGTCGATGAAAAGAATTAGATAAGGTGTTCTGTTTCTTTTATCATGGAAAAAACAGCTTTGGAGAACCTAAAGGTTCTCTCTTAGAAGTGAAATAAAGGCTGGTGATCACGCTAATAATAGGTTGGTGATAGCAAAATTGCTGTATAAGAAATTTTGTTTTTAAATATGTTAAGATCAACTGGGAAAATTTCAAATGCGAATAAATACCACTATAAATATTCTAATTCTGCAGTGATCTATCATGGAGTAATTAACCCAGGAGAACCACTCAGCTTGGCGGGGGATAATCAGGTTTATAATGCGCGTACTCCTCTGGACATTCCATTTCATTCCCACCCTCTCTTTCCACATGCAAACGCATTTTCTGCATGCTAAGTGTGTATTTCTTTGCTTTTTTAGACTAAACTAGCTGGAGTCTCATGGCATACATTGTCTATGCCACATGAGCAAAGAAGGCCAAATTAATCAAGACAATATCCAATCATATGGATATTTAATATCAGAATTACTAAAGTTTTAGACATATTTCATAAAAGTACATGTATCTATAAAGAATTTATTTAAAGACTGTGAATATATGTGACCACAACACTTAGATCTTTCCAGGAGAAAGAAATATGCGTTTCAAACAAACCAGCTTTCAGTTATTTTGTAGAACTATTGAAAGAGCAGAAGTATCATAGGGTCATTTGCTGTACTTAAAAGACATTCTTTATAGCAGATTACTCTTTGATTACAAATGAGTGCCCAGAATGATAATCCATGCCTGAATTTAACCTAACAATTGTAAGGATGAAATCTTGATTCAATTACTTACAAGCAGAAAATTTTACTTCACTTACTTAATTTCTTCTAGAGCTTATTTTACATTCAAGTTCATTTGGGTTCAGAAAATTTGACTCTTTCTATAGAAATGTCCCTTTCCTTGCAATCCTGCTCAGATTCAGAATATTAACAGTGCAGTTTTAAAATGACAGTGATGCCCAGAAACTGGTCTGCAATATATTATTCATCCAGACTTACAGATTTCAGTCCTAAAACACATTAGGAGATCAGGATGCATAACGTTTCTGCAGCTTTTGAAGTATTGGGGTATTTTTCTTAAAAGGCTACAATAGGTAAAAAGTTCAGTGCTTTTATAGACATACACATAGATAAGTGTATATATATGGGTGTTTTATAGAGTCAAAATGTTTAATTAAAGGTTAGGGCTCCTACAGAGTAAATAGCATGCTTTAGTAATGTAAATATGGATATATGACAAAGTACATACTATAGTGCACAGGTATGTAATTAGTCTGTACTTGATTATTTTGCCTTACAGAGTGTCAACATATATATATATATATATATATGCTTTAGTGTTATGTGTGTGCCTTTTTTCCCCCCTGGTGGAAAATTTCTCTCTCTCTCTCTCTCTCTCTATATATATATATATGTGTGTGTTAGCTTCTTTGAAGCTACATTTGGAAACTTTTATCATAAATATAATTTGGTTCCAATCTATACTTGAGACTAATTAGAGGTTTTTATAGTTACTTGTACCTATTAATCTAGCTTTTACATATTAATGATAATTTTGAAGTGGAACTGGATCCCTACCTTTTACTCTTCATGTGCTTCTATTCCCACATATTTTACATGACTAAGGATTAAATTATCACTTTGACGTAATTGTAATAATTTCACTCAACATTTTCTCTCCACTTTTGTGTTTGCAATTAAACTGTTACTTCTCTTTCTCTCTCTCCCTTAGTTACACAGTAAGGATTTTTGAATGTATATTGTCATCTAAGGTAAGCTTTCATATGGTACTTGCATATGAAGCTTATGTCTATTTATGCGTCATACAATGTCTGCCTAGTATGGCATGATTTTCATTATGTCACTTAATGAAAATGTCTTTATAAGTTAGCAGCATGATGGTTTTAAGGCATATAAATTCCGATTTTAGTAATTGCTTGTTACGGTAATTCTTAGGAGTACATCCTATATCTTCTAATGGTGCATGTTTCAATGGAATTTAACAGTGCATGACTTAGCATGATTAATTAGCATGAATAAAATGCAAGTAATAAAAAAGAGCATTATGTATTTACAGAAATTTATTTTTTATAGGAATATGCCTCTACATAAACAAAATATTTATTCCAGCGTTAACTTCGTTTAAAAATGAATGATTCGTAGCACAACTTGCACTCCATGAGCTGAAAGAATGCCAAAAAGCATGCTGGTTTTTTTTAATTTTTGGTCTGTATTGTGCATCTACCTAAGGTTGGGGGTGAACAGTTTTGCCGCAATGATGACATTAAATGAGACAGCACAGTCTCATAATCACTAGTAACTAATAGCATTTTAATTGAATAATCCTTGTGTTAATAAAGGTTATAAGTTCTTAAAGATCTGTACTCGGCATAAATGTTGTATGTACGTATCAGCTCAATTGCATTTAGCTGTAGCATTCAGAGAGTGTTATCTTCAGCCTGGCAATGTACTTTTGCTTTAAAGCTTTTGGTGTGTTCCAGAAAAAACTCAGAAGGTAAGTGCAGATATCAGTGGGTGGTTTGCAACTTGCAGAACACAATATTCATGCAGATTTGTGAAAGGGAATAGTAATGGTTTATAGCTTTCTTAAAGCAATTTAGACCTTTTATCTGGAGGAAGGGCAGATTCTAACGTTTTTAGCAAAATATTTATCTTTCTCCCACTGTTTCTTCCAAACATAATTTGATTTCAATGAAACTAACAGAAATACTCGTGTTTCATTTCCATGGCTTTTATTTCAGTGGCATGGGGCATCAACAACCTCTAAGGGCAATGTGCGCCAGGGCCCCATTGTCTTCACAGTAGAGAATGTTTTCTTTGTATCTAATCTACACCCATCCTTTTCCAGTCTGAAGCCACCAGCCCTTACCACAACAGGCCCTTGTAAAAAGTCCCTGTCCAGCTCTCTTGTAAGTTCCCTTTAGGTACTGGAAAGAGCTCTGAGGTCTCCCCAGAGCCTTCCCTTCCCCAGGCTGAACAACCCCAACAAAAAGTGAAATTTTGAAGTGAATTTAAAAGCAAACCCAAAATGATTCCTCAGACTTCCCCAGCAGAGGAAAATTTCAGCTTTCATAATCTTTCTCTCTCTGGAGACTATATCTGAAATCCTGGCTTTTTTTATATGATTCTTTCATGTATGTCATCCCACTTGTCATTTTCAAGTAACATGGTAAATATCTTGCTAAATACCTAGAAACCATTTTAAGATTCAAAACTAGAATAAATTGAGTATCTCTGCATGTTTTCCACAACTCATCCTGGTCAGTGTTTTCTACATTGTTCCCCTGCACTGACTTCCATCTCTGACCATGCTCCACCCAGTGTGATGGAAAGCCAGGAGAGTTACTTGAAGTGAAGCTTATCATAAACTATTGCATGTGGTGAGATAAATGACTGAATATATGATACCCTAGAAATTAAATTCACCCTGCACAAGAGGACAGGAAAGGTCTGTATTGTACCAATTAAATAATGGTTAGATGCCATACTGGACTTTTGAGCAGGGCTGA
The DNA here is from genome assembly GCA_013400575.1 of Peucedramus taeniatus. Lineage (NCBI taxonomy): Eukaryota > Metazoa > Chordata > Aves > Passeriformes > Fringillidae > Peucedramus > Peucedramus taeniatus. Next base: position 6,807 of record WBNO01027438.1, on the reverse strand, counting down.
ATTTTACCACATCTCAAAGTATGTAATAGGGACTGACTAAAACTTGTCACTTATGCCAGAGAATTAAAGTGCAAAGCTGCTGCTCCAGGGACCTTCACCCTGAAGATTACCTGCTTTCCTTGTTTGTAGGTGGGCTTTCGTTCTTCAAGCTATTAATGGATGGAGTGCCTCTGCATATCATTGACTCGTATATGCGTGAAGTGCAGGCAGACAAAACTGAAGGGAAGTGAGAGTCTGTCCACAGTGCTTCCTCCCACTGCACTGGAAGCTGGTAGCAGAATAACAACACTTTAGCTCTTGCAACGACAGAAAAACATGTGCGGTGGGGAATTTTATGACTTTTTTTCTTTCCTTAATTGTCCTTTTGCTTTCCCTACCTGCTCTTACTGAAAAGAAAGAATACGCATGGATTGCTTTGAGGTTGAAATGAAATGAACTGAAGACAACACACATTTTGTAATGTTCAGCTTTATTTTCTGTTTGATATCATGTTCTGTTTTTTAATGAGGAAAGAGGGAAAGCTGTGTAACAAGCATAAAGAGGCAGTCAGTCTGTACTCTGAGGTACAAAGCATATCTTTCTCAGACTGGAAGTACATGGATTAGCCAGTAGATGTGCAGTAAGATCCTTGGAATACATACCTCTGATAATGCATCTTATTCACCTGAGAATTGTTTAACAGAATATGGTTTTACTATAATGTAACTAATGCATATGTAATTAATGATCATTTAAGCTGAACATATCTTCCTATAGAAGTTTTGATTTCCTAAATCCAACCCATTGGTGTCTCAACTTAACTGAAATTGTTTTATTTAATGTACAATAAACATGAAGTGTTTAAGATCTATTAAGTTCTTGTTTACTTTTTTTCTGTCTCATTTTACCACATTTATTGTTTTATTTCCACTAAAATAAAGCAGGAACTTGTGCCCACCACGTGAAGTGGAAAGCAGTATCAGCAGTCACCTAATCCAATGGGTTTACACTGTAAGATACATGACACAGAATGTGAGTGGAGATAAACGCTACAGATACACACAACTTTTTATCTATGTGTTTTCAATATTTTAAATGTGATAAATGCCAACCACAACGGCTTTCACCTTTCTGGATCCACTCCGTTTCCCCAGTAATTCATGGAGCTCTTGTAGCTATCACATCAGAAAAGGTACTCAGCACTGGTGAGTTCCCTGTGCATGGCAAATGTGCCCGAGATAAGGTGGAATGGCTACATTTCTTCTCCAACTCCAGTTTCGTTAACCTCCAAGCTCTTTAGGAGAGGAGGTGATTGTCCCTGAGTCTCCAGCAAACCCTGAAACATGTGAGACACAAGGTCACACATATTTTGGTCAGGTTGTCAATTCCCTATTGCCCTGACATTTATTTACCAGTTCTCACTCTGGCTGTACAAACAGGGCAGGTTATGTGCTCACTGGCTAATGACTGATCTCCAATTAGTGTTTATAAAGATAAAGGCCTACTTAGACCAGTAGTACATCACAACATGTTTATTTGATGTCAGCGCACTTTCAAACATTCAGCCGTCAGTAATTATGCAATAAAAAAAGAATGTGTTACTCTGAACTGCTACACCTGAAGAGTGGTGTTTTTGCAGTTGTGCTCCCATTTCTTTTGCTTTGGGGATCTGAGTGCATTTTCTCACGTTGTTCTGTAAATCTTACTCTGAGAGACAGAGAGATAGATTTTTTCTTTTCTCCCTTCTTTTTATCTTTGTGATTTCTTCTGCAGTGTTATCTGTGCAGGGAAGCAATTCTGTATTGCCAGTGATCCTGGACACCCCTCCACACCCCACCTGCATTTTACTCGGCTCCTGCCAAAATTAATCTTCTCCTACACATTCATTCACACCTACACGTGAAAGAAAGCAACACACCTACTAGAAAAAAAAATTCATACAGGATTAATAATTTATGTTTATTCTGTATCTCACCAGTGAATTGAGACTCCCTCCATCTATTTTGAACCACAGAAAGCTGCAGGAGGTTAGTTTGATTAAATGCCATAGGGGTTTAAGCATTTAAGCACACAGCCCTCATTTAAAGGAGTATCAGTCTGTTATAGTCAGCACCAAAAGCGACAGTTACTGTGAGTTTGTGTTTGTCAGTAAGCCCAAAAATTAAGCACAGAGCCATCTGCACTTTGTATGAATAATGTTTACAGCTTCAAGGTTACGTTTATCTGTTTCCTCAGTCTTAATATTCCACGTCATAACCTGGCAGCCAGCATAACCTCAGCTTCTGCGGGCTCTCTGTGGATGGAATTAGCTACTATAATTTCTCCCAGATGCCAGCGTTGTTAAACAACAAGCTGAACTAAGCTCCTTTTCCCTGTGTGAACAGTAAGCGTTGTACTCTGCTGCCCTCAATTCCTCCCCGTTTGCGTCGCCCAGCATTTGCCATTGGCCGTCCCTCGGGCTGGGTTGCGCCACGCCAGCGGGAAGCACAGGGCACCACGCCGTGGGTGGGGCTGAAAGGAGGGGGCATTAACCTGCTCTAAATCCAGACTACACCGAGCAGCCACAACTCTGGTTAAGAGTTAACCGACTTTCAGAGAAATGATTGGATGGCGTGGGACAGGACAGGGATTTCCAGTGATTTAAAACAGGCTGCAGAACCTTATCTGGAGAATAATAGAAGGTGACGTTTTGGTTTATGACAGTTTGCCCTATGGGATTCTCCAGGGATGATGTTTGGTGGATGTAATAGCGACCAAACCCAAAGAGTTAGGAAAATGCTAAGGAAATCTGCAGTTAATACCAACTTAAGAAAATAAAGAGGTACCAAAGACAGCAACTACAGGAGAAACAACTTAGAGGGAACAGAGGCAACAGAATATCATGCTGTAGATGATGTGACACAATGCTCCAAAGAATTTTCTCTAAAGCTAAAGGGATTTCCAGGTAATTAGTGAACCTGAAAGAGATCTAGGAGTAACAGAAGACAGCAAATACGTGTAAACACACATAGACAGATACACAAAGATGAATCAAATTTAATTTAAAAAAAATTTAATTGATTTTTAATGAAACCAGAAGAAAATATTTGGTCTTCTCTTGGCTTCTATTTGCTTTCTTTGCCCATGGAAGGTTATTTGGCATATAAATGTAGAAATACAGCTCCATTCTCAAATTGGTGTATGTGGATCTTGATACAGGCACTGCAGTTACCCATTTACATTGAAAGAGCACAGCTACTGCCAGCACACTTCCCTTACTGAAAATAATCTCACAAATATAAAGAAGAGGAAGAAAAAAGAGACATGTGATCTTCAAAAGATTATTTAAATTGGGATATACTGTTAATAAGATCTTTATGGAGAGTCAGAATTTTTTTTAAGTATTCCTTTTATAAGAAATATTTCAAGCTTCCTGAGCTTCCTTTTAGGGTGAAAAAGAAAAGTCTAATATTGGTACCTTTTACAGAGCATTGTGAAAGGACCCTAACTTTATGAAAGTCTTTTGTTGCATTTTGAGATTCTGGAGCAAAAGGCATTCTATTTTAAGCACTGTACTTACTGTCACTTGACTTTCATGTCCTGATTTCCTGACTGACAGGTAAAGCTGCTGGTTTGGAAGCAAAACCTGTATCTTGAATGCTGAAGAAGCACTAGAAGATTAAACACACTGGACTTAAAACTCTGTGTTCCCTTATTCTATGCTTTGTTGATGAATACTTTTGAAATGAAAACAAACTCCTCCTCAAGCCCAGTGATAAATTCAGTAGGGAATCTGTTTCTTCCTCTAATGTGGTGCTTGCTTTTTATGCCAATTACTTTCCCCTTCACTTCTTTCCCTAGTTTCTCTTCTTTTCCTCCAGGTATCCAAAGAGAAATCTCTCCATAAATACCAGTTCTATTATGCTCATTGACCACAGTGATTCACAGCATATTAAACAAAACAGTTTTACCTTCTTCCAAATGTAGTGATTCCAGTGGACTGGGGATCTGACTGGCTGTGAACCTGTCAGATTTCCCTTTTGCCATTCTCCAGCTGGCTGTAACTGAGCCTTCCTTTGCTATATGTTACCTTCTCTTTTGCTAGCAGTTCCTATCCCCTCCGCTTTGGCCTCTGATGACAATTGCTGCATCATACTGTTTTTAGTAAACCGTAAATTAAATCAGCTGGTGAATGACATAGCACTTGCAATGCACATAGCACATTGTGGGATTTGGAAACTACCATTTAACGTGTCCAGATTCCTTACTCTTGCAGTAGAGAAACCTACTCAAAGACATAATAACTTTATCAATTGAAATGAATCAGCTCCCTTTGAATAACAGGAAGCGGCTCTGTCCAGGAAACTGCAGGGTCTGGACAGAAAGCTGCACCCTCTGGCTCACAGTGGAGTAACTTACAAAGAGAATTTCCGATACTAAGAAGATGCCATTGCAGGTTGTATTTCTCACTTTCTACTTGAGCTACACAGCTTTTCCTTGGCCTCACTCAGACCTCACACCTTCCTGGAGATTCAGGGATACATCTAAAATCCTTCACATGATCAATTCAAATAATTTGATTTCTGAAAAGAAATTGTGGCATATTTGTTTTGAAGCAATCTAAGCAAGTCAAGAAGGTGAAGTAAGTCCTGTGTAACACCGTGTGCAGGTGCTTCAGAAGTCCCCAGGCAATGGGTCTCCTCCGGGTGGTAGAGGAATCCTTGGGTGACGCCGTGGGGTCACCGCCCTGCAGGCACGGCTGCCCTGTCCTGCTGGCTGCAGGGAGTCACCTGCTGCTCAAACCCTGCTTTTACACTTTGCTCCAGCAAAAATCCTTCTGGCCACCTGCTGCGTGCACCCCCGCTGTGGCCACTATCCGCATGATAAAACTTGTGAAAGGCAAGTAAGCCGAAGGCGGCAAATCACGGGTGAGAGTGGCACTCGTTCACCCCGCGGGGATGAGAGGTGCGCGCACAGCCGCCTTTCCCCGGGACAGCACCAGCTCTGACCGCCCGCGGCCTGCGGAGGCGGCGAAATGGGCCCTGCCGGGGCAACCGCGCCCCGAGCGAGGGTTTCCCCGCCGACCGGGCATCCTCAGCCCCACACGGCGAGGCGGGGCCGGCGGAGCTGTGCCCGCCTCGGGGCTGGGGCCGTAAGGCCGCCG
>WBNO01027437.1:0-15042 GCA_013400575.1 Peucedramus taeniatus | reverse complement strand
AGTGGGCAGGGAGAGTCAGAGTGAGGAGAGACAGTGGGGTGAGGGGCAGGCGGTATCTGCAGAAGATACAGCCTGAGACTGCTCTTGCTTTTTCAGTGTCTCAAAAATTATTCTCCAGGACGGGGGCATACACATTGCTGGCTCATATCCCGGAGTAGTTAAATCACAGAGCTTCACCCCCACATTATCCCAAACAGCAGTTGTAAAAATAGAGGAGTCCAGCTTTGGCAAAAAATTTGCCATGTTTCACAAGCAAAGCAAGCATTAGTTCAAAAACACCTCTCTTCTTTAGACATACTTTGTCCTATGTTCCCCCTGGCTCACCTCCTTTCTCGGTGGAGGGATTGTTTCGGGCCCGCTCCTGGTTCTCGCACCAGCACTTCCAGTTCTGGGGAGCTTGCCCATTGCAGCCAGATAGACTGTTCTTTCTCCTCACACAGAGCACCAATTATCGTCAATGGAGAAAAGCAGGGAGACTGAGTTGTGGTGGTCAGAATCTGAATTTATTGTGGACTACATATGCTCATATACTATCCTAGGAAGGCTAGTAATTTTTTTACTACAATGATTGGGTTAATTATCACATAAACACACTTATACATTTTGCAATATCTGTTGCTTGCAGAAGTTGATGTAATTTTCTTTTCCTGTCAGTCAGTATGATTTAATCTTCAGCTAGTCTTGATTAAATCTTCAAAGCTGTTTGTTCTTGCCAAGGCATCCTGATTATCAAATCTCTTATGCTAATCAGGTCCAAAGTCCAACAGGAGTGGGCTTCTCTGGTTTTAGCTTCTTTATAAAGATTTTTGCTATAATGGGCAAGACTCCTTCATTACCATGTTTAAGGCATGAACCATTTCAGTCTCTGACAACCATGAAGGATTAAAAGCACTTGCTGACCTGAATATTTGATGGCATAGGGTTCAATTTTTGAAAATTGTGGAGATAAGGTTTCACCAATCTTATCAGGATCCTGGGAGGTAGTGGCATGCATTGTGAGGGTTAAATTAGTTTTTGTTGTGCCAATATACATTAGCCCAGTTACAGTTATGGATATGTTATACCTCCACATGCTACTACTTCCCTTTCCATATTTTGTTTCAATGTAATGCTCACAGAGCAGCCACTGGTCTTGTAACATCTGTTCTGTTTCTCAAAGGAGGTATATTGGAAACTGAGTAAGTAAAGTTCCCCTTAGTGGTTGGAGGTTGTTTTTCACAAATTATAGTTGTTGTAAAGACTCCTCTGTGAGTCCCTGCGGGGGGTCCCGGCTGGCTGTGGCACATACAGCTGCGGGGTAACCCTCTCCCGATCTCCGCAGGGCAGGCGGGTGGCTAAGACTGTCGCCTTCGCGGGTGAGGCAGGAATAGGACTACTGTGGAAGAAAGGATTGGACTTCGAATGGAGGTATCAGTCCAGGTTTATTAGAGACCTTGAGCCCAGCACGACCTCACTTCGAAGACCAAGCTCTGGGCTATCAGGTATATTATAAAGGAGGAGGGAACAAAGATAGGGAGCCAATGGGGAAACATGGGGGTATGGACATTGGGAAGATGGGTCTCTGGGAAGACCAATGGGGGTAACCTGTGGGAGGAACCCCGGTTCCTGAACCAGTCACTCGACGCCCTTAACAGAAGTTTCTAGGGGGAAGGGATGGGCTGCTGAGTGACGGACAGGACACCAGGGAGGGGTTGAGGGAGGAGGCAGGATGGGCAGAACCACTGAAATAGGGGAGAACTGGGATAAACCAAGGTACAGAACAATTATAAAAAAGCATATAAAACACAACACAACAATAGTGACATTTCCCTCTGCCAAATTCATGCTATTAGGTGGAGCTCCTAAATTTGTACATTTATAGCTTGTTTCATTAGCAATTGTCATTGAAATGCATTCAGGCTCAAGTGTGGATACAATTGTGACCATAGTGACCATTACAGATAGGAAAAGTGAGGGTCTCTATCCCGTGGGTTGGGCTTGGTGATGTATGTGCTCAGCCTGGTTCATTCTGATGCTGATTTCTTCTGTGAGAAGAATAAGCAGTCCTTTGATCTTCAGTGGAGACGTGCTGGCATCATTTTCTGAAAAAGTAAAATAAAACAAGTCTCGGCAAGATTTTCCCAGACAGGTTGCCCCATTAAAAGGAAGGGAAAGTCCACCATGCACTGTGTTTTGTACCACTGTTGTCAGTAGCTTCCCAAGCAAGTGGGCCATGAAGTTTAGTCAAGGTCATAGGCACAGTTCCAGTTTGTGGTAATTTTACCATAACATGGTTCCTGGTTCTAATGCTATCAGATGTACCCCTTTGATGAAAGGTGGAGCACTTTATTCTGGTTTTACAAAGAATGCTTGGCTCACAGGGTAGATCCATACTGATTATTTATTTGCTGAAGTATTCTGGGAACTCCAGCATCCCATACACTCATTTGTGGTTTAAGGCTCTTTCTCCATAGGTCATTAGCTCTTTCTATGATTCCATTTGACTGGGGATAATATGGGGTGTGAAATACCCATTGAATTCCCTCCTGTTTGGCCCACTGCTGTACCTCCTTATAGGAGAAATGTGATCCATTATCACTTTAGATGGTATCAGGAGTAGGTAGACCTGAGAACCAAGGCGACAGTCCCATCTGACCATTGGCCTTTTCAGTCTTTCAGCATTTAGCTGTCATGAGTAGGACCGAGACTACTTCCACGCCTGTGAGGATGTATCAGTATCCTGCAGAGGGTCTGAGTGGCCCGATGTAGTCAGTTTGCCATGTAGACCATAAAGTTTTGCCTTTACTGATGTGTAGGGGTGGTGCTTTGGCAGGGTGATCTAATTGTAATTTTAATCTACACTGAGGGCATTCTGTAAGAATAGTTTCGTAGGTATTCCTGTTATGGGGCTGTCCTGGTTTATAAGACCGGTATCTGTTAGGGAAGGCAGAAAAGCTTCCCTTGGACTGGAGAATGTAAACCCCCTCCCTCCAAATTATTAGAATTTTGAAATTATGGAGCTCTTAAGCAAAGACATGGGAATAGGAATAACAGTTCTTTACTAGTATGTATAGTAAAGCAAACAAACAACAACTACGGAATTAACAATAAACAGAACCCAGAACCCAGTAATAGCCTTTTCGGCTGCGGCACTTTCCCCTTTGGTGGAGTTACTGTCATAGCCGGCAGGGGCGCTGGCAGGCTGCCGGTGGACAGGGCAGGTGTTAAAGCACACACATGGCTGCAGGGGGCGCTCCGGCACGGGCTAAGGGAGCACGTGGCAATGGCAGCTTTGTCAGAGATGGGAAGGGATGGAAAAGAGGCTTTGCCCCACAAACCCCTGTGGCAGCCGATTCCAGTGCCCCCAGCAGGACTCTCAGAAGGAGCAGTCGGAAAGGCAGGAGTGAGCAGAAATCCTGGGGCAGTGAATGACAGTGTCCCAAAACTCCACGGTAAATAGCTGGAACCTGCGAGGTGTCCGGGCAGGGGGATGCAGGGCGCAGCAGCAGAAGAAAGGTTCCTCGCTGGGTTATGGTGGTAGCAAAACTCCCCTTCTTTTCAAGCCCTAGGTCCAACCGTCCTAGGTAAGAGAAGGCAGCAGGGACGGATTCTCGAAGTGGTGGCGAATTCGAAACTCCCCAAAAACTAAAGGAGTTCCCCCTACCCCGATGGTCTTGAGCACTTAGCCATCAGTTTCCATTAGCAACTCAATGGGAAGAAATTCCACAGGTGATAAGGAAAGAACAGGAAAAAAAAAAACAACCTTTGCTCTGTGCAACAAAATAAAGTGCTTCTGTATCTGTGTGACCTTATTTCTGATGTAACCATTCTCCCAATCAGTACCATTCCTGATTTGAGGAGTCTTCTATTTGTATTTCCTTGATTTTCGTTAATTCCTGCAACTTTCTATTAAAGTTTGTGGCTGGTTTGTTATCCTTGGCATGGGCTTTAACCCTAAACCAAGACACCATCCTATTCTGAATTATGTTTTTCTGGCTATATTTAATAATAATTGCCAATCTTAAGATCTCCAAAGGGGAGGTCTATTTACTTCCCCATTTAGTGATTCCCATAGGCAGAGCCACTGGGTAGCACCAGCCCAAACAGCACAGGAGTCCACATAGATTATTTTTGCTCCATTTTGAGCTGCTCAAATAACTGTTCTTAACTCTCCTACTTGTGCACTACCTTCACCTTCTGTTATTTGTTTGTTTGTGTTGATATTTGATTGAACAACCTTGTATTGCCATTGACCATTTACCCTTTTTGCTGAGGCAACAGTGAACCAAATATCTTCTGTTGGCATCCCCTCAGCAAGGGGAGGTACATCTAAAATTGATGAGGGTTTAAAGGTTGTTGTAATGTAGCAATGGATCTGCATTTATAGTAATTTGTAATTTAGAAACTTTAGTAGGTCCTTCTGTTAATTTCATTCTTTCTGCAACTGCGATTGCATAGGCATACCATGTCCTGACTGTAGATTTTTGTGTAACTCCTGGGGAGCATAACCCCTTTAAAACAGATTCCAGCAAATTTAATGAACCTCTGGTTTGTATGGGCTGTTCCTGATGTATCTTCTCAGCTTGTTTCACTGCTTAAAGGTATAAGTCCCTTTTCACATTCAGAATATCTCTATTCTGTCTCTTTAAATGCAATCAAACGAAATACTAAAGGTNTCCACGCCCTTCTGGGCATGCGTTTTTGGCTCTGGTGGTCGCACGGGGGTCTCTGAGGCTGAAGATTTGTAGTCTTCCTCCGGATGAACTTTTGAACCTTTTCTCGTCTCGCATGCGCTTTTTGGTTCCTCAGTCCTTATCTGGGTACTCTGTGGTCTTAATGAGCTTGGAGACAGAGGGGTTTCTTTATCTGGGCTTTTTGTATCTCCTGATCTCCTCTTGGTATTGTTTTCTATGCAAGAATCCTTAGAAATTTGCATTTTCCTATGCTCTTTGTACCATGGCAGGGGTTTCTTAAGTAAAAAGGTTAAACTTCAACCTAGAGTTCCACAGACTATACCTTAAATGCTCAATTCATAATGTTATTTTAAGTAAACTCCAAAATTTCTATTTCAGTGTCTTTGGTTCATCAGGGCCAGTTTGAAGCAGGTTACAGTAAGAACCATGCTCCACTGTGAGAAATGGCTACTCACTCTACAATTTAGAAAGGTTTATTAAACCTTATCAAAAATACAACAGAAGACTGAATAAAGAAAATATTACGGTGCCTGGAGCAAAGGATTTTCCCCACCATGTGCTCGCCCACACAATGGAGGTTTTGCCTTTTAGCCCTTTAACCCCTCCCAAAATTCTGTCCATCGCCCCCTTCTTCGCTGTCCAGTGGTGGAGATTACTTCCTCAAATCCTGATTGGAGGTCAGATGTTGCCATAGTGACAAGCCGACCCTCCCAAATGTCCCGACCCTGGCTGTCTCTTGATAAAAATGCAAGGGGGTAAAACATAACTATAAATCTATAAAACTTTTCTTAACCTATATACATGATATTTGACTGTTAATTGTGAGTCAATCATCGCATTACTCATCTATTACATTCACAAAACCCCATTCTGCTATAATAGGATCATGGAGGTGTACTGGTCCCAGTGATTGATGTTTTTAATTCCAGTATTAGGATTTTGACTGCCTCCTCATGTTCTGAATTTCATTCTCACTCTTTTCCTTTTTGTAAAAGTGAATACAGAGGGCAAGCAATGATAGAAAATCCAGGTACATGTTTTCTCCAATAGCCTAAAGTTCCCATTAACTGCTATAATTCTTTCTTTGATTGGGTCATCTGTATTTGTTCTATTTTGTGAGGTCATTTTAGTTGTGGCTTGCAATTGTTCATTTATTTCAGTAAACCCCAATTGAGTTGCATTTGCTAAAGCTTCCATTTGTAGTCAAATTGTGTATGGCTGGTTTGTGCCTAAAGGTAGATATTTGAGAAGTAAAGATGGATTCTTAAATCCATCCCACTATAGCTGCCATACTGGGATGTTTGTAAGTTTCATCACATTTAACTTTTCCCCATAGTTGGGTTCCCAATGGTGACTCCTTCCATAAGGGACATGACATTAATACTCCTCATGTCTGTTGTACTCTTGATTCTCCTAAGGGCAAATGTGTGGTCCAAATTCCATTACTTCCTACCCATACTGTGGGTCCTGATGATTTTACCTTGTCCTGCTGACAGTCTATACCTCTCCAAGTCTCACTGTTTGATAGATAAGATCAAGTGTCATTAAGAAAGGCAGAATCATTTCTACAAACACATCCACACCTTAAAGCCTGGGCCAAAGTCATGAGCTGCTATACCTCAGGTATATATACCTGAGTATACCATACTAGTACAAGTGTATATTTGAGTGCAATTCCACTTTTCCTTTGTCCTTGGATCCTTTTGCCATGACCTTATTAAATCAGGATGCTTTATATGGACCTGTAAGGGCTCCTCTGGGAGGCCTGGACTCCCTTTCCAGTCCAGACACCACTCAACTGTCTGGATATAATCCCACTGTCCTGTCTGAGGGCTATTCCATATTTCTGGTATTTCACTTCCCCAAGGGGTATTAGTGCAATCTATCGACTGATAGATATTTCCTGAAGCTTTTTTCAGATTTATTTTTGAGATACTACAATTCTCAATGGTATTGTTCTTATATGCCCATTGTAAGGAACATTCTTCTTCCATCCCTGTCCAATTGGCATGGGTACTATTTCCTTCCCACACGTGTTCCCAAATTTTTGTCAAATTTCTGACTAAAGCTCCCCACAGAACTGGATTTCCTGCAGAGGTTGGTGTTGGCAAGCAAGCTCTTATAGAAGTTACATTCTGTAATCCGCCAAAATCTTGCACTAACTTTAAGACCACGTTTCTCTTCCCAGAGATTAACAACATAGTATCTGTTATTATTATGAATATGCAATTATTTATTGTCTTCATTTAGATCCAATAGAAAATCATATCCTATACCTAAAACAATAGTATTTATATTTAAAAAACCCAAACAAACCCCACTGTGTTAGTCTTGTTTCTGCTGTGTTTTTTGTGTGGTTGCTGGTTTTACCCGCATGTGATGAGCCCAGGGTTCAATTCCTTCCATCCTGAATGCAGTGTAGGTTACCAGGAGGACTTGAAAAGGTCCTTTCCATTTTTCCTTCAAGGGATCAGAGTTCCAAGTCTTTACATAAACAAAATCCCCAGGTTGGTATGGGTGAACAGGTGTATCCAAAGCAACTGGTCCCAATAGGGTTATAAACCAATGGAGTCCAGCAAGAATCTTTCCTAAAGAAATCAAGTATAGATTTAAATCTGTTTCTCCCTTTGAATGTATTTCTCTGGGAATTTATGGTGTTTGATAGGGCGATCCATACAGCAATTCATAGGAACGTAGTTTAGGTTTTGACCCTGACTGAATTCTGACTGGCCAAAGAGACAGAGGAAGGATCTGTGGCCATTTTAAAGAGGTTTCTTGGCACATTTTACTAATTTGTTGCCTTGGAGTGATTTTATGATGATACTCTATTCCCTTATCATCTGCTCTATGCCCAGAAATGGCTGCTGTAGTTTTAAGGTGGGTCCGGGGGAGGGGCAGGAGCCTTGGGGCTGTTGCGCGGGCTTTGTTCAAAGCCTCACTCCTGGGAGTGCTTGGGTGTGGTGTAGACTGGCATTACTTTGTTGCTTAGATAGATTGGTCTTTTGTTAGCTTAGGCAAAGAAGGTTTTTTTTCCCTTTCCCTGGCCTGTGACAGCAATCCTTCAGCAGTTTTTGTTTTTTCTTGAACTGTTCATCTTGGTTTTGGTCCAAGATCAGATAATCCACAGGAGAGGGTCAGCTGGGACCACCGGAGCTGCTCTGCTCGGCCCCAGACCTTGGCAAAAGCTGAACCAACAAGAAAAAGGACACCAAAATCCACCAGCTTCATCTGCTGTGAGGAGGAGACCAATGCCAGAGGTTCAACAGGTTCCCGTCTGTTTTGCCCAAGCTGCTGCATGAACTTTTTTCCTTCCCTGAGACAAAAGCTGGGCACCATTTTGTTCCCCCTGCCACACAGCCAGTTGGTTTGTTTCTTCCCCTGGCATTTTGTTTTTTTCTTTTTGTTCTGCTGTGGGTGGGTGTGTGTGGGATGAGGTTCTGATGGTTCAATATCTAGCATTTATTCTTTTTTTTCCCCTTGCTGTGTGGGCACTTTGTCAATAAATAGTTATGATTTTTTTTCACTTTCACCCACTGGCATTCATTTTTCTCAGTGGCAGAAAAGGGATTACTGAAGCCCTTTTTCTTTAGAGGAAATGCTCATTCCAGAGTGTTTTCTCCTAAATTTGTCTCTAAACTGTGACATTTGTCATTTCAAAGTCTGATTCATCCTTTCCACTTTCCCACTCAACTGTGGTGGCCAAGGGGTGTGTAAGTCCCATTTTATACCCAGGGTTTTGCTCAGCTCTCCCAATTCTTAGTGGCTTGTAATATTTTTGCTAAGCACTGATCCTCACTGTCATAATTAGGCTTAAATTCAGATATGTAAAGTTGTTTATGTGGTGCTAACTCTAGGATGCCTTTTTCAGCTACTCCTCAAGCTGCTTTGTCTGCCAGTTTGTTTCCCAACATAACAATAGTTTGTCCAGATTGATGTGCTTTGCAATGCATCACTGCCACCTCATTTGGTTTTTTAATTTCTTCCAAAAGTTGTAAAATTTCTTTTTTATGTTTACTAGATGATCCTTGAGCTGATAGCAGTCTTTTTTCCTTCCATATAGCTCCATGGACATAAATCACACTAAATGCATTATCTAGATCAGTCCAAATATTCACTCTTTTGCCTGGTGCCAAATTCAATACTTGTTTTAGTGCTATTATCTCTGCTTTTTGGGCTGATGTATTAATTGGTAAAGATCAAGCTTCTAATAGATAGCAGTCACCATTTCTCGGATTTCCCCTTGCCTGGGAATTTCTCGAGAGTCCTTTTCACAGCCAGATGGTCGAAGAAAGAGTCAGAGCTGCCTGGCCTTCGTTCTCAAGGTTNAGTGAACTTCTACTTTAAACCAATCCCCAAGTGCCAACATCACCAAGAAAATGGAGACAATGAAGAAGAAGGAAGGAGGACAGTACACACCCAGATTCCTCCATCTTGACCCCCCTGTACACTTCTCATATGAATCTTAACATTCTATTTTTCTACTCAGTAATAAACTACTTATTTTATTCTACTTTCCCTGGTTTGTAATTCCTCATATAAAGTTGGTAACTGTTTCCATGGCTCAAGATCGAAGGCAGAGGGGTCCTTGGCTCCATTCCAAGCTCTCCGAGCCCCCTGCCAGGGTCTCAGCCCATCCAAGGCAGCAAGAGGGATTTCCTGGTTTCCCACAACCACTGTGTATCCTGCCATCCATCTTCCATCTTTTATGAAAATGCTGCCAACTGTAATTAATTATTAATCAGGATTCTCTGTGGCAGCAGCTTTCTGGCCACAGAGAGAAACAGACAACTTTCCCAGGCATCGTTCTGGGAAAGGCTGTGAGAAGATCAGAGAAAAGAATGAGAAACAATTCTTATCTTCACTTGCTGCACCTGGTATTGTGAACATGTGAAATGTGTTATGGAGATTTGTTAACCAAAGGGTGGTTTCTTAATTAGCCAATGGTGACGGTGTTTTGATTGGAGTACCAATTAGGTCCACCTGTAGCAAACTAGGGTATAAAAGTATGGGTTTCTTAATAAAGATTATTATCAGTCTTCTGTAAATGCGTGGAGTTGATATAACTGATTGCCTGGTCCTGGCCTGTTGTGCTGACATTCTTTATTGGTTTATCCCACAGATCAGTTCTGCTGGGATATACCTGTTCGATAGTTTGGAGACAATCATGTGTCAGGGCTCCCTCATCCACTGCCTTTGGATCAAGACAACGGCTGGATTAGTGGCTGCAGTTATCTTCAATTCCACGTCATCCTGTTCCAAAAGCACAACTTGGTATTTGAGCATCCTGCTGGGGGATAGCAACTGCCCCCCCTTTTGCTCTAATACAGATCTCACCATGAGAGGGATAAAAAGAGTTATATGCTGTCTAGTCCTGAGCTTCCTAGCCTCTTTGATCAGTAGAACAATTGCAGCAATCACTCACAAGCATCCTGGCCATCCTTTGCTCTCATTGCCTAGCTGTTTAGAGAAATAGGCCACAGGACTCCTCCAGGTTCCCAACTTCTGTATCAGGACCCCCAGGGCTAAATGTTGTCTATCATGTACAAACAGTTCAAAGGGCTTGGTTAAATCAGGAAACCCTCATGCAGGTGCTGTCATTAATGCCTTTTTCAGTTCTTAGAAGGCAGTTTGGGACTCAGGCATACACACTAATTGTCCTCCCTTTGGCTCTTTTAGAGGTTCATAGAGAGGCTTCAAAGTCCATAGTTTAATATTCACAACCAGCACCACCTGACCACTCTTAGAAAGCCGCATAATTCTCAGATGTTCCCTGGTTCTGGAGTTTGGCAGATTGCTTCTTTTCTGTCAAGGCCCAGAATTCTCTGCCTTTGAGTGATCCCCAAGCCCAAATAGCTCACAGTTGCTTTTCCTATTTGAGCTTTTATTTTAATTACCATGTAAACATTCTGTCACAGAAAGTTCAACAGACTTATGGTCATTTGTAGGCATTGGTTTTGGATCTCTGCTGTCAACAGAATGTCATTCACATACTGTAAAACTTCTCCTTCAGTGTTATTTTTCTTCCATTGTTCTAATTTTTTTGCTAGTTGATTTCCAAATATTGTTGGACTATTCTTCATCCCTGTGGTAGGATGGTCCAGGTTAACTGGACTTTGCATCCAGAGGTGGGACTTTCCTCCAAGGGTATGCAGAAAAAGGCATCCTTAAGATCAATCACTGTAAACCATTTATATTCCTCTTTCAGTGCTGTCAAGTGTGTGTACGGATTAGCTAATACTGGATTAATATCAGATATATTTTATAAATGGCCCTTAAATCTTGCACTAACCTATATTCCCCATTTTGCTTTTAAACTGGTAATATTGGTGTGTTATATTCTGATTCACAGTCCTTCAAAAACCCATATTCTAAAAATTTTTCTAGAAGTTTCTCCAAACCCTTCCTTTCTTCCCATTTAATGGAGATTTTCCTTGGCCCTCCTTTTCATTATGAAGTATTTATGAAAACACTTTTTATTATCTTTCACAACAGTTGCCAGATTGAGTTCTAGCCGAGCTTTCGCCTTTCTAATTTTCTCTCTACATGACCATCAGTTACTACTGATAATTGTAGCTATTTATGCTTCCACTATAGCTTCTTCTTTTTCAAAAGGAGTGCTATCACCATACTATGGGGTTTTTTTAAACTTGAATTTAAAAAACAGGTGGATTTGGTCATGTCTTAAGCATCTCTAGAGGCTATATATCAGCTAGGCTGATATATAAGACTGAAGATGTAACAAAAAGTAGTCAGAAATTCAGTGATCATTGTGGAACTGTGTACTTGTAGGATTAGATTTAAAAATACAGTATTAGTTCAATGTTTTCCCCTCAGATTTGCCTGATATCAGGCCAGTTGTTAAATTTTCTGTCCTTCATCATCTTTTTGGTGAAGTAGTGCTGACCAAATCCATGGACTAACATTTGCCTGAGGCAATCTGGTACTCGCATGCTAAATATACCATAAACATGTTATTTACCTCAGAAACGGTAAAACAACCATTCATCTTTATTCTGCATTCAGTCAAATAAGCTATGCTTGAATTTGGGGTTTTTCATATACTTTACTTCTAGAATAAAATAGTCATTTTCCAGGAAAAAATTAATTTCTCCTTATCCTTTTAGAAAAGCATTTCTCTTTTTTGAACAGGCAATAAAAATGGGAGTTGGTGTTAGATGGTGTTAGAAAGAGTAATGTTGAGAAATTATATTTTGATTTCCTGGTTTCTAAATTAGAAAGCTTAAAAATTGCTGATAAACATGAAACAGGTTCAGATTACAGCAGGATAAAGATTTCTTATACATTTGTGTACTCACAGAATTGACCTTTGTGATACAGCTTAATATCTAAACACTAAAAGCCATCATTTGTTTTATCAGCAGAATTAATTGAAGCTAAAACATTCAAAATTCCACTTGTATCAAGTTGATCATTAGGAATTGCTGTCTGGCTTTTGTGCTGTCAGAAAAAAATTACCTGTTCTGCTATGAAGAAATAGCAGAATGTTGGTTGGTCCACATAATTTGAGAGAAAGGTTGAATAAACTTTCTACTGCGGAAACAATTTAGAAGTGACATGCTGCAAGGGGGAGGTCAGAATGAGCATTTATATACAGCTGATAAGGAAGGCAGGAGCCTCCCTTGGAATGAAAAATATGACCTCCTCTGAATTATTATCATTTTGAAATTAAGGGGCCTTCAGGCAATGATATGAGAAAAGGAATAACAGTTTTTTACTAGCATGTGTATGTATAACGAGGGTAACAACAACAAACAAAGAACAGAAAACCCAATAAACAGTCTCTTCCTGCTATTTAAACTCTTTCCCCTTTGGTGTAATTACGGTCGCAGCCGACAGGGGCGCTGGTATCTCCCCAGCTGGGCAGAGCAGGTGCGATGACTCCCCGCGGCTGCAGGGGGCGCTGTGGCGCGAGTTTAGGCCGTCTCCCTTTCACGTGGACGATGGCGGGCACAGCCGGCAGAACGGGATGGAGAAGGGGCTTATTATACGAACCCCCAGGGGCAGCTGATCCCGGTGCCCCCTCTGGATAGCAAAAGAAGCTGCAGCAGGAACCCCAAGGGAAGCAAGCTGGAATGGCAGATTCTCCCAGCAGGCAGAGGGTGAAAAGTTGCAGTGTAGCACAAACCTGGAGGAATGGTGGAGTTGTGGTGGGGATTGGGCAGTAGCAGTCTGGCTCCCGAACGCAGCAAAAGGCTCCTTGGGCTTTTCTCACCGGCACTGGCCAGTCCTCCGGATCTGGGCTGTGCAGAGGGCGGGGGCAGCCCCCCGGTGGGAAACGAGGGCGGTCCCAGGTCCTGGAGGGGCACGCACTGGCTATGGGCTTCCCGACATCAGAGCAGAAAAAGAAGTTCCACCGGCACGCTCAGTCACAGTGCTGAAGCAAAATTAAAAAAAAAAACCCCAAAAAACAAAAAGAAGCAGGCAAAACCCTCAGAAACAACAGGATCCCTGGTCAGAGATACTGACCGCCAGTGTCCAGTCGAAACGCTTGCTGGGAGAGAGTGCCTCTCGCCCCGCCCCCAACATCCCCCTGGAAACCCCAGCTCATCTTCCATACATCGGGACAGCCCCGGAGCCAGGGAGGATGGGGTGTGGGGTGGGGACAGCCAAAACCACTAGAGGCAGGAAACAAAACAGATCAAAGACCCCAAAAATGGGATGGGATAATAAACTATCCCCAAGACACATGGCAACATCTAGATTGTCCTTTTCAGTGCTTTGGGCTATAATGCAGCAGGGACTCTAGAGACATCCCCAGATCCCTCAGCCACTCCTCATAAGACTTGTGCTCTAGACCCATTGTCGCAAATGAGTGGTTTAGCCGCTTAAAGAAACACTGTCAAAAGTATTGGGAAAAGCAGGGTTTAATTTGGTTTTGTGAAAAAGTGACTTTACACAGTTCTATGGCAAGGTTCACTATTGCTTACTGCAACAGATTAAAGCATACAAAGGAAGATCAAACTAGAAGTAATTTGGAATGATTTACACAGAAACCAGGAATGCAAAAGGGGGTAAGCGTGCAAAGGATATGAATGCAAAGATAATAGATTCACATACACACAGGTAAAACCATGTCTACACCTATTTCTACGTGTGTAAATGTACCTATCAAAAACTCCCCTCAGGTTCAGTGAAATACTCACGTCAATTCCCTTTGCGTTTCCCAACAGGCAAGGGTTGCACCTGGAGGAGCATGGAGATGGGAGGGAAATATCAGCCTAGGCCTCATCGTTAGTGATGGTCCTTTGAGTATCACAAACTTGAGGGTTTGCGAGCTCTGAGATGCCCCACTCAGAGGGAGGTGCTGACTCAGCCCACTGCAGTCCAGGAGAACTCAAAGGGCCTTACTCAGGACTGTTGTTTATAGGCTCACAGAATCACAGAATCACTTAGGTTGGAAAAGACTTCTGAGATCATTGAGTCCAACCTTTGACTGATCACCATGCTGTCATGATTTGCTTTAGTCATCAGTAAGTTTCCCTCCTGGACATAACCCAAGCTGGTAACTACTGGCCTTTTTTCCCAGAAAGTCCAGTAACAATGGTATTTTTCCTCTCAGGGTACGATTCAGGTAAATGGTTTGCCAAGGCTACAAAGGATAGCTGCTTATCCTTTGTTTCCCACCTTTGTTGGGCAGATGTTGTTTCTGATTTTTCCCACCTTTACCATACAAGAGCTCCTGGTAAAACCAGGGAGTGCCTCATGGCCTGACTGGTACCATCAAGGGATGATTCACTGCTCAGATGGAGCTTCTGAGATTGTAGACCAGGCCCAAGGATGAGGGGAAAGGAGGGGGTGATGAGTATATACCACCACAACCCTTCACCAGCTTCAGTGCCCTACTTTGGACATGCTCCAGGACCTCAATGTCTTTCCTGTAGTGAGGACCCCAAGTCTGAACACAGGATGTTCTCCTGAGTTTCCTGCCTCTTCTTCCAAAGTTAGTAAACTCTCATTTTTTTCCTGAGTTCCAGCAAAATGTCTCTGTTCAGTCAGGCTGGTCATCTTCCCCACTAGTTCGTTATTTGGTACATGGGGACAGCCTGCTCCGGCACCTTGAAAATTTTCTTTCTTGAAGTGTCCAGCTTTCCTGGGCCCCTTTTCCTTTCAGGACTGCCTCTCAAGGGACTCTCTCAACCAGTATCCTAAACAAGCCAAAGTCTGCCCTCCAGGAGTCCAAAGGAGCAGTTCTGCTGGCACCCTCCCTTACTTCTCTGAGAATTCTCATTAATTTTGTGACTGCTGTGCCCAAGACGGCCTCCAACCATCACCAGTCCTCTGTTCATAAACAACAGATCCAGCAGGACACCTCCTCTGGTTGATTCACTCACCAGCTGTGTCAGGAAGT
>WBNO01027436.1:153785-216998 GCA_013400575.1 Peucedramus taeniatus | reverse complement strand
ATATAGATGCATATATATATATATAAATGTAACAATGTATTGATTTAAATAAAAATATGGTCATTAATACAATAAGGAGAATAATTAAAATGTTGTGGGAATGAGTGTGTGAGTGCAAGTACCTCCCTGAATCCAGGGCTGCATTCCATGATATCCAGCACAGGGAAACAGGGATTTCAGCCCAGCTTTCCTGCTTTTCCCCACCTGCCCAGCACCACATTCCCTGTGATTCCCTGTGCCCTCCTTTTCTGCCCAACCCTTGGTTAGGGAAAATCACTGGAGCGTCACGGCCGCATTGATTTAATTGATTGAGGCTCTGCCCAGAACCTCAGCTCCACTCCCAGGCAATGCTAATCAGAGCCAAAGATAACAGCAGAAGGAATGAAAAGATTTCTTCCCTAGGACTCCAAAGTGCCTTTGGAAAAGGGGAAATTACAACAATGTGTTTTCCCTCTGCTGCCCTGGGTTTGCCAGCGGGTGCCCAGCGCAGCCTCTGAGGGTCCCCCTGGATCAGCTCGGCTGCAAGGAGCCTGCTGGAGCTCCAGGAGCAGCCAGGCTGCCATGGGTTTGGGATTTTATCCACCAAATTTTATTATTTTTATCCAGCTCTACTGTGGAAAATCACAGCTGGGTCTCCAGCCAAGGCAGTGACTGAAATTAGCAGTAAAGACATAAAACCTCATGGTTTAGGGCACTTTGTTCTTTACTTTAACAAAACTTGAGTGTTTCCCAGTGTGTGATGATGACATTATCCATTACAAATGGATATCCAGGATAAATAGACCCATAAAATTAGGGGAAAGCAGGGCTGCTGCAGCAAGCCTTGATAACACCCCAAATAATTCACCCTCTTGCAGCAGCTCCTCAGCCCACAGCCACCGACCTCCCCACAGGGTCCCTGTTTCCACCCCATTAACAAGTGAGGCACAGATGGGTTTGGTCTTCTAAAATCAAATCAGAATAAAGAATCTCTTTTTGCTCCCTCCTTGCTGAGGTGTCCTGAGGTGTATTTTGAGTTTGGGCCAAAAAGAAATCATTATCTTGGAGCTGCCTAATGCTGCTTCATCTTGGCTTGAGCCAGGAGGGCACAGCCTCAGCTCAACCTTTTGCAGTCCCTGTTTTGGGGTGAGGAAATACCCAAGGAATTTTCAGAGGATACAGAATTCCATGCAGTTGTGGAATCATTGAGGTAGGGAAAACCCCCTAAGATCATTGTGACCAACCATCCCCCAGCACTGCCAAGGCCACCACTACCCCATGACCCCAAAAGCCACATCCACATGGATCTGGAACCCCTCCAGGGGTGGGGACTCCATCCCTTCCCCAGGCAGTCCCAAAGCTTCTCCCTACATCTTTTAGACACAATCAAAGCACAGCTGAGAACGGTCAAAGGCAATTTGGCCATTGCTTCTCCATGGGCGTGGAAGGGGGTGGGGAGCTGCCCTTAGGACAGGAAATTTGGGAGCTGCCCTTAGGACAGGAAATTTGGGAGCTGCTTGAGTAGAAACAGATCCCGTGCCTTTCTTTACCTGGATGTGCTTCTGCCCTAAATGAAATGCAGGAGTAAAACTCAGGGCAAAAGCTGAATCACTCTCGCTTAATTTAGCGGTGAAATCACAGGCAAGGCACTACAGTACCTGCTGAAGGGTGCAGTGATTTCTAATTATGGATTATGCAGCTAATCAGCACCAATCAACATTTTATGATCTTGACTTAATATTTAATATAATGTTAATTATAATTGCTTTTGCCACAAACTGTGTCAAATCCTAGGTGTGATTTCCCCTCCCGGTGTTCCTCGCGGCGCTGGGTGGGCTCTGGGATGGGGGCTGAGCATCCCTTCCCAAAATCCCACCCAGCAGCACAGACCCACCTCCCTGCTCCCTCTGCCTTGAGTTGTGATGCTAATTAAGTGCTGGTGAGTCTCAGAGTTATTAGAATGGAGTTTTTATCTCACACAAGTACCTTCCAGCTACAAACAGGGGAAGTTCATTTAATTAAAAATAATTTTAGTGGAAGTTAATGTGAACACAGTTCAATTACTCTGAAATATGTTTAATTATATTTTTTTCCTTTTCTTCTTTCAAAGTCTACCAAGAGGCTGTAGAAAAAAACTCCAAAAACTCAAACTAATATCAGATAATCCAGATGATGCATTCAGGCTGTTTCTATGTTTTTAGGCAGGGGCCAAAATGTCATTACAAACAGGAGCAGAAATGTGTAACAATGGCAAAGTCACATTCACGGCACAGGCGCCGTTCTGTTCCTGTGATTGTTTATTGAGCATCCTCAGGGTTTCTGTCCTTAAGTGCCTTTGTGCCTTTTCAAAGTGCTTTTGCCAGCTCTCACCTGATGTCTGTGCATGACAACTCCAAAGTCCTCAGCTCTGCTGTGCACAAAACACCCGGGACCATCTTCACAGGCCTGGCGGTTTTTGATCTAATTTAAAATTTATTTTAAAAAAGAAACATAAAAAAAAGTAAAACCAAAGGTAATCCAGAAAGTTTAACGACGTAATTACCACTCAGGCAATTTTTTAATATCTTAAATGCTCTGTATGAACATCAGCAGGATGCTGCTGGCCCACACACCTCATTTAATTCACCTGCATATTCCCAAAATCCATTTCCAGCTGGGCTTGGGATCTGATCCCACACCTCATCTTGTCCTAGGGTCTCCCCTGAGCATGAGCTGGGGTTTCCTCTTGCAATTAATAATTTATTGACTTCTGCTTAAACCCAGGCACGTTTGATGCCTTTTTTGGCTTTCACAGCCCAGTGCCAGCAGCTGGAGCTGCTGGTTTTGCCCCTCCAGCACTACCAGGGAGAGGAAGGAGTCCTGGAAATTAACAGGAACGGGGACAAAAGGGGACATGAGCACATGAGCTATTTTGGGGCTGCAGCCCCCAAAAATCAGCTGCTGGGATGTTTCATCCAAACCCCCAGAGCCAGAACATCCTGGTGGGGTTCAGCACTGACCAAGAAGCTCTTGGAAGTTTTTGTTGAATCTTTATGGCCTAAAATCTCTGGAAGAAAATCTGTCTTAAAAAAAAAAAAAAAAAAAAAAGGAAAACGAGTAACCCCAGGCTGGTTCCTGCAGGAACAGACACTCCTCAGGCACCAGCTGCAGCCCAAAGGCTCTGGTGGGTGAAATCCTTCCTCTCCATCATTCCCAAAGCCTTTCACACAAGTTTGACCTCCCTGATTTGGGAAAACAAAGCACCAGATAGGAGAAGAGGTCCTTAGAGTTAATAACAAAGCCCATTGACTTTCAAATGCAATCTTGTTGGGTTTTTTAAATACAAATCTGTTGTGTTGCATCTTGTTTCCTTTCTCTCAGCACCCATTAACTTCAGGGACTATTACCATAAAGGAAATTAATTCCACCCCCACAAACACATGGAAACTCCTCCCATCAGGGTACTTTAACATCACTTAGGTGCTGATGGGAACTGATTATCCCACCAAAACACCTCTGGTGCCACTACAGCAGGTGAAGTCCTTCCATCCATTAAAGATTCTATAACCCCTTGTTATGTGAGAAGTTACATGGGAAGTCACATTCCCAGGAAAGGTTAATTAAAGCCTGTAATTCTGGTATGAGCTGGGTGAGGGTGAGGTCAGGCTGGAATTTCTCCCCCTTACTCTACTTAAATAAGAACAAAGTTCCCAGAAGGACTCAGGAGCCCAGACCATGTTCTCCTTTGGAAAAGGGGCATTTACAAAAACCCAATGCTTCTGCCTGTACAGCAGGGAGTTAAAATATCCTTGTAAGACCCTGTTCAAGAGCTGGAGCCCAGCCTGGTGACCTGCTGGGACAGGTCAAGGGGATGGCACGCTTGTAATGCCATGGGTAATAATTCCTGAGACTGAGTGCACAATTTAGGGAGAGGGGATCTTTCCTCCCTTGAGGGGTATAACCTAAGAGCACCCAAATCAGCCTTCCCTGCTTATTGAGGGGGGTTGGACTGAATGACCTTCAAAAGGTCCCTTCCAGCTCAAGCTATTCCAGGATTCCACATTCCCAGAATGAATTTTCAAAGGCAAATGGAGCAGTGGTCCCACCACCCACCTTTCCAACCCCATCAAGAGAAGCCCTGCACTCAAGAGAGCTGCGGGAAGGGGCTTTGTCTGAGCTGCCTGCTGCAATTAGGCAATTAGCAGAGAGGGCTAACGAACCTCAGAGACAAACAGCTGAGTGTCCCTTCTAACACCTCATCCCTCAAACAGCTGCTGTGAGGAAGGTGGGCTCTGAGACCACCACCGTGTGGGAGCTGCTTCACTGGGAAGGATCACATTCTTTATTTATTTCTGCAGTGTGAGAAATGAAGGGGAAGGTTATAACCACCTCAGAAATATCTCCACACACAGCCCCTTGTGCACATATTTAATAGAAAATAGAAGCATTGGAGGAGACCACCAAGCTCCAAGCTCAGTTTTTGCCACCTTCCCTGTGTGCTGGTGGTGAGGGAATGTGCAGTGCCTGTGATAAAGGCGGCGGTGGGGTAGAACCATCAGTGCTACCTAAAAGCAAATGAAACTGGCATAAATAATTGTGCTGTAGAAAGCCTTTCTGTTGCACCTTGCCTATCACTGACAATTTACATATCTTAGGAAAACCTTTGTCAGCTTCTGTCATTTCTGCACTATTATGTGCCTTTCTGGATAATTACCAGTTAATGTGAAAAAGCAGATGGAAAAAACCTTGAAATTTCTGATAGAGAATCCTCAAACCTCTCCCCTTATCTGTGCACAGCAGCTTCCTGATTTCAAAAGAAGTTTGAAAACCTTTGTTAAAAATGTCCCTGATTCCCAGTTTGAATGAACCAAATGACATTCAGCTAAAATTATTCAGCTTTTTCCACAATTAAATTCCATTATCGTGAACTGCCAAAGTAAAATGGAAGGTCTCTTAACTAATGTGTCGGTTGTTTGCTTGTATTTTTTGTGGTGTGTATTGTATAAAGCTGTGTGAAGTAGAAGGAGGATAAACAATAAGTGTAATTTTGCATCAATGAGTGGGGCATTTTTAGACCCTTTATTATGGGAACACACCAGGGTGGGTGGGTTTTCTCTCTTCTTTATTTCCCCCCTTCTTTTTTTTTTTTCTTCCTGTTATTTTATTTATTCCTTTTCCTGAAAAACCCACTGAGACTGATTGGATATTCCACCAAACTTAAGGAGCAGTGTCAGGTTGGGTTTTAGCACCAGGAATGATTTTTTCTATGCAACCCCTGCATACCATGAGAGCTCAGCATTAAGCAAGCACACACTTCTCCTGTCCCTCTAATGAAGAGGCAGTATAGCAGTACACAGGGGAAATAACTTCATTTAAAAAACCCACACTTCCACATGCAGGGGAATTGTCCTCATGTTGTCTCAGTTGGTTTTCCCCTTGTTCTTCTGCAAGACTTAAAATTAAGCTACCCATGAGAAAGGCAGAAAAGTTAATCACAGAATCCTAGAGTGGGTTGGGTTGGAAGGAACTGAAATATCATCTCATTCCAGTCCCTGCCACACCTTCCACTAGACCAGGTTGCTCCAAGCATGGTTTGCTCCTGTGCAGGATGGGGTAAAGCAAAAATAACCTCTAAAGTCAAGGAGCAGCTGAGCCTGCTGTGCTGCCCAGCTCTGAACTCCACAGGGAAGTTATTTCTATGAGCCTCCAGTCAAAAAAAGAGAGAAACTTTCTGAACACTGATGACAGGGTTTTACGGGGGAATTTTCTGTACAAAATGCTTATAACAGGTTTAATTCTGCTCTGCAAAGCCAAGCCTCATTTGAGGTCTGTGGGTAACATCCCCCTGCAGATGTGCTCTGCAATCACAGAATCATCATTTAAGTTTGATAAGACCCTTAAAATCCTCGATTCTGCTCAGCAGGATTTTCCTAAGCACGGAAAGCTTCCGGCCCTTTGGGCAAATGCACCTGAACCATCCCTGCCCTGGAGCTCAAACCCAGCTGGAGGATGAGGAGGAGGCTTGGGAGTGGGCAGAGCAGAGCAAGGAGAAGTCAACCTAGCACTGGAAGGCAGGGTAAGAGAAGAGGGACAGCAAGGAGCTGTAAGGACAATCGTGTTCCTGCTGGGACACCTCCTCTCCCAGGAGAACCAGGAACAGCCATGAGCAGCACACACAGGTTTGCAGTCACACCAACCCCACTGCAGAGGGGTCACTCCTTTGCTTTATTGAATAGAAAAACACCCAAATAACCCCATTTAACCCCAAATAATACCCAAATGTAAATCCCATTTCCCTTCAGCTGCTTAAACAGAACCAACAAAAGCTCACTCCACACTGGGTGATCTGTTCTGAAAACAGAGATTTACCAGCAGATACCTCGTGGTTCCTCGTGGAGCCGAAGATCTGCTCAGTTGAAGCTGTGAGTGTTTATGTTCCAAAAAAAAAAGAATTCCTTTGGATATAGAGAGAATGAAAGCAAGGTCATGCTGGTGAGGATCACTGTGATGGGAGCTGAAGGATCTTGGTATCAGGATGTTGTATCAGAGCTCCTCACACCAAGGCTGCTCTGCTCCGGGGCTGTCCTGCTGGTTTGTGTTGATGGTGCTCCTCTTCCTCGCTGGCATTTAACATGCACATCCCCAGAGAGTGACATTTCAGAGCCTGATTAAAATCATTGTCTTTCATGGCAGAGAAAGTTTGTTCTTCAAAGTAAAGAAGATAAAAAAAATGCTGTTGCAAACAGTGCTGAAAACCAGATGAATAAAAAAAACCAAAAAAGGGTTTAATTCCATTATTTTCAATTAGCTCTTTAATTTGATTTAAGTCATTTGCACTTGTTGCTTGTTTTGCATCTCTTATTGTCCAGCATTTTATTTCACACATCTAACAGTATTAAATCAAACTGTTTTCTAGTCTTTGCCTTCTTTTGAAGCCTCTTGAAAGTCAAAGGCAGATATTAAAAACAAACTTTCATCTCTCTGCAGGTTATTTGTAATCAGACCTTTCTCATCAAGGGCTCATTTCATATGTGTTTGGGATCTGAGAATTATTAAAAATGCCAATCCATCCTGTGAAAAATATTGCCCGGGCTTCAGTGTTTTGAAACTTTAGCATCATGTGTGAATTCAGCAGCAGCAGTGGAGACTTGGTGCTCCTCATTGTAGGTACTCACATGTAGTAATGGCTCAGAAAATCTACACAGGATCCTACTTCATGTTGCAAACTCCTGTTTATTGATTCTTGGTTCTGAATGGCTGGTGGTTTTAATAATAAATTATAAATAATTTATTATTAAAGGGACAGTGTTGCTTCCCTGTTGCAAATTCACAAATCTCAATGTGTCTTTTGGAGAAGCCCATCACAGTCCCACAGCTGAGTTAATTTCTCATCTCAGCTTGCTGGTAACCAGTGAGTTCTGCCCAGGACTAGCTTGGTAAATATCCAGGTCAGCATCTCAGCGGCTTCTTAAAAAAATAAGTAGTTATGTCTAATTCCAGTTACCACTTAGACCTTTTATTTCCTTCAGATCCTCTTTTGCCATTAATTTTTGCTGTCTTTCCCCATATATCCTACTCACTTTTCATTTATTATCTCATGTCTATACGAAAATACACAGTTTGTAGGTTGCAGAAAGGAAGTTCCTTCTAGAGAAGTGAATGTATGAGAGTTAAGCCAACCTGAGAATCTTCTGAATGAAAGTTTATGAAATTCAATTATAAAGCTCCCTTTTCCAGAAACTCCTTCTTACCTTTCCTCTCCATTCCAATACACCAAGAGAAAGCCTCAGCAGCCAAATCAGGTCACTTATTGATTGTCTTACACAACATTCCGAGGCACTTCCACTACAATTAGGACTGATTTTAAAAACATCAAATTATCTGGATGGAGAGCACTGAGGGAAGAGCTGCACCTGCAAAAGCCGTTCCACCTTCTATACCATCAGATTTTACCAAAATGCACACAAAAATATTTAAATACTTCAAATTTTCACCACGTTGACACATCCACAGTGGAAGGTAGAATGAGGAAAGCTGGTTATGAACTGCCCCTGGACAAGCATAGCAGATTGCTGGGTGGAAAATGTCAATTCCTCTTCCTTGGCAAATCAACATTGAGATTCACATCTTGCAAATAAGAAAGTTTCCAGTGTGGCATTAAAATTTTCCAGGTTTAAAAATTGCATTGTGGAGTCAATTCTCCATCAGAAGATGGAGGCCCATCAAAGGCATGGATGACATCCCAAAATTGGAGGTTAAGCTCCCTGGGAGCAGGCAGAGGAGGTGCTTTTCTCCTGGTGTGTGTCTCTCAGGAGAAGCTGTCCCACGCGGTGGGTGGACATCCCTGAACAAAGGAGAAACCTTTCAAAGCAGAGCCATCTTTATCTCAAAGGCAGCATTCCCTCTTTGATCTCAAGATGAATCAGGCTGGCTTTGTGCTCCTCAGCTCCTCCTTAAATAGCACCTTTCTCCAAATAGGAAAGGCCTGAATAGATGTAAGGCTTGAGTGGTTTAAGATTCAGTTTTCCCTTCCGAGAGCAAAACTGAGTGTTTCACATGGTGGGAAGGAACCCTCACATGCCCACCTCCAGACCTTGTAATTCCCCCTGATCCTGCTACTGAATTTTTGCAGGTGTTTTTCCCATAATGGGAGGAACTGAACCCATCAGAGGATGGGGAGACTTGGTGTGCTCTCACAGTGGGTGTGCCAAAGTTAATTCCACCACGAGCAACACATTGGTGCCACCTTCTCCCAAGACATCCCCAGTCCTTCTGTTTCATCACTGCTCCATCCATAAAAGGGCCCCGATTGAAAGCGTGGCCTGTTGTTTGATGAACCAGGGATCCATACATCCTGTAATTTTCCTTCCTTCATCCTCTTTCCCTGAGTTTCTCTGTCATATTCAGTAAAGTCTCTTTTATTGAACATCTGTTTGGTGCATAGCGAGCTTATCCGAACTCGGCAGGAAAGCACCTTTACTCCAAAATAAATTAAAACAATGTATGTGCCTCTGGCCAATGGATCATTGGATGGGAGTCGTGAATGTACATTTGTGGATATTTGATGGGAAGTTTATCATTTAAATGATGAAAATACAGTACTTCAACATATGGATCATTCTGAGCTACTCTCTTTCCTTTCCAGTTGAAGAATCATTGTGCATTTAGAGGAATTAGACAAAATTAAGAATTTAAACTGGTCTGCTTGTAAAAGCTATTACCAAAGAGTGGAAATGCAAAAGCAAATGCAGGGGTGGAGTCTGACTCTGAGATATATGTGGATTAAGCTGGTTTAGTTTTAGGTGGTGCAAACAAAGAACAAAACATATTAAATTAGCAAAGAGGGAACTGAAAAGTGAATTAAAGATTAAAATAAAAATTAAAGTATATAAAACCCCTCTGCAGGGATAGTAGTGATCAAATAAAGGTGGGAACTCAAAATTTTTGTCTTTTCTGCTGTTTTATCCTGATTAACAAGATGAGTCTAGTGTGATGGTCTGCAGTAAACCTTTTCTACAGCTCTGAAATTTTTTTTCCCCTTTTCATACAATATCTATAGTAATTTCCATAATGAGAAACGTTTTCTGCCCTGGAGAGTTGTGCTAGCAGGGGAGTCCTTCCCCTGCTCTCAAAACCATCTCCTAATTCCTGAGGCAATTGAGCAGCAGAAAACTCTTAACACAATTATCAGGAAATAAAATCAAGAATGTTGAACTCCAAAAGGAGCCTTGGAGTAATCAAGGCATTCAAGATGATGCTGCAGTTTGATTTCCAGTTATTAAGACACCTTTTGGTATTTGACAGTGTGAAAAAGATCTCCACATCTGGCCAGTTCGTGCCACTGTGCATTGTGACCTTGACACACCAAACCCATACTACAAAATGAGTTTTAAAGCAGACATAACTAAAATTCACCTGAGACTACAATATGTTTTCTTGCCTGCATTTTCTGCAGTCCACACTGTACAGACGTTGAATCCAGATTGAAACTGTTCAATAAAACGTATTTTCTTTACAGAATTAGTTTGCCAACATTTCTCACAAAAAACTTTGAGCTTTCTGAGCTACGTTTTGCAGCAACTTTTAAACCAGAAATTATCACCTTGTGTTCAATTAGTGAACTTAGTCCATTTAAGAAGCAAGAGCATATGTAGTAAAGTAAATATATACTTATATATATAAAAGTGTAAGTCCAACTGCTGCCATGGAAAGAGAGGTCACTACAACAGGCTCAGAAAATCACACAGGAATGGATTAATGACAAAAGCCAATATCAGAAATAGAAGCGAAAAATAGACTGTAGTGCATTTCTCTACTTAATGTGCAATAATGTCTAAAAGACAGTATACCAAGTGAGATTTTTGCTATTTTTATACACCCACTTCAGCCCAGTTCCCCCTCTCCATGGTTGTCCAGCCCAGCAGGAGCCCATGGCTGTGGGAAGATCAGCTGGGATGGCCCAGCACTTCCATCCACGTGGAGATTTCAATGAGCCCCATTGTTGGGTTTTTTTTTTTGCAGTAAACCAAGAATTTTTCCTGCCAAAGCAGTACAACCCCAGGTCACACTGCATTAACATTTCACTGCAGATTTGTGCTTGGCCCTGGGACCATGGAAAGCTGCCTCTCTGGCAGGGTTTTTCCATGGGGTTTGTTGTCAAAGGCATGGAAGAGCTACTACCAGTCTCTTAAAGAAGACCTTGCCTGAGAGTCTGTAATCACTTGCCAGAGCAATCTCACCTCTGAGGGGCAGACACTTAACAATCTATTATGTCCTAATTAAGTTTGGCCGTGTTTACACTGCTTGATGATGATGCATAAAGATTAATTTACCTTTCCAGCCCCGCTGCCAGAACATACTGCCACAGAACTCCATTAAAAATGGAAATAGCAGTGAAGTCTCCAATTATTTTATATCACCTTAAGACTACCAGAATTCATCATTTTATGTGCTGTTACTTTATTTGCTTATCATCTATTGAGATAGTAGCAGTTATTACAAGTCATTCTATATATGTTTTAAATATGGTGGTATCATTTCCTATGGAGAAACAACCCTTATTTACAGTTTGTCAATTTTAGGAGGCCAAAGAAAGCAATTTAATTACTTTTGAATAAAAAAACCTTACAGAGACACAACTAAAACTGGGTTCCTCTGACTGTCATTGGAGTTTAGAATTAAAGAAGCCTCAGCTCTTCAGTGTGACCCTGAGAAATTAAGTGCAATCAGGAAGAAGGCAGAACCACAATTATACAGGTTGAGCTTTACACTTTGATTTTCTTGAAATATTGATTAGGGATGTGAATATGAATTAAAGATTTTGACTCTGTTTCAGCAGAAGACTGAAATTTGCAATGAGATCTTGAGCACATTCATTTTCTCCTCACTTTGACAGGTTCTGGAGTTTGCAAATCATGCATTGGGTCACTTGTTCACCCAGGAGCTGTGGCCAGAAAAGGTGATGGTCACATCCTGCTGCCAGGGGCTCCTGATGGAAGAAGTGCTGTCCCAGAGGAATCCTCCAGCCTGGAGCACTAAAAGTTCACCTTGCTGCAATGACACAGCTGGGGAGGTGTTATTTGTGTTTGAGTTTTCTGAATAGTGAAAGAAACTTCTCATGGCAGAGGCTGTCACTTCCTCCCATGGGCTCTGGAGCTCTTTTGTTTGTGGTCTGGGACATCTCACCAAGGTCTGGCAGGGCTTATCTTGAAAGGGAAGGATGGAGGCTGAGGACCTTTTTCACCATCCCAACAGGAGCAGGATTTTTATAACCAATTGCCTAAAGTTGCCTGAAGCACCTTCAAAATTCCTTGAGATAAAGAGGCACTGCCAAGTCTGGTACCACAGTCTTGTCATCTAAGTGATAGTGATGAGCCTTCCCAGGAGTCATGGCCACCAAAGCTGTGCCAGACCTTCAGAAGGATTAAATCAAGGATAAGAATCCTTAGGAAAAAAAGAGCATAATTAGCTCATAAATGTTATTTCTCAGTGGCTATTCCCTTCCACTCTCATCCTCCATGACAGCACTTGTGCTTCCTCCTCCTGTGACTTCCTGCACATCATTAATGGGTTTCTTTACCTGTTTTTACTGCATTGCCCCCCTTTTTTAGCCCAGCGATGCCAGCAGGAGATTTCAGAGCAGGTCAGGTTATTTAACAAGCAAACACCCTAACAAACAGCCCGTGTTTCCACACATCCTTGCTGGTTTATGGGGTCATGCACAGCAGTACATGGCCAATAAACCTTTTGACCATTTGTCACAGGTTTTATGAGCCAGTGCTTGGCTGGCCCAGATGCACCTTCCCAGGGCTGAAGGCTCTGGAGAGCCACAGGCATCATTTATCCAATGTGGGCAGCACCCAGCACCTCACCACAAGCTGGAAACAATGGAAGGCACCTCTTTTTACCCAATCCTTGCTTTTTTCCCCCAATATGGTAAACTTTTGGCTGCTTGTTGAGTGTGAGAAGGCACCCAGAGCTTGGGGGCCACAGGATGGAAATCTGCCTCATCCCAAGCTCCTGTAGCACCACTGGGTAAATACTGGTGGGTTCATCCCAGCCCATATCTGATTGCACCCTCCTGCAAGGGGTGGGCTCATGGTGCCACATCCCTGCCCAGTTATTACAACTGGGACCTGTCACTGCATAACAAGTGGGGCAATAGAGGAAATATGAAATACCATCCATGCTATGCACAGTGGGAAATAAATCCAAGGTGAAATAGTAAATCTCCAAGGAGTTACAGAAATCCAGATAGATATCCTGGTGGAGGTGCATTTATTGTGAAGCGCTACAAGGTTTTTCTCTTATCTCTAATTTTATAGATCTGTGCAGCTGTAGCAGTCCTTGGATAGGGCACATATTTGAAAATACTATAAATTTCACCTCCTATTTATTTCAGACTCATTGGCACTCTCTGTCTTTACTATCTCCTGGTATTTTATGCCTCAGTACTTGGAGAAAAAATGCTTTGTTTGCACTAGATGTAATATGGAAACTCTCTCTGACATTTAAACTTTAGTATCAGTTTGCCTACAGTGTTAATATCACTGAAACTGCTTATATGGATTAAATTGCCTACAGTATATAATGCCAAAATATGAACACAGCACATTTACTGATTTAAGCCCTTGAAAGAATTATTACCATTAAAATATTTAAGGTCACCTTTACAAATGCAATAAATCAGGAGGATGTCAAACAGAGAGCGTTTAAAGCTCCTGGTCTTGAGTAGCCCAGTGGGAAAATGATGGTTGATTCATTGTCGTGTGCAGACAGGGGTTTGGGTTTTGTCACACCCTTTTGGGGGACAGCCTTGGGGCTCACACCTTTTTGGAGTGCAACCTGGGGGCTCAAAGCCCTCTGGGTGTGGAGGACCAAGGGGACTGTTCAGCTGTTCCCACCCAAATTCTGCCACTGTTGCACCAACTCCCAGCCTCATTCCACCAGCTCCAGAGGTCTCACAGGAGGAAAGAGCAGCAAAAGCTCATTTCTGTCATTAAAGCCAGACACAGCAGCTCGTGTGCCCTCGGGAGGCAGAACTGATGAGTAAGAAGATGCCATTTCCATGCAGTCACTTTTCTGCACAGAACAGCCTATTCATGCTACGGGTCCAGTTCTGCAAAAACCCTTATTGAGGTCAACACAATTTACTGATAATTGAAGTCAGAGGAAAGTTTTGCTTCAGTGGGAACTGGCAAATCAAGCCTATCAGACAATTCCTTTTTAAAAAAAAATCATCCTTCATTATGCTTTCATCTTAAATATTAGGATTCAGCAAATTTCCCGAGAACAACCACTGTGTAAAACTTTAATCTTTTGAGAATGGATTGGGACTGTAATTGCAAAACCCAACATCCTCCTCCTGTACTGCATTCCCTCTCTCCAAATGTCAGCATTTACTAGCAAGTTATAAGTGGGGGATAAATTTGCATGTGGTTATTACTCATGCTTTCATTTGTTTCCAGGTGAATGTTTTTAATGTTTAGCACAAACCCCTTATCTACAGTGGTCCATCATAATTTACAGCATGAGGAGACAGACTAATGTTCATCACCATTGCCTGGAGAAAGTACAGGAGGATGGATAAAATCCTGCTGAAGCGGGATGGTTTTCCCAAAGGGTCTTTCAGGGAAAGATGAGGTTTTTGTGCTAGTGATTAGAATACACTTGATTCAGTAAAACTCTCTTAAGTAAAGGTAACCTGGTGCTTCTGGTCCTCTCAAACTTGGGGCTTTTTAAAAGCACATCATTTGTTTTCTGCATCCTCAAAGAGGCTGATTTGGGGAGCACTGAGCCCATCTTGTTCCCACTTCCTGTTCCCAGAAACTTTGACTTCACCCGGGGCAACCAAGCAACAACACTTATGCCTTTCTTTCCAGTTTTCTCTCAGAAAGAGCCTGAATTTCCTAAAAAAACCACAACTAACCCTAAAGAAACGCTGCTGTCACGGGCCAAGAAGGAGCAGCTCCCAAGCCTGAGCAGATGCTTTGCCGCAGGAGGAGAAACGGAGCCTGACCCTGGACTTTGGACTGCTCTATCCATGAGATTTAACAGTTGGGTAACACATTTGATAATTGAGCGTGTTAATATTTTGCAAGAGAGACTGACAAGCAGATTGTTGTCAAATCAAGGCTCCGTCAGGCTGCGGATATTGAAGTTGGCAGAGCCCAATAATTTACGGCTTTCTCCTTCAGCTTCTCATAATTTACTTCCCAGCCACTGAAGGGAAACCTGCAGCCAAAGAAAATTGATGGACTCATCATGCAGACATGACACTCCTGAAACCTCAAATTGCTATTTTATACACATGATGCAAAGAGGAATGATCAGTGGGAACTGGAAACTCCTCATTTACAGGAATCCTGGAGGAGCTGCACTGGACCTTTCTGTTCTCCCACTTTCCTGGGACTTGCTGGTATATTCCAAATAAATTTCCATTTAATATTTTCCTCTTCACTAATAATAGTGAAACCACTGACTCTAAGCTATTAGTTTATATTGGTACAGGGTCTCAGGCCTAAGTGGGTGATATTTTACTAACAACAAGACCCAAAGTCACTTCAACTCAGCCCAACTCCTGCTGGCTGTGTGATCTCACCAAATGGAACAACCCAGCTGCTCATTTTCAAACTCAGGTTTATGTTTGTTACTAAATTCATGCCTTGACAAAGTTTTTGGAAATTTCTCATTGCATATCACGACCCCTGAAAGGTCTCCATCAGCCATATATAGCAGTAATTTCTTTTCCAGTGCCATAATGCACACCTGCAATCATGGGAACACAAAGTTTAAAAATTCCTCCATTCCTTCCAGAGAACACAGAAAATGGCCAACTCAAACTTATAACAATGCACATTTAAAAAGTATTTTTAACCATCATAGAATGGCTCTGCACAACCCCCAAAATCACACCATGTTAATAAACACTACCCTGTATTTTTGCAAATTGTTTCAAATGGAATAAAATATACTTTTTTTTTTTAAAGTTTTTAGAGATCAACTGAGGTGAACCTGCTTTAAAAACATGGTAAGCTTCAAATCAAATACCACAGTTCTAAGAAATGCATTAACCATTCACATCTAAACCTCAGCCTTCCACGCTTCACCCTATAATGCACATTGTTGTCAATTTTTGTCTTATTTACCCCCTGCTAATAGCTGGGCTCCATTCCAAGAAACTTAAGACAATTGTGGAGAGATGCAGATCTAACATTCTTCAAGTTGACAGCCAATAGTTCTGAGCATTTAATTCCCGAGACGGAAGAATCTCCAAATCCTGCTTTTGTAATTCACCCGGGAAAACACATCAGAGCCAAACTGTGTCTGTGCAGCCTGAGTAAAAATGTTATTGTTTGATCCAAGTTGTATCTTTCTTGGCAGATTTGTAGGGATTGATCCTGGCTGACTGGGGTATTTTAACAGGAAGCTGAGCACTAAACTCCTGATGAATTATCATTGTATTGTAACCATTGGCACAGCTGAAGCAAAGATTCATCCCTTTACCCTCGTTAAAGTTTAAACAGCTCTGCCAAATTCCACCAGACTTGGCATGTGTGACCTGACTAATGACTCCTCTAAACTTGGAGGCAAAAGCTTCCAGTGAGAAATGCTCCATCTTTATGTATTTGCCCCCGAGCAGCGGCGCAGGGATAAACAAACAAGCAAACAAACAAATAAATAAATAACAATATTTTGTTTGTTCAGGTTGGAAATTTAAGCAGCTAAACACAACTCTGAAAGTTGTACAATGTTTCTACATCGTTTTGATAAGGAGTTTATGCTTAAAGCAGAAAACACGAAGGGTCAAGGACCTCCCTCCTCCCTTTAAGGGGATAACATCAATGAACAGCCCCAAAATATTTGCTTGGATCCTCAGGGACATGGTGCAAAAACTCATCCTGGGGCTGAGCTTCAGCCAGTGGGAATCAGGTGGGTTTGCCTGAACCTCACATGGTCCTTCTGCTCATCTTGCTTCTCTCCTGATCTGTCTAGTCCTCGTGTAGCTCTTGAGCCACCTATTCTGGTTCAATGTGCTTTAAATGGAATTATTCATCTTTCTTCCTCAAGCTGATTAGACTTATGAGTACCTAAACATTGTGGAAAATACCACCACACTATTTGCCTTCTCATTCTTTAGCCTGTTTTTAAGCAATACTGAGTTTATATCCACTTGCAAATCTCCCTGTGTTTACGCCTCCAGGCTATGCTGAAGTCCCAGATTTTTTTTCCCTCTGTGATACAAGTAAAACATGCCCTTCTCTGTTCATCCATCAGCAAGCCATCACCATTTTGTGTCTCCACAGGACCCCTCTGGACCCCCAGATGCCACCCAGGCCCATCTGCTGCTCACAGGCAGAGCAAGTTGCTGAGGATCTGGTCCAGCCAAGCTCTGAACTTCTCTGCCTCACCCAGTTCAGTGTTGGGATGCCAATATTTTCAAGAAACCTATTTTCTCCATTTGTCCAAATAACCCCACACATGTAGGAAGAGTGACTGGACTCTTCTTTAAATTCAGCT
The DNA here is from genome assembly GCA_013400575.1 of Peucedramus taeniatus. NCBI lineage: Eukaryota > Metazoa > Chordata > Aves > Passeriformes > Fringillidae > Peucedramus > Peucedramus taeniatus. The sequence continues at coordinate 200,021 of WBNO01027436.1, read as the reverse complement.
GTGAAATTTTCCTTTCTTTGGCACAGCCACAGAATGATTTGACGTGGGTCAAATTTATGATGCGTATGCAATTAATATTTCGCTTGGTATTTTCTAGTACAATGCTAATTACATCCCAGTCTCTCATCCTGGATTGGAGTTTGCTGTCATGAAGCACTCACACAGATCCATCCCAGGCCACAGCTAAAGCATCCACGGGTGGTCATACAGAAAAATAATTAATCACCCCATTCTGCAAGTGAGTCATTAACTGCTGACACAGGTTTTCGTCCAAATCCTGGGATTCTGGGACACTCCATATCAGTAGCTGGAGATTTGACTGGCATTTTCCTTATTTCAGTATCATCAGCTGTATTAATTTTGTGTGTTTTGCTCCTTGCACAATTCAGTATCTGGAGAGATTGGACAGGGTTTTTTTCTCTGTTTATGCAGGTCCACCCTTGTCTGGAACATCTGTGCAGTGCTGTTCTCATGTTTGCCAACACAGAGGTTTAGTGTCTCCTGGAGGAGCCCCAAACTCCAGCTTCCATTCCTGTCCTACTGTAAAAATAAACTGTTTGGAAAATTTACCTAAATTAGGTAAAGATTCTCCAATGAAATATTCAGGACCCTACAAAATGCTTTGCTTTTACTGGAAACAAATGTTTTGCTTTGCCGTATAATGAAATCAAACCTTTGGTGTGGGGGAGAAGAAAATCAGGGTAAATCCTTCCCAGAGCAGAATATGCCCCATTGTGTTTATCCATGAGAAACTTGCCCTTTGCAGGAGACCTTGTCTTCAGCAGCTCCTGACTCCTGCTGACTGCACAGCTTGGAAAAGGGTGTACAAAAAATTAATATATTGTTGAAATGCCGCCAGCTGGATCCCTTGGCCACCTCTGGGAATCCCTTCCTTTGATGGAAAATAAATATTTACAGTTAAATAAAACCTTGAATGATTTTGGAATAATTCTTTGAAACAGCAGTGCTACTGTACAGTGTGAAAGGACTCAAAAAAACCCAGCTGGTTAATTTTTTAACTTCAAAGTTTGATGGATACACTCTAAATCCAAGATAAAGTACATTTAGGCCAAAAGGTTTGAAAGGTGATATCTGAACTTGGTGTGGTTCTCCATCATCAGCTCATCAAAATGCTTGGCAAGGTGTTCAGTGTCCGTGGGTCTGTTCCTTCCTTTCCAGGTAACTTTATGGAGCTGATTCAGTTCCCTGTAAAATCATCAGGGAATTGGGCACTGCCTTTACTGCAAATTTTGAGAGAGAAAGGGCTGAAAGTTTCAACTGGTGCAAATCAGCACTGTTCTGGTAAAGTCAGCATTTGGAGTCTGTTCATGGCTATTTGGGATTTATCAAATAAACTCTTCATTTCCTTGAGAAATGCCAGGGCTTCAGAGCAAAAAGAAAATAAACCTGATTTCTTCTGAAAACCAGCATTTGCCAAAATAATTCCTCAAGTCCAGTATTGCAAGGTGCAAAGGTATTTAAGTACCATCAATTTTGCCTTGACTTATTTTACACCATGGAAAATATCAGCCATCCAATTGATATTAATATCTCAATTTAACAAAATACACTGTTGAAAGAGTGGTTAAATTTGCCCTTCAGCTCTAGGTACGATGGCACAAGAATCAAGAAGATTAACTTCTCTATAAACATCTAATTTAAGATCTTAAAACCCTCAATAAACCTGACAATAATGAATAGTTTTTGATGTCTTTCAGTAGCTCACGAGACAAAAGAGCCAATACAACATGTCCCAAGCTCACTGTGCTGAGTGAATGAGCAGGATGTCCCTTGGTATTGGTGGCAAACAGTGTAAAAGACTTTCTGCCACCACAATCAGATAACTTAAGGAATCAGATGCCCCAAGAACTGCCATATCTACTATTTGCCCCCAAATCAGCTGTATCAGGAGTATATATTTTATGGATCTTGCTGACCACAGCATGTTTGTGGTGGTTGGGCACCTGTTCCCATCAAAAAGCCATTGGTTCTACCAGGTCTTGATTAAAATTAAGATAGTTTTTCTCTCTCAGAACATAATTGGTAAAATTGGAAATATTTCTTGCTGTAATGGCCAGGCTGCCCCTACTTAACTCAGGGTAGCGTGCTCTCCTAGCAGAATCATCATTAAGTAAAGCTTGGAGATGAACCATGAGGAAAAGGTCAAAGCTCAGTTCCTGGAGATTTGGAGGACTTACCCATTTCTTACTCTTGTGTTAAGTCATGGAGATTTTATAGAGGTGGTTCCTAAAAAACATTTATGAATCTCTGAAAGGTCATCAGACTCACAGCTTGGTGGGTGCATGGATGGTGAATTAATTGCCAGTTTGAAGAATTTATAGAGCTCCTGCCCAAGAAGAGAACCAGGATGTGGGGATGATGGGTGTTTATGGCTGTAGGGATCTCCAGCAGAACTGGATCTACCAGGAATGCTGACCAAAGGGATGAGGTCCTGATTTGGGTCTCTCTCCACTCCCACCACCAGGGAATTTGTGCCTCTCTGTTGGACACTGGAGACCTTCACCCCAAACACAGTGTCCATCATCCTGGTGATACCACCCAGATGTAATTATTACCATGGAATATTTCCTTATTTAATGGCATTTGTTAAATACTTCCCATGGAATGTGAAAACAACACTCTGTCAACACTTGGTCTGGGATGAGGACAGCACAGCAATCTTGGATCAGCTCTGATGTTCCTCTTGTGCACCCGTGGCAGGGGACAATGTGGGTGGGCATGGCTTTGTCCTCACCCTCACACTTGTCACACCTCGGTGTCACCCATGGGCCGCACAAGGGACAGGGATCAACTCACCACCACCACCACCTGGCAGCAGAATAACAAATATTAAGTGGTTTCAGCTGAAAGAGTGAGAGAGCTGACCACTGACTTGTTATGTCAACATGTCATGGCAGCAGTGTCTGTCCAGGACAGAGCCCTGCAGGTGACAAACAGCTTCCCTGGTAAACACCAGCTGGGAATCTCATCCACAACGCTCATGGTTTAGGTTTCTTTACATCCATCCTTACGTGCTGGCAGTTTAAGCCCTCAGGGTTTTGCTGTAGTTTTTTCTCCTCAGGTTCAAGCAACCAGATTAAACACATGTAAACTCATTTAAAATTCCCATTCAGGTTCGTACGTATTGCATTGTATACATGTATGTACAATGTATAATAAAAATGTGTGTGCACTGGAGACAAAAGCCACTTGCAAAACTACGTGGAGTTCAATGGTCTCTTGCACACAAAAAAAGAAATTTCCTGAAACAACACATCTGAAATACCCTTACAGATGTTTCTCTGCATTACCAAAAAAAACCCGTCCCCTGAGCTAAAATGAAAATTGATTTTGAAAAAAAAAAGCTGAAGGATATGAGTGGATCATCATAATTGGATCAACATGCTCCAAAAGCTTCAGGCTACTTCAACTTCATTTCTTAGCTGACAGCTTTCTTTTGGAATTCTTCAAACCAAACACAAATGGTTTGATTGCAATATGTGAAACATTTGACCATCATATCCTTGACAGTCAATCTGCTGCAGGGGAGATTTGATAACTGTTGTCAAATTCATAACAGCCAGTCTAATCCAGAGAACCAACAAAAAAACACAGGAGCTGCTTCCACAAAACCAGAGATGATATTAATGTAAAATGACACCATTTACAGGGAAAATATAGGAAAAGGCTGTATTGGGTCTTTTCCAAATAATGTTGCAACCACATCAACTGATCTTACTGGTTCTTAACTGGGAAATACAAATTTGAGCTGTTTAAAATCCACTTGGTTTTCCGTTCAAGTGTCACATGAGAAATGAAAGCAGCAAGATCAAGTCCCTTAAACTGAGCCTGTGTTAATTTATGGACAGCATCGTCTGGGGAGATCAGAGCTGAATTGTTCCACCCCAGAAAAAGAGGTGTTGCAAGGTAGATGTTGGGGCAATTGGCAAATTTCCACATCTTCCAGCACTAAATGGATGAAAAAGAAGTGGGAAAACCACCATAAAAAGAAAAAAAGGTAATAGAATAAAATCTAATGGCACCTTCTCTGTTTATTTCAATGCCAGGCAAAAGTGAAAACTGCAGCACTAATTGGCAGAAAAGAACTGAAGGATATCATGGATGAACTAATTACTGGATGTCAATATTGTATTAAACATCGAGTCAGAGGAGTTTTAATAAGTACATACTTTCTAAAGTTGAAGCTGCAAGATCTTTATCAAAATTTTATGGAGGATTTAATTCACAGTCCTGGTTTTTAGGAGAAAATATCCTTGATTCTCACTGTAGCTATGCAGGGTTAGGGAGGATGACGAGTCAGGAGCTTGTCTTCAGCAAGTAAAGATTAATTTTAACAGCAAACCCCTTTTTCCTGACAGATCTCAAGCTCCCAGTCTCCATCAGAGCCAGTTTTAGGGAGGTGATAACTGTCAAACAAATCCCTCTCTGCAGGGAGGTTTCCAACACTTGACTTTCCCAACACCGCCAAGACGCGGGAGTGATCCCATTCTCCAGGACAGTGATTGAGCTTCCAAGCCTTGCCCTTGCACTTTGCTCCTTTTCTCTTTTCCATACCAACAATAAACACATTTACTCCAGAGTTTTCCTTTGTACAATTATCCCTTGGCAGTGGTTTGGGGTATTTTTCCCCATTCTTTTATCTGTTTCTGTCTTGGAAAACTCAGGAAGCAAAAGGGATAAAGTTTAACGACTGTTCACAGTTCAGTGTCCTGCAAAATTAGAGAAACATCTGGAAGTTGTTTTTGCTTTGAGATGACTTTTAACTGACTAAATGATCTCATCTGCAGAGCTGGGCAGGCTGGTGGAGGATGGAGAGCAAGAGTTGCTCCCTCCTACCTGAAATGCACCACAAATCACATTCCAAGAGCTTTTCTAGCTCCCTAAATCCTCTGGATTCTTTTCTACCATTTAGGAGCAGCCTTCATTAAACAGCTATAAAAGTAAATTAAGAGAAAGCAATAACATCTGATTAGAGCCAAGAAAAAAAAAATCAATCGCTCAGCATGAACAACTAAGTAATAGCAAAATATTCCAGACATTTCCAAAAGAGGAATTTTAGCATAAAAACTTTGCTCATGGGAAAAGAGCTGTTATGTGAGCTGGAATTTGAACAACTGGGATTAATAAATCTGCATTCTTTAATTCCTTCTCTAGTTCTAACAGCTAAGAATTTTCATTTCTAGTAGGAAAGTGCTGTGGTGCAATATTACCCAGTTTGTTTCTCCTCATCTCATTTTTTGGGATGTCACCTGTGAGGAAAGGATGTGTTTCCTGTTGGAGTTGTACAGATGTTGGGCAGACCCAGCAGGACAAACCTGCAGAGGATCTGGCATGGTGGCTGGACTCTTATGGATGGGAGTTTGGGAATGACAAAGGTAAATATAACTAAATTGTTACATTCTTTGGGAATTTCAGCCAAGAACATTACCCAGGATAAAGGATGGTAAGGAAGAAACACTATAAAAACTGTTTTTGTTGAGAATGCTGCCTAAAATTTATTTTAGAAAGTAGTTTTTATATACTCTTTATGTATATGAATAAATATAAAATATTTACATTTTTTTCCTTCAAGTAGCATTTAAAAGCAGAAAATTTTGGACTGAAATATTAAGCATTTGGGGATGCATTTATGACACTAGTATTTTTGATATGATAATAGTGAGTAATAATTGTATTTAGCGAGTAAAAATATTTGTGGGAGGAGCCAATTTTTTTCTTATACCACTGAGCCAGGAGGAGATCTAAGTACAGTATTTTCATAATCCATCTTCATCTGCTCTCCTGGATATATTTTCCTTCCTAATACTCCTGTTAGCAAGACAACCTTCCCTCTCTGTTGGATTCCCTCACTCTTTGCTCAAGTTACCCTGGAATCAAAACAGCACTTACAGGCTTGTCTGCACGTGTTGGAAATCCATTTGATGGCCATTGCAGGAGACACGTTTTCAGGTGGAATAACTTGGGAATTCTGCCTGGATGCATAGAGACAAGAGAATTACTCTGCTGCGCCAGTTATTCTTCCCAGATGGCACTGGAAAGGACACTGGGGTGTTTCTGCTGGGGAGGAAAGGAACTTTCTTCCTAAGCAAATGTGATGGCTGTGTGAAAAGGCCCAATTTGGGCCATGTGCAGCACACATTGTCCCAGCACCTGGAAGCTGTTAGTGCTCAGGAGCACGGTGTGGATGGAGACTCCAGGGAGCAGCTGCGGCACGGCTGGGATTGCCCACAGAACGTGGATCAGTTTCCTGATAAACAGAGAGCACCAAAGGCTACCTGGAGGAAACCTCAAATTCAGGAGAGCAAATGAAAAGCAGAGACTGTTTTCCCCCACAAAACTTCCTGAGGGAAAGTTCTGTAGCTGGGTGAGCTTGGCCTTTGGAGCAACAGAGATGGTGCATTTGGGTGGGTTCAGCCTTTGCAGGCTTGGGCTGTAGATGAAGCAGCTCATTTGCATTTCAAAGCTGGCCTATATTCTGCTGATTGAGAGTAAATAATGCACCATAAATATGTATTCCCTGCTCCGAGGTAACAGCACATCACAGCAAGAGAGCTTTTCTGTGATGGCTTCAACTGCTCTGGGTGGTTTTCCCCTGGTTTCCCACTGGAGACATCCCAGTGTCCAGCCAAGTGTGAGAGCACCTGCCTGGAGCAGCCAGATGTGTCAGGTGGCAGCAGGGATGGCTTCTGGACACCACCAACATCTGCATGCAGGAAGAACCTAGAGTTATTAAGGTTGGAAAGACCTCCAAAGTCATCAAATCCAGCCTCCAATGAATCCCACCATGGCCACTAAACCTCACCAGGAGTGCCTCATGAAGTATCCACTCATTTTTGAGCACCTCCAGGGATGGGGACTCCACTATTGCCCTGGATAGCCCCTTTCACAGCCTGACCATTCTTTGAGTGAAGAAACTCTTCCTAATATCCAACCTGAACCTCTCCTGGCCATTTTTCCTTGTCCTTTGCTGTCCCTTGTCCCCTGGGAGCAGAGCCTGGTGCCCACATGGCTGCACCCTCCTGTCAGGAGTTGTGAAGAGTGAGAAAGTTCCCCCTGAGCCTCCTTTCCTCCAGAGCAAACACTTCCAGCTCCCTCAGCTGCTCCTCACAGGACTGATGTTCCAGACCCTTTGCCAGCTCCATTCCCTTCTCTGGACACAAGATTCCCAATTCCTCAAAGCCCAGCTTAGGACTGTTCTCTCAACAAAGGCAAAGATGGATGATTATTTATCCAGAACAATTTATCACTTGCATTCTGATCAAAATTAATGAACTGGATGATAAACTCTGCAATGAAATCAATGATGCTAAATTCTAGATATTAAATATAGACCTTGAGAATCCATGATTAAAAAGCTGTGAGATCTCTTTATTTTTGGGGCCTAACAAAGACACACAGTTATCTATATTTCTCCCAGCTTCAGTTAGTTCTCCTCCTACTCAAAATGTAAAATTCATTTGTTGCATTGGGAAATAAACAACAAAAAATGATGCTTATCTTAGTTTGGTGATACGGCCATGATAAAAATTAATTGGTCACCAAAAATTAGTATTCAAAGCAAGGAATATTCAGTATGAAAAAGAGAAGACTGCTAAAACATCCAGCAAAAATGTAGATTTGGGAATGTTGTTCTAGAAATGCAATTCAAGTTCTCCAAGCTATCACTGAGGTGATGGAGATGGATGGGAGCTCAGGAGTCACAAACGTTGGGCAGGGATTTAACAAAAGGACTTCAGGTATGAACAGAACATGGTGGATTTTTGCTTAACCTGTTTTTTTCCTCATATCAGAAAGGGCTTTGGGTCATTAGGATGTTTCAGAACATGGCACAGACCCCTCCTCCCTTCTGTTCCCAACCCTCAGAAGAAATTTGGTCCCTGCAGCTTCCACACTCAGTGTATATATTTAAATATATAAATATATTTATGAAATATCCAGAAGAAAAAGAAAAACCATCATGATAAAATGAGAGAAATGAAGGCAAATAAAATAACTCCTCTGAAATATTAATACAGAATATTTTTATACCCATGTAGACATTTTTTTTCCCAAAACTAAACCAATATTTAAATCTTATATAAAACATCCACGGTTTTGGATTTTATGAACTAAAAACCAGACATTATTTGAGGGGTAAAAAAAAAAAAAGGGAAATATCCAGAGACTGGTGCAGACTTTGACCAATCCTGCAGCCCTTGAGGGAAATTATTACAATAGACATCAAAGATCTTTCCCTCCAATTACACTTATAGTGTGTTACAATGTGTTCTGTAAACATGGGGAGAACATCCTGTGTCCTTAAATAACAAATAGACTTTTGAAGTGAAGAAAATTTAAGATCTCCAGAGAAAGCTGTGGTGGCTCCAGAGGAGTTCATGCCTTGCAGAAGGACTCAGGGACATTCCACGTGGGACTACCAAAAGAATAGCTCAGTTTTGGAAGAGGGAAGGGACTGACTAAAAACCATCTCAGTGGAAAACGATGGACAATTGTGTATTAGCCTGAAGTAGGTTTTGTAATCCAGCATCACTTATTATGGAATGTGAACAAAAACAAAGGCACAGAAAATAAGGACAGGATAATCCCAGCTGAGTCTCTTGAAAGGGCAAGAAAAAGAAATGCTAGATCCTGGGGAAAAAAAATAAATTCTGTGAAATATTCAGGCACACGAATAATTGCAATTAGAGCCAGAAAAGGCACCAATCACATTGAATCTCTGAGACCCAGCTCCAGTGGGACAGACTGCTGTAGACTCAGCAGCCACCAAGGAATTATTTCCCTATCCATAGATGTTGTGGGGTTTTATCCTTAAAAGTCAGAGGACGTTAGAAACAAAAGATTTCAGGGGAAAACCTCAATAAATCAAGAACCCCCCCTCTGTAACTTTCTCTCTCTTAAACTGATAAATTGATTATTCTTCCTTATGCCTATGGCTCACTCACCCACACTGCACCCACCTCGTCCATCCCACCACCAGGAGCATTCCCACAGGGAGACACCAGGGCTTCCCTCCAGGGGAGAGAGGATCTTATCCACGAGGAAAGAAGCACAGGAGGGTCTAAAAGGCATGGAAAGCAGTGGAAGAGCTGCCTGTGTCAGCTGGGAAGTCTGTAGGAGCTGGAAGCTGCTCCCAAATGGGAATTGTTGAAAGAGCTGATGCATCTGAATAGATTTGCCTGTAGGAGCAGCCATGAATAAATTGGGGTGAATTCAGAGGTGTGCCAATGTCTGTGAGCCTGACGAGGTGACTGTGTCACCCTTTGCCACCAGCCCAGGGCCCTCGGGCTGAATTTCAGTCTGCAATGAATTCAGTGCTGGACTTTAAATGGACTTTAAACAGACTTTAAACATTTGAAGTGACAATATCTAAATCCAGCATTGTTGCCCTCCAACAGCAGCTCAGCAACCCCAGTTATATTTATTAACCTTCTCCAATTACTAATTTTGCAAGCTTGTGACAATGTAGTTGAGGTTGTAATTACTCTCCTAGGGTATTAAGAAAAGATTATCCAAAATTTGGTCTCATTCTTAAATATATCCATTTAAAATTAATATAACAGATCATGAATTAGTATGTATTACTAATACAAAGCAAACAAGTTAATCCTTCCACCTTGAACCTGACTTCCATCCATATATACATTCCAAAATAACTATTTTTTCATTTAAATGTTGTCATTTAAACCTTTTAACTCTCTTGCTGATCCACAAACCACACAGCAAAGCATTGTTGAGAGTTGCAATGACCCAGCGTGAGGGACAGCAGATTCTTGATCCAAGAACACCTCAAAATCATACACACATGTATGTAGATACTCACACACAAAAATAGGAAAATTGAAGGAACAAAAGAGGAAAGAAGAAAAATTATAGATTGGAACAAAGCCACCAGTGCTGGGACCCATTGGAATTCACTGCCTCTGCTTTGTTCCATTCCTCTATGTCCCTGCTCTCTTCCTGCCACACAGTTGGGAATAAAAATTCTGATGGAGAGATACTTTTCGAATGCTGAGAAGATTCATGATGAAAATGGAATTAAGAAATCTGCAAATGTGGAGCATGCAGAGTTTTTTATTTATTTATGTTTCCCCCACCACTTTCCTCTCCATAACCGGAGATTTAATTGGGTGAGAAGATTCATGATTGCAAAGATACAGACACATACAATATATACTATAGTTTTACAGATGCTATTCTTTGGCACTTATTTTACTAAAAATTTCCAAATCCACTTTAACCCAAATTAAGAATTCCCCAATCCAGATTAGTGCTGAAAAGCAAACGTAACCTCAAGCTGTAATTTGAGAGGTAATTTACCAAAGTAAAGGCCCCACTGCACTGAGAGAGCAAAGTAAAGGGCTTCCCTGTAAATGAGAAAGGATTAGGCCCACAGAAAAGTATTGCTATAGCAACAAAATAATTCATGGGAATATGGATAACAAAGCCAGAGCCCTGGAGATGGGAGGGAAGAGGCTTTAATCACATCCTGCTCCCCTTGGCCCGACCAACACACGGAAAGAAACGAGCGCCTGTTCTGCTTGTGGGTTTGGTTTTGAACTCAGTTTATCAACACCAATGGGCAGCTTTCAGCCTCTGACAGAACATCCTGGCTGAAGGGAAGGTGGGTGACAGAACATCCTGGCTGAAGGGAAGGTGGGTGACAGAACATCCTGGCTGGAGGGAAGATGAGCAGCCACAGAATCCCCGCTCCGATGGGAACCGCGGCTGGGCCAAGTTTGTGTGGACATCTCACAACCAGCCCCATTCATTCCCTGGGCAGGATTGTGAGTGTGGCGTGCCCAACCCTCCATCCCACCCAGCAGAAACCCTCCCATCCTGGCTGGCAGCTCTTTCCCAGTATGTTTTGCTAACTGGGAGTTCCAACAGGGGTCTGCAGTCCCTGCTCTTCCCGCTCCACAACCGTGCAGGAAAAGCTTTCTGCATCTTCCTCTGGAAGATGGCTTTAAAAGTTAGCAAAATTTATTATCAGCACCATTTATCCTTTCAGGCTGTAAAAAGCTGCCAGTGAAACCCCCCCAAAAGGCTTAATGCATTACCAAAGCACTAATTTTATTCTTCATTATTCCCCCAAACCCACATTCGGAGCTGGAGCTCCTGCTCTGCAGAGAGCTCCTGGTTAATGTATTTCTGTGTGTAGATCCTTGACAGAGACCATTTTTCTTGCCCCTCAGGTGGCTCGTAGAGCGAGATTTATGTCCATTATGCATAAATTCCTTGCAATATTGCTCCAGCATAATCAGCAGAAAATCTGAGCCTGCACCCACAGCAGCCACAAAACACCACCAGAGACAGCTGAACTCGGGCCACTTTCCTCAAGTCCCAGGGACTCTGTTTCTGTTGAAATCAGAGGCTGATTTTTGTCCCTGATGGGTCTAAGGGACCACAAGGGTCCCCTTGCCATGCTGACACCCAGCACTGTCCTTGTGTGACCTCATTGCAAATATCATCATTAGATGGGACAGCCCAGCTTAGATACTAAGCCAAGTTTAGATACTAAACCTTTCATTAGATCTGACCCTGAATTTCTGTAACTAAATATAGGAATTTAAAACCATTTAAAGTTACTTTGCATCCCTAAAGCAATGTCAGCATCCTTCTCTCTGGCTTATATTTATCATCCTTTGCACATCCCCAAATCTGACCACAAGCCCCAAATCACCCAAATCCTTCCGTTTCATTTTAAGCTGGAGTAGGAAGGGACCTTAAAGATCATCTAGCTCCTACCCCTAAATAGGATTAATTAAACAACCAACTACTAATTATGTATGTCTAGCTGACATATCCTGGTTTCATCAGTGATTTCATCCTGCAAGAGGCAAAGGCTTGTCAGTGTTACACAAATTGCAGCCAAGCCTTTGGTACCTGAGCTGGGGCTTCAGGAGCTGTTCCTGATTTACACTGCAGTGGAGCAAAGAAGAATTGCATTTAAATTGGTCTGGGCTCTTTGAGAAGTTTTTCAGATTATTTCTCAGCAACATTGCCATGACATCTTTATAGAAATCCTCGGTTTTGCTGAGTGAAAAGCCATAATTTCAAAGAGATGAATTAGTTTGGGGCAATGGGAAATCATCTCAATGTAAATAATTGCTGGGGTAAAGAGGATTCTTTGTTACCCCTCGAGGGGAGGCTGGAACAGCCCACGAAGGAATTGTTGAGAGGGATGAGATGAACTGCACCTAACTTGGGGCAGCTAAAAATTGGGCACTGACGTCCCATGCGATGATGTAGTGCCTCTAATGAGCACCCTCCCCCAGAACATGACTCATCCCAGCTCTCAGCTGACTGTGAGGAAGCCTCAGCCTAAATTTTGGATTGTTGAAATGGGTGAAATCAGTCTCTGCACCCCTGAAGTAAAACGAGAGCTTTGAGAGCTGTACTTGAGTTCTCACACAGAACCAGCCGAGTCATTCAAATTCCATGGGCTGCCTTTCAATTCCTGCAATTCCCACTTGTGCCTCTTGGAAGACCGTCCTTTATATTTTGATTGAATTTATTGATTTATATTTATTTATTAGACTTCTTTTCTTCCCAGACTCTCAGATCAATATCAGGTCAACAGTGGCACAGAATGATTATCATGGCTGCCTGGCCACTAAACAGGGGGAAATTCCCACTGCTCTTGTTACTGGCAAAACAGAAAACACAAACTACCCTGAAAGTCCACAAAGGCATCAAATTAAACTGCAAACTCAAAATTAATCTCGAAGAGTTATGTTTAAATGCTGCATCACGGCCATTAAACACTTCTGGCTTCCCATTTCAGCAAACATTGAAATAAAAGCCTGACGTTCCACCTGACTTTCTTCTTTGCTGTCAGCTCTGGGGACCATGTCTGTGTCCCCATCCCTGCCCTTGCTCTACAGCTGCATCAGTGACCAGCAGCACTTCTGGAAGAGCATCTCTGCCCAGCTGGCAGCAGCAGCCACCTCCAAAATGCCCGAGGATGCTGCAGAGGAGGGGGACGGGCACCCAGTGAGGGAGCAGCGTCACCACTGCCAGGCTGGGGACAAAGACACAACCACCTCCATCCTTCACCCACACAGCAAAACCACAGACTTGGAGTTCAGCCTCCTCCTCGCCCAGAGAGGATGCAGGAAGTAAATTTCTTCCAGAAAATGTTATTAAAATATAACTTTTAAGCTTCATTTTCCACGGGCTCACCGGGTCTGTGTCACGTCCCAGCCCCTACAAGCTGGAACCCCTTTATTCAGCACACTGAAACCTCCTCTGCCAGGGGAAGGGGGGGGTTTCATCCTCCTCGCGAGCCCCTAGAGGGAGACATGACCCCGATTTTGGGAGGAGGCTCTCCCGGCATCCCGGCAGCGGCTCCCAGGAGGGACCGGCCGGGCGAGCCATGGCCAAGGGATGCTGCTCCCAGCTCCTTCTCCTCGCCCCGGGGGGATGAGGGGCTCTGGGCCAGAGAAACCCCCCGGGGAAGCGCTGCCTGACCATCCCCTCCAGCATCCATCCCGCTCGGTGCTGCAGGGGATGGATGGATGGATGGATGATGCCAAGAGCAGCTCCCAGCCGAGCTGGGGATGTGGCAGCTCCGACTTCTCCCTCCTGGAAAAGCGTGGCTGGAGCAGCCTTCAGTGTGCTCTTTTTCAGCTCAGGGCGTGATTGGCCTCTTTATCTCCTTGTTCATGGCCACAGTCGTACCCCAATCCCAATAAAGAAAAATGGCTTTTAAAGCCCACAAGAAGAGCAGGACTAGATTATCAGCACATTTGCATGGACAATGAAATATCACCCATTCACCAAGATAAACTACGTGGAAGATTAGTCTGAACTGCCAATTTCTTAAAATGTTTCTCATTTCTTGGTTATGGCTATTTTTTGCAAATTTCCCTTTCAGAAATCACATTTCTTTCAAATCAGCTCATTGCCCCAGGGTTGTTGACCTTTATTTCGCCCATCTGGAAAACAAATGAAGCAGGAAGGATAACAATATGAGATCCTAATCAGAAGTGCTGTTTGTTTTTTTGGAAGCTTGGTTTCAAACTTATATATTTCCCCCTAAAGGCACTGCCAGCAATACACTGGATAACCCTGCTGCAAGGAAAACCAGTAGCTTGGCCAAAAGTCTTTGTGGGCATCTTATCAGTGGTGAAATGAAGACCAAAAAAAAGCCAAATTATCAGTAAAAATGAACACAGATGTAGCAGGAGGAGCAGAGCTCAAGGGCCAGGTGAGGAGCCTTGATGTTGTATCAAAAAACTTGTCAGTGCAGATACAACCAAAAAGTTAAACCTGAGGTTAACTAAAGTGACAGGCAAGGATAAAACAAATTATTACTGCTAATTTTGGTAAAAAATATTTATAAATTGAGTTATAAAAAATAAGTATGCATAGGGAGGGATTCATCGAGGTGTCTGAGCCAGAGGAAAAGGAAAAGCAGCTGAACACCAAGACAAACCAGTTTTGGGTTTTCACACCAAACAGGGCCAGCTCCCAGGATGAGGATGCAGATGAACACAACAATTTGTTAGTTTGGGAGAGGAATTTGTTAATTTGGATGATCCAATTCCCATAGTTCTAACTGGAGAATTTCTGAGTTCACTCATGCTGGAAATAAACCTGATTTGGGGGAATGATAGCAAGGCTTTAAATTTTTTATTATTAGAAATCTGTGGGCAGCAAAATCAATAGTTTTTAGGCAGCTCTGTTAAAAAGGGAATAATACATTTCAGTGCTCATTAAATGCAATTCTTTTCTCAACAATCTCATTGTTTTTCTCACCACTACCTGTCACCCAGGTATTGAATTAGCCTTAAAATCAGCCAGATGTTGGACTCCTTGGTCCCTGAGGGTCTCAGCTCAGGATATTCTCTGATTCTGTAATTCTAAAACTCTGCAAGGCTTTGTAGAAAAACATCACAAAACCCCAGTTGGTCTTTAAGGTGCCCTCCAACCCAAAGCACCTGTGATTCTGTAATTCCATGAAAACCTCTTGCTGCAGACCCATGAAAGATCTGTGGCTGAGCAAGTGCTGCCTGACCACAGATGGAGAGAGGTGGGATGTTTCAAAAGAATAATGCTGAACCAAGGAGAAGAATTTGGGGAGAGCAGCAGCTTCCAGCTGGGGCAGAGCCAGTTTGGTGGCACTGGTGGCACTGACCTACCCTGAGCCCAACCCCTGCAGCTCCTGGGCTGCAGCCATTCCATGTGCAGCTCCTGTGCCTGCTCCCAGCCTTCAGAGAACCTTCCTGGATGATGAACTGCAGAAATGGTGGTTGTGACCCCCAAATTCCAGGGGATCATCAGTGCCCCCTCTACACCCCTCCAGCAATGAGCACAAGGGCTGTTGGAGCAGAGTCTCCCCTGAAGGACAGACTCCTTGTATCCCATAATAGCAGATTCCATTTAAAAATAGCAAATGATAGGCAGAGGAATAATAAAAACTAGAAAATCATCCAAAACACCAGCAATACATCAAAGCCAGTTTAATAGCCCTTAATACTGTCACTGCCACAGCTCCTGTGCTTGCAGGGCTGGATGATGGAATGGGCAGAGGTTCCTGGGTTTGGAGCCATTTCACCCTAAAACTTCGTTGCTTCCTGCATGTAAATTATAGATAATGGTTCTGCTGACAAGGGGTTGCACTTAGCTGACTCTGCTACGAGGTAAAATTGGAAGAAAATACCTGGTTAAAGAACTTTTCTCGTTCTTTCCCCTTGGAAAAAAAGAAGAAAAACCCAAACCCCCAAGATGCAAAGAGTTGCACAGGGCTTCTTCTGTGTCCTGGCTGGCTACTGAGCCAGAGCCATAACTGAGGGCTTTGGGATGCCCAGAGAGGAAGCAAGATTTGATGTAGTAGGGGCAATCCCATGTTTACCAAGTCATCTTACTTGCCTGTAAAGCTAAGCTCCAATTTATGGTGTTTTATGAAGCCCCAGATCAAGCTAAGGCTATAAAAATTGGGACTTAATATTCAGGAATAAAAATGCAGAGAGTGCCACTGAAGTGACTTTTTTTTTTTAAGTACTTGCATCCTCCTCACATTAAACATAACCAGGGAGTGTGACAATAATGGGATGCTGTCCACCAGAGAGAACAGGACAAACAGCCCAGGTCTGTGATTCCTAAGCCACAGGAACTTGCTGCTCTGCATGGATTAAGGCAGAATGTTGGCTCATCCACCAGAACAATGGCTAATAAACCACCATGCATCATATAGCCCTTAGCAAGCTTATTCTTATTTTTAAACTTTTTCCCCTCTGAGAAAGCTCAGAAAAGTCTCTCAAACATCTGCCCACCAGATAAGTTTTTTCTTCTAGTGACCAAATGCCCAGAAAGAAGTTGAACATTTGTGTGCAGCTGTTTGGAGAGCAGCCCTTTTATTTACTCACCTGAGGAAAAGGATGAGATTCCCTTTTTATGTGCATGAAAAAGGAAAATAAGAGAGATGGGAAATTTCCAATCCATCCCTGCACTCTGCAGAGCCACCACTGCTTCTGACACACTTTGCCACTGCCTTCCCTCACTGATCTTATCACGGTCATTAGGGGAACACCCATCTACTTAAATTACATTTTAAGACTTATGATACCTGTTTAAGGTTAGATCTCTGTTGAGCAAACCTTTAAACACTCACCTCATTTCCTAAGGTGTTCCTATGATTTAAAAGCTGCCTAAATTATTGCTGTGCAGAGATAAAGTTATTTACACATTTATATTAAGTGCACAACTGATTTAATCTCCTAAATCCAGGTTGAAAATCCTCCAGAAAAAAAAAAAATAAAATTAACCAAGACAGCAATTATAGAAGAACTGGATAAAGCATCACTTGATTTTTACTTGGAGATTTTGGGATCTAATTAAGCAGCAGGACTGATGTGTTCAGCTCTGTCCTGCTGGCTTCCCAAAGGGATCCAAACCCTCCCTCGTTTGAACGGTCCAGCCTTGATGATGAAAGGATGTGCTAATGACGGGCGTGGGCACCACGCAGGCTGCAGGAACCGAGTGAATTCAAGCGCTGCAACACCTGAAGTCACTTTTCCTGTGATTTAAAGATAGAAAAATGCGCAGTCTTTTCAAATGTCTTAAGGATATGCATGGATAGGCTCTTTAGGAGCAGCCTGTGCCAGGAAGAAGTCGCTCCCCCAGCTGCTCATTAAAAGCTGCTTGCAGCAGGTTTTGAACAGATCTGTTGGCAAAGCAGTTCAAATGAGCACTTTAATTCTCTCCAGGCAGGAAAAAAAAAAATAACAATAAAAAAAATCAGCTGGGGTAGCTGGGACCAGTAATACAAACAGTTTAAACCAACCTGGCTGAGAGGAGTTGGGAGTGTGAGCACACAGCCCTGGACCAGCAGGCTGGCAGAGGGGGGGATGCCATCAGCTCATCCCACTGGATTTTCCCTCAGCTGGCATACAAACCCTATTCCCATCCCTGCCCCACATGAATCAATTGTTTGTGTACTTAAACAAAAATACTTGCTGCAACAAAGGTCCAAAACCAGTCATTGCATTATTTTAAATATTTTCTCCTTGTTATTATGGATTTCTAAATTTCTTTTTGTGAGCTTTTTTTTCCTGAATGATGGAATTTCTGCATTGCACCTGACTCAGAGGACACGGCACAAGGCTCAGGAGACAGGATCCTTTAGATGCAGCATCTCTGCCCATGACTATTTATGTGATCCCAGCAAAACTGAACAGTTTCCTTGAAGCATCTTTAGGCAGTCAAATTCCCAGGTAACACTCCAGGGTACAAAACCTGTCTGGCATTGCCATTCCCTGGATGAATCCCTGCCTCTGCTCACAATTTCCTTTGCACCAGGTTGGAATTCCACTTGTGGATGCAGGATCTGGGCATGGCAAGAGGTGTTTGAGGCCCAAGGTTATTTCTGACCACAGACAGAGGGCATTAAGCAGATATCAAAGGTGCAGTGCAGGTAATATTTTTGTTCCCTACAGTTTAAAATTCACAATACAGCTGCATAGTCAGCATTTAAAAGCTGGGATTTTCTTCACACTCTCTCCATGCACTGGGGGGAGAGAAAAATTCTAATCCATGCTGAGGGAGAAAAACAACTCACTAAAACACCATCTAAAACAAGAGGTTTGAACTCCTCGAAACTCTATTATATGCTTGAGTAACTCCTGGAACAATAGAAAGCTGTGCATGATTATGCAGGCAGGCAGAAATATTCCAGGCAGATGTTGTCCTTACTGCCACTGCTGGAGTCTCATCCCTGCCCTGGACACCATTGTCCCTACAATTGTCCCCTTGAGGTGGTCACACCAGGAGAAGATGGCAGTGGTGCATCTCTAAGCCAGGTACTGATGTTTCTTTATGGTATCTATATGATCTCCATTGATCTCAGCTGTCTTTTAAAAAATAATAAATGTATGGCTGTCAGGTTTTCAGGGAAAAGGTTTAAAATAAGGACTTTTAAGGATGTGCTATAAAAGACAAATAATTGGGGTTTTTTTATCAAGGGACACCTGACTGATCATTTACAAGCTCTTGGTGATGGGGAATTGTTTAAAGCGTAGTGTTGGAAAGGCAAATGGGCAAAGGGAAATCCATCAGTAATAATGTCCCTAAATTCTCAAGCAAATTTACACGAATGTTGTTGGAGAGGTCACAACTCTGTCATAATTCAGTTTATATTGAGTTCACACATTTGCACCTACAAACCACACAAACCCCTGCCTGACCTCTCCAGCTGGACATGGAAGTGCCAATGGCACAAGCACACAAACTCTGTAAGGAATCAGCCTTCCCAACTCCCTTTGCTCTCCTGTCACCCCATAAAGAGATGGTCACACCAGCAGTGTCACCCCCAGAGCGACCATTGTGGGTGCATTGCTTTGCCTGGGTGCTTTCATCCTGTGGAAAAAGCCCTGTGGAAACCCTGAGCATGGCACAGTGCCTGGGACACCTTCTTGTGATTGCACCTTCCAAGAGAAAAAGTAGGACCTGCAGAGAGCAACTCTGAGCAGAGACAGTGCACAGGCTCTTCCCTGGCCTGGGTCAGATGTAGCTTGGGTTGTTCTGCCCTTGGGTAGAAAACTCTGAGCAGGGAGGAGGCCCTGGTGTGGTTTTGGTTTTATTCTCATGTTCTATTTCAACAAAGGGATGAAGTGCTGGCTTAGAGATGCAAGGGCTCAGCAGCACGAGGTTCATAACCAGTCCTGGTTCCACAAACACCCGCCTGCTCACTAAGCCAGGCAAGCATCACCTCCATTCAGGTAGTCCATCACGTGAGAAACCCAAAGAGTTTATAGAAATGATTGTCAAAGACCCCATCATTTTGCAGTTAGGATAATTAATAAGGTGTGCACAAAATCCAGGAGTGTTTTACCACATGTTTGCAGCTGAATTGCATTATTGTTGTTATAATAAAAGAGAGCCACATGGTAACAGAGCACCAGGGACCCAGCCTGATGCAACTGTTAAACATCAAAAGGAAAATCAGAGGGGAAACATCAAGTTTTCCTTTAAAATCAGTTTGGTTTTCAAGAGCTGTGACTTTTATTTAGGAGATTTTGTGAAAGAGCTTCTGTTTATAAAAATTATTGGGTAGTGTTGGCTGTCAGAAAACATAAACAGGCAATTAGAGCAATAAGAAGAATGATGGAATGAACTCCTCTGGCAGCCTCCTATCTGGAGCCAAGAAAGGCCCCAATTCCATGAAAAATTAGGCATGTGTTTAAGTCCACAAGGTCATCCAAGGAACCTATGGGGACTACTCACACATTAAAGTGTGTGTGAGGGGCTTGTAAAAGCTCAGAGATACCTTGGGGAAACTGGATTGCAGGGACAGCCAGTGATTCTGCTGGATGTGGCCCCTCCTAAAACTCATTTCAAAAAGTCTCCTGGAAGTGGTAAACAGCCTGCACACAGTTTGGATTACCTTTAATGGACATAATCTGTCTGGTGACCATGGAAGGACTGTTTAATTTTCTGTCTCTCTGTTCCACAGCCAGATTCTACACTGTGTTTTCCTCCTAAGTCTCAGTGGTGGAAATAGCTGGATCTGCCATGAAATAATAAGGACTTTTGGCCTTTGTAGTGACTATGAGCTTATGGACTGTGGAATTGTGTGAAGAACAGAACAGCCCTGACAAGAGAATTGTGATTAAGTGCTCAACATCACTCAATTATCCTTGTTTCGTCCACTCTATAAAAATCCATTGTACCCAATTTCCTGCATGAAAACCTGACCATTGGTGTGCCTGAAACTGCTCTCAGTGGCTCTGCCCCAGATCTGGACACCATCTCCTGCTCGAGTTCCATCCTTAAAGTTATTCTGATGGATCCAAAGGAAGCAAAAAACTGCTAAAAAGAACTTCTGTGATGCTTTGACATGTTTTTGAAATAATCTTGGGGATAGCTGGGCAGGACAAACACATGTGGCACTCTGGATGCCTTCCCCAAGATTGCTTTCAAAGGATGCTTTTCCTGAGCTTGTTCTCAGACATTGGGGTTGTTGCAGGGATAGTGAACAGGGGGAGCTGGATCAGATTTCTGGGTGGATAATTCTGAAACAGCTATTCCTGAAGAATTCTCACAATGGGGAAATGTTCAGGAGGGACCTTCTCAGCAATTGCTGAAAAAGTGGCAAAACCAATCAACAGAGGAATAAATGCTGTCAAGAAGGATGTCCTTTCTTCCTCTCTCTCCAAAAAATGGATGAAGCCAGACCAGATCTCCTGGCACAACTCCCCCAGAGCCAGGGCAATTACCCCTACTGCCACCGTGTCTTGTGGGTTTTGTCTGAGTGAAGGGCAGCACTGAGACCTGACAACAGCAGCCACTCTTTGCTTCAGTGACTTTTTAGTAACTTGAAGCACTGAAGAACCACCTTCTCCTGGACTTTCTAAAGAGGTAAATCTATGGAGAAGGACTCTGCATGACCTCTGCCAGCCAGCAGGCAGAAATGGGCTGACTCCTTCTCATCCCTCTGTGTTTTGTTCGTACCCAAACTTGACCTAAACTGGTTCACCCCGATCCCAACCGAAGCCTTTCTGTTAAACTCAGCAGTGCTTACACCCTGCACTTAGGAAGGGTGCAAGCCAGGCAGTGAGGCACCACAGTTAAACCCTGCTCACCCCTCACCTCCCTTCCCCAGCACAGGGAGCACGGACAGTGTCAGCTGAAACATGCAATTAGTGCCCCTCTAGCACGAGCAGCTCAAACTGTAACATCATGCCAGCCGTGATTAAGAGTGATACAGCACATCATCATTGTCAACACTATTCAACCAATGTAAACCTTAGTTAGAAATGTACTTGTCAGAGAAAAATGCGCCTTTGATTTCTATTACACTTTCCCCAGTAATTGCTGTCATCAGTGGCAGGTTATTATTACAGTTGAATAGAGTTTCAGTAATTACTTTTGCACAGATTCTAACAGCTTTTAGATTGAATGATATTCTGACAGTTTGAATACTCTTGACAACAATTACCTTTTTCCTGGTTAACACTGATTCAGGAAAATTAAAAATTAAATCTGTTCAGAGGAAACACTTATGTATGGCACTAGTAAGTGGGCTGATACAAAAATGTGTAAATTACAGAATGACTTAGAATAAAAAGTTCTTTTGCTCTTCCTCTTATGCTTTTTAAAAAATCAGCACTTAGGGTACATGCAGTTCATGCTGGTTAGATTACCAGTAAATGATGTGAAATGATTTAAAGCACTTCTAAATCCACTTCCTACTGATCAGCTTGAAATGAAGAAAACACTATTATGGAGGAAGCCTTGTTGCTCCCACCCTAATTTTTGTCTTTGGTAACAGTCAGATAATGGCTTTTGGCTTTCAGACCATTATTGTTAATCTCACATCATCAGATTATTTAAAAAAACAACAAACAAGCAAACTGCTTTACAGTGGTAGCCTAGAAAAAAAACCCAGCATGTTTGTTATTCCTGAAAAATTTATCTAATATTGCAGGGGTCATAACTCAAATGGTTTGATTAAAAAGAAGTCTCCTGCACAGAGCTCTCCAATTTAATTTTGACAGGATAACTGGCCTTGTGGATAAGGGAGACAGAGTTGATGTGATACATCTTCTTATTAGTAAGCTTTCTGATACTGTTCCACATGACATTCTTATAATAAAACTAAGAAAATATGGTCTAGAACTAGATAAAATTACCATGAGGTGGAGGGAACAATTGGCTGAAAAACTGCTTTCAAGGAGTAGCTATCAATGGTTCACTGTCAAAGCGGGAGGAAGTTTCAGGTGAGATTCCTCAGGGATCTGTCCTTGCTCCAGCTCTGTTCAATATTTTCATAATGACTCAGTTAAAGGGAAAAGAGATTACATTTATAAAATTTGCAATGTTGAGGAGCTGGGATGGTGGGAACCCTTGGGAGGTCTGGATCAAAATCTGAAAAGATATTAACAGTTTGGAGTGATGGCCTGAAATTAAGATGAAATTCAATAAAGGCAAGTGTAAAATGTTACACTTAGAGAAGAGAAATCAGATGCAAATGGGAAATTGCCAGTAAGGGAACTCCATTACACATTCAAATTTATAGTGGCCTACGAGCTCCGTATCAAACAAAGGAGTAAAATTGCTCCAGAAAAAATAATTTCAGGGATTTGTTAACAGGGGCATCCTACATGAGACCACTGTGGTAATTCTCCCATCACTGTTGAGCTGGGGTGTTGTGCCCTGTCCTGAGCTCATGGTTCAAAAAAGGTGCAAAGAAGCTGGAAAGAATTTAACAAAGTGCAGCTGGGAGCAGCAAAGATGGTGAGGGATGAAGTAAGACTCGTGGAAATACAGAATCATGGAATGGTTTGTGATGGGAGGGGTGACAAAGCCCATCCCATCCCATCCCACCCCTGTCATGAGCAGGGACACCTTCCCTTATCCCAGGTTGCTCCAGGCCCTGTCCAACCTGGCCTTGGGCACTTCCAGGGATCCAGGGGCAGCCACAGCTCCTCTGGGCACCCTGGGCCAGGGCCTCCCCACCCTCACAGGGAAGAATTCCTGGCCAATATTCCATCTAAACCTCCCTTCCTTCAGCTTAAAGTCTTTCCCTCCATTATGCTGCCCTGCCTGTGGAGTCTGTTGCAAAGCTGTGATTGAGCCTTTAGTTTCTGACACCACTTCCCACCTCTCATCTACTTGTGTATTAAAATATCATGGTCCTTTTTTTTCTCCTGCACATTAGAATTATAGATATAGTTTATTGTTATACTTTCCATAGAGCCTTCTCTTTTTATTAGCATTGTACAATCTGTACAAAAGCAAAATTTAGTCCTTTCAGGGAGCTGAAAGGAAGCAATCGTTTACATGACAAATCCAACATTATCATATGTAAACCTCATTTACTATGTAATGTCTTCCTGTTTCCAGTTCATTAATTGAATGAAACCTATTTTCACATTCTGGTAGGCAGCAGGATTCTCCAACTAACAGAAATAGTACTTTTAGGGAAAAAAAAAAGTAATGCTAGAAAATATTTCATTTACTGGCTGGTCGAAAGCTATATGGATTTCTGAAAAACAGAATTATTTTCTATATATTTGTCAAAAATAAAAATAATGGAATTTACCCAAGCCAGGTTTGTGCAGCAAATTTGGATGAGGACCTGCCTGGTAAAGTACCACTCTTTAACCTTCATTGTGTATTCAAATGACACTTGTGACACCCAACCATGCTCCTATAAATACAATCAGATAAACACAACCAAATTTCAGCCTAATTTATGATACACAACACTTTGGAGATTCTCGACTGATGGTTGCAATGGAAAGATGCTGACAAATATTTTGTTGCATTTCCCCCCAAGAAAATCTATAGCCCTGAAACAGCAATGGGAATAAAGATCCTCACAGCTTCCAGACCTTAAAAAAAATAACTATTTTTGGAGTTCTAATTAAGTTCAAGGGGAAAAAAAAACAACCCAAAAAATACCCAACTGGAAGAGGACTTGCTGAAACAAACTATTTGGTATTTGTATTAATGTGGCATGAAAACTGAGAAAACACTGATGATATTTCAGAAAATGGTGACATTTTCTACAGCACAAAATAAAGCAGCATCACCAGCACATCATGCTCAGGCAAACCAGAGAAACAGAAAAGGAATGAAATGATGAAATGTCTTTCCCTCAGCCCATAAGAGAAAGCCCTGGGCTGGATCCTGCGATTTTGGATACTCACAGGGTTTTGGGCTCTGGTACACAGCTTCATCTGCATAATGTGAACAAGCCAAACAAATCTGATATTAAAATGAGAAAAACTGGCAATTTAAAATTGCCTATTCCATTTCTTTTCTTTTTGACCTCAATCCAAAGCCTTTCTAAGCCAAAGAAAAGACAAGCTCACAATTAGTGACTATGACCAGTTAATGGGTCTGTTCTGAACAAGCTTTTAAATAAAACAATAAGCAAGCCTGGGAAAAAGCAACTTACTGGGCTATCTGAGGCCAATTTCTTTTAAGCACAGGTCACATTATTTTACAATAAATTCCTTTTAGCAATTGTTCCATCAAGATTATGTCAGTCCAAAGGGAATAGACCCAAAATCTCTTGTTGCCAAATAACTTCATCTTGGTGCATCTGTAACTCTATTTTCTCCAAAGAAAACTAGTTCATAATATGGGTGGATTTGTTGTTTTTCTGAACAAAGTTGTTCCCTGGCAACTTCAAAAGCAAATTACGTATAGGAAAAAAACCCACAAAACAAAAAAAACCCAATGTTCAGTTACAAAGGTTGGTAAAAAAATCCATGGAGCCATAACAACCAAATGACTCGATAAGAAAATCAAAGTGCAGCTGACCGGAAGGGAAAAACAAGAGAAACAGACAACTCCAAAATGTTTCTGAACCACCAGGTTGCCTAACATTGGAAACTGGCAGAGATGGCAACAATGAAGTAAAATATTCCCAAAAAAGTAGCTCCTGATGCCCCCTCGGTACCTCCTTGCCTCATCAGAGCTCAAATCACAGCTACAGTTCCAGAAGTATTTTCAATTCCATGCCTACCAAACAAAATACCAAGGTGATGAACAGGGATGATGGGAGCATCCTTAGCTCAGCTTTGCTGTCCTCCAAACCCCAGGTAAGGACCAGCACAGCCCAGGGGCCCCACACTCACCTGGCTGTGCCCAGCAGAGCTCCCTTCATCCCACTCCTGCTCCCATCCACTGGCACTTCCCTCTCCCCCTTCCCAGAGCTGACCAAAACAAGGACTCTCCCAGGTGTTTGCCACGAGATTGAATAAACAGGTTGCATTTGTTACCCTCTAACAGGCACTAGCAGTGAGAATCCTAACAACCACCAGTCATCCTCCAGGATTCCTGAGTGGTAAAATCATCTCTCTGCCCTTGGAAAGGTTGGAGGGAAGGCAGGATGTGCTGATGGTTTTGTTTTGCCATCCAGGATGCCAGGAGTGTCTGATTAACAGTTCTCCATCCCTATTCAGGCATCTTTGTTAGGGGTAAGTCCTTGCTCTTTTAGATCCTGGTCCAAAGCCTTTCAAGGAAATTGAAAAGTCTCCCATTGATGAGAAGAGGGTTTGCCCTTGCTAATTGTTCCTTTCACATCAGAGTGAAAACAAATTCTTCAGCTTCCATTTGAAACCCATGAAGTTCAATCCCTTGATATACTGGACCCTTATTTTAAGGAGGCTGGAGAGGAGAGGAGGGGAAGGGAGGAAAAAGCCCAGAGGGCTGATGTAGGGTCCATGTAGGCTCTGCACAGCACAGCCCACGCCATGACACATCACAGGCCTTGGATTCTGCTTCCCAGAAAGGCTCCAAGTGTTTCAGAGCTCACAAGTTCATAAAATGCTGCATTTAAAGTACTCATTGCTCACCAGCAAACTTGAGATCAGAAAACCACTCTGATGCTCCCCCATTGCTGCTCACTGGGAATAATTTCTCCTCGGGAAGAAAGATTTAGTTTGTTCTTCTTCAGAGTGAGGTGTCATTTCTGGTTAAGGTAAAGGTGTGGATGAAGAAAAGTGGGAGGTCTACAGAGCATGGAACATTTGGTTTGGGCCATCTCAGAGCCAAAATGATATTGAGAAATCAAAGATGTCTATTCCAGACCGAGAAATGTGGCTGGTGAATGGAAATAA
Organism: Peucedramus taeniatus; assembly: GCA_013400575.1. Lineage (NCBI taxonomy): Eukaryota > Metazoa > Chordata > Aves > Passeriformes > Fringillidae > Peucedramus > Peucedramus taeniatus. The sequence goes on along the minus strand of WBNO01027436.1, from coordinate 173,925 downwards.
AAATTCTGAGGGAAGTCAAAAGTTAGGCATGCACATGTTAGTGATAATGGAATTTTACAAACACCTTAAACACAAACCGACAAACCATAATTAATGTAATTATTTAGAAAGCCGAGTTTAAATGGTTGCATAGGTGATGTCATCCCCCAGCACAGGAAAACCAGAAGAGCTCCATGATGGGATAACTAAAGGTTGCTTTTAAAACAACCCTTTGCTTTGAGGAGATGAACTGGATGGAATTGTCCATCTATAGGTTAAAAAAAGCCTCTGTAAACACAATGACATAAATAAATACAGATCTATAAAAAGAGGGAAGCAGCAGTGGCACATGGCTGATGATTTGGAAATCCAGGAGAGAGCCTGGTCAGCCAGAGGATTCCCCAAGCTGTTTTTTGGAAGACAACAGACTGATCTGGACAAAACACCCATCCCATCAGTGCTGCTATTTCGGCAGAAGAAAGAGAATTTTTAAAGAGACAAATATAAAAGTGCAATATAACCTGGAAAAACACCGTTCAAAAACTGTCTTACAATGGAATAATTTTTCTTCCCTCCACAAAGAGGGATTTCACCCTGGAGTTGTTTCTAAAAGACAGTAAAACATAACAGATGAATGTTGCCTTGCATAAGGAACACACACATGCATTTAAATCACTTATATTTTACTTTTTTATGATGCAATTGCGAATTGTGTTATTTTGCATTTGTAATTAGAGGTTGAAACAGATGGCAGAGGCTTGGTTTAAAGGGATGTGCTGGATGATCAGGTCTCCTGCTCCAGCGAGGGCTGAGCATGGAAACTCTTCCACGAGCTGGTCAAACAGCAAAGTGCTTCCTGCACATCAAAGAACATTGCAAAGCACCAAACTGGACTTTCTAGAAGGTGAATAAGCACTGGTGAATTTTTTTTTCCCCCAAAGTGCTCTTAGAGCGCTCCTGGTACCGTGCTCTGATTTTGACTGTTGGGGTAGGTGACGTTCAACCTCTCAACAAAACCAGCAGGATTTTGGTGCAGCCTCCAAAGGAGAAAAACACCCAATGGTCTTTCCAAAGAAGAAAAGCTTGAAGAACTCTTCAAGAAAATCCCCAGAGGAGCAGTGACCCCAGGAACATTAGAACATGCAAGCATGGAGCACCAACCATTAATGCAGGGATGGCAGGTGGCTTTTCCAGCTCTTTCTTCAAGGAGCAAAGCTGTGGGTACAAGGAAGCTCATCATTCCTTTCCCATCATATGCAATTTGAGACACAATCACTTTATTCCATAAATATTCCAGCCTGGGTGAACCCTGGAGCTGGGACTCACAGTTGCTCCTCAAAGCACAAAAACCTTTTACCAACTTTGGATGAGTCCAATTTGGGTTCTCCTTAATTACAACTGAGCTGCCCACCAGTGACTCTTCCCTTTAGTGGGGTTTCCCAAAGTTTGAGATTCCTTGCTTGAGGTAAAGACAATCTTCCCTGCCCAAGGAAGAGAGACCCTTTCCCCACAACACATCCTCAGTGACTGAGACCTGCTGAATTAACACCAGTGAAATCAATATTCAATATTCATTTATAAATTTGTATAGATGCTTCCATTAGACATAAACCATTGTCCAAGTCTGAGATTAAGGTTAGGCCTAGATGCACCTAAATTCCTTCAATTTACTGATTGTTCATTTTCTATCAAAAATGGTGCACGTATACATTATCAAAAATAAATATCATGGACTTTTAAGCCTCATGGTATTCATAAAGCAGCCCCAAAGTGGTATCTAGAGCTACAACCCTCAGGGATCCAGCCAAGGATCCTTTCACCCACAAAAATCCAAATCCAGGAGCTCCAAATCAGCATTTTAAACCACTGCAGAGCCTGGATCACTATGGGAATATGGAAAAGTCATGCTGATATTATATGGTTTATATATGTTATTAGAAACATTAATTAAAACAGCTTTTACAATAGCTACCAATATTATCTACCCTACTAGGCTGTTACCAGAATATTTTTTAATATTTTAGTGATTTTTAAAAATATTTTTCTATTTTACTTTTTTTTGTACTAGCAGAGCATGAATGCCCAGAATGAAAAAGGCACCTCTAGCTGCTGCTTTATCACTTAGTTTGATTTCTCTGTGTTTTATATAAATACAAAAAAGCATCTGAAGTAAACAGGTCATAAAATCTCCCTAAAATATTATCTGTTTACTATCTTTGGGGATAGGCATGGACAAAGAAATTGAACCAGAATGCTGTAAGAGCAAATTTTCTTTGGGGAATTCATTCACATCTGTTCCTGTACAACAACAGGAGGAACAGAAATTATTAAGAAAAAAAGACAGAAAAGATACGAAATGTAACTTTCAAAAGGAAAAATGGCTTCCTCTGATCTTTAGCTGATGGTTCTGATGAGTTTTTATTCTGCCTGACCTGATTAGCCCAATGCTAATAAAGAGCTAATGAAGAAGAAAAGACTTATCCTGAAAGTTAACTCCTTTCTGGAAAGGAGATGGATGGGTTTCTGAAAACAGGGATAGCTGGAAAATACCCTTGTGTGATCTTTTGTTTCCAAATTTTAATGCATCCCCTTTCAAAAGGGCTTCTACTCATGAAATTTAGTAAATCTTTAATTTATTGAAATTTTAAAAAATTAACATAATTTAGCAAATTATGTATGAAACTGAAGAAATACCTTTTTCCCTTTATCTCAGTGGGGACCTGGCATTGCCCTCACTGCTGTGGGGAAAGGGGCACTGGGGTTCTGCAGGAGCCAGCACTTCCTCCCATCCCTCGTGGGAAATGGGCTGGAGAAGAATGAGATGAGCTGGATTATTCTGTTTGCAGACCCTCTTTGCACCCCAAGTATCCCTTCAACTCTCCCTTTGGAATTCCCATCAATGTTGCCAACATTGGATCCATCCTCCCAAGCCATGGACAAAGACTGGACTCTGCAGCTTTGCCTTCAGCACAACACACTGTAAATTCAGTATAAATACAGTGTTTTAGTGATAAAAAATCACAGGGATTCCTTGTATTGAGAAGCAAATGTACCAAGGTATGAAATGCAAATTTATCCTTTTATAATTTATAATTAATCTATCCTGCATCCACCTAAATATTCTTTCTGTTTGTGCAAGAACAGGCCTGACCCAAAACCAAAGAAAATGACTGGGGGCTGGTTTTGACCCATATTTACCTCCAATGATAATATTTAGTAAAAAAAAAAAGAAAAAAAAAGATAGATAGTAGATAGATAGATAGATAGATAGATAGATTGATAGATTGATAGATTGATAGATTGATAGATGGATAGAGAGATGGATAGATAGATAGACCCAGAAATTATATAAGGATTTTTATAATAAAACAGTTTTATTAATTTATCTGATTTTGCTCTTTCTGGTCTTTCTGCAGTGGAAAATGGTGATGTAATTCTGTGATGAAGAAAAAACAACCTCTATTAAATAGACAAAGATTATAAAAGTCTATTTCGCTTGAATTTCCACAGCTTCAGTGCACACAACTGAAGGCCTGGCAAGTACTGAATTCTTTCAAGAACTATTTATTTCAAAGTTACAAGGCTGATGAAGGCTTTAGAGTTACAAATTCCTGTTTTTCTTGGAGCAACATCTTTAAAGATATGCAAAGAGGGATTTCTCAGCACTATTCAGAAACTAGTCTCAAGTGATTTGCCACTTTGGAGTACAGAGATTGTTTTCTAATTCAAGCAAACATTTTGAAAAAAAAAAAACAGAAAAGGATGTGAGAAAATGCTCATTAGGAAAACAACAGCGAGAATCTCAGTAGAAATATTTAACCAACTTACCTGATTTCACAGTTGTGCTTTTAGTTCCTGGAGCAAGAGCAATGCACAGATTTTTTTTTTTATATAAGAAGAAATGCAAAATTCACCAGTGAGAAAAACGAGGTTTTCAAGGGTTTGAGACAGGCTTGGAAGAAAACCCCAACCAAAGGTCCACTAAGACCATATCCCCAAGCTGAAGTTACTAAATTGTAACTTCAATCCTAAATTTTTATATGTTCTTTTTTTTTTTCTTTTTTTGAGGTGCTATTTTGAGTACAGCATGCTGTGAAACCCTCACACAAACAGATATTTAGAACAGAACTATTTACATTATAGATGGACATTTTCACAGGAAACATTTGATAGATGGATGCAGAGATCTGAATTCTCTGGTTTGCTGATAGAAGAGCTCTGTGCTATGCATAGAAAATTCCCTCTGTGTGGGTAATGTATATTTGACTTCACCTTTTGCATATTGATCACTCCCTGACTTGCAAATCCTGAACCATGTGCAAGTGTGCGTAATATGAATAACTTTATTCCAAACTTGCATGTCTTAAGCCATATGTTCACCAAAATCTGAGCATAAATCTACTAAAATTTACTGTCCTACAGTGCAGATCAATAAACCCTACAGTATTTCAGGAGTGCTGGATGTATATTTTGTTTGATGGCTTTGAAGATGCATATTTCCAGCTATAATTATTTACATATAGGGTCCAGGACCAGGAGATAACCTTCAGCTTTGGTAACATTAACACTTGCAAATAATCATCACTACTCTATCACTCTCACACCCCATAATCTGCTAACATATGTCTACATTTTCTATGTGTTTATGTAGTACTTTATATGGAAATGTTTCATTACTGCCCGCAGCAACATGTGGCATTTCTTCAAGAACATTTCAGCACCTTTTAACATGGTTTCTTCAAACGTCTCTCTAATTGTGAGGATTTCATTCTGCAAATGTTATCACTGCTCAAGCAGATCAATTTTCTTAACTGCTTAATATGCATGCTCTAGGCATTTCCACAAAAATGCAAAATATACAGTACAGAATTAATATAAATAAACTACTACCAGGCTATTATGGAGCAGATTTAAGGCAGCAGGGTTGGAGATAACTCCATTTCCAGACATACAAGTCTTCTTATTGTGGCAACATGTCATCTAAAATTTTTGTTCAAGATATTAAAAAAATATTTCCAATTAATTTTTACAGTACCATTTTGTCTAAACCAAATTGTGATATTCTTACTTACCAACACAGTGACTGCTGGTGCAGAGAGGGTTTATGGTGGAAATTTCTGTCACAATTCAAGATTTTCTGGACTTTGGTTGATTGTTCTCATATTTCTAGCTGACCAAGCATCTTCTAAAGCTGCACAAAACCCAGATGGGTGGAGAGACCTCCAGGCAGGTACAGATGTGGAGAAGAAAGTGGCATCTCACTGATACAAGGACTGGTGGCTGCCACTGATGCTTTTATGTTGTGCTCAGACAAGACTTCAGCCTTCCTAAAATGAGGGACCTGAAGCTGTCCAGGATGAAGGGCTCCCAGGCCAAGCTTCTCTCAGTGAAGAGCAGGCCTAAACTAAATTTGAAAGAACTAAAAGCAGGTGAGACCAATCCAAGCCCCATTATTTGATTGGAGACATTGTGAGTCTCAGGAAACCATTGCTGGAATGTGTCCTTCCAGCACCCTGTTCATATTCCCAGGTCTCAACAGCCTGGTTTGATATTGGGGAGTGATGGCAAGAGAGGATTTATGGTGTACTCTTGATTTTTACATCACTGCCCTCACCCTGGCTGCACAGAGGTTTATCAACTGCTGATGTTCCTGTGGGTGATATAACAATTAATATAATTATATAGACAGCTTTAAGAAGAGGAGCCTGGCAGAGGAGCACAGCAGAGTCCTCCAGACCCGAGCTGTCCATCCCAGCCCTTTCCCCTGCCCTGCATGCATCCATCCAGCCCTTGGCAAACTCCACAGAAATTTCCTCTTTCAATAAGGAAACAGAACAGAGCAATCCCTATGAGAGGAACAAGCTGATTTCTTCAGGAAGGTCCACGGAAGATTTTTTGAAGCTGGAAGAAATGCAGTTTCCCTGCTGAGAGGTTTGGTACCGATGCTGCTGGAGGGATGAGTCATTGTTTCTTTCATATATATCATCCGAGTACCTATAACTGTCTCTCATCTAAATGTTAATTGTATCCAACAGAATGACTTCAAATGAATACTCTGTCAATAACACTGTTATTAATGTTCCTTGATAGGCATGGTTGGAATATTTTGTAAGATTAGTCTAATATTTCCTACAGAATCTGCTTCATGTGTTGTGTTATTGCGTCTACTTTGGATCAAAACCTGCTTGTAAAGCCTGGGGTGGCTTTTTTTACTCTCCTCTCAAGAATTCCCCTATCACCAAGTTTTGATAGGAACTATTTTACTACAGGCATAGCAGTGATCCTCATTTCTCTGGACCACAAGCATAAGTTTAGGTGTTAAATTGATATTTTCTGATTGCTCAGCAGGGCGTTTTATTGCCTTCACTCAGTGCAGCTGGTACTGTAGGAGCTGATGGCATTAGGGGGGACAGACTTAAGCTTGGTTTAGCCATGTGAATATTTTGATTTACGCCAACTCCACCTCTGCCTCTCCAAGCAACCATGACAGGAATAATTTGGCAGCAATTCCTCGCTGTTGGCTGCTCACCTGCCTGAGACAAGGCGAGGCAGAGAGGAGAGCCCAGGTGTGTGACTGTAAAAGGAGACAGAACAGCTTTTCTGTGGTGCCCCGGGTGTATCCCTGGCTGGATCCAGAGGAGCAGCAGCAGTGCCAGGAACACCTGAGCAACAGGTGGAGCCTTTGATGGGGCTGCTCTGCCAGCAAACCCTCGGCAAGTTTAAAGCACTCCCAGCCCACTTTGTTTGCAAAGAGCAAATAACTGATCCAAAGGCTGAAAGCCTCTGGGTTTTTTTTTCTTCTTTCCTCCCTCTCATCTCCTTTTTCTCTCCTCCTGCTGTTCCTTCAGATTTAGGCCTTTTGTTTCTTCTCCTCCAGACATCTGTCCTCTGCCTGGGCTGCTGTTCCAAGAACAGATATCCCACCTCAGGTCCAGCCCACTTTGATAGCTCACAATGAGACACCAAAGCTGGAATAAACACATAGCTGGGGTGGGGGGGGGAGAAGAAGGGGAAAAGAAAAAGTTAAAGCCCTACTTGAAAACCTGTTTTGTGTTTTCTTATTTCTTAAAGTTATTTTTAAGTGTTTAAACCAGACCAATTATAGTCAGAAACTACTTCACTTAATCCATTCCTTTATCTCCTGGGAAAAATCACCAAAGCAATTCTCAAAATGTTTAAATCCCACAGTGTGCATAAAAGCAGCAAGTAAATCTGCTCCTTCCCAGGCAAACCTTAAGGATTTCACTGACATCTTTAATTAAACCAGCAAATAGGTCGGTTTCTCTTGTATTCTGACCAACACACTGTCAACAAGGAGGGGAAAGAAACTGAAAAGGAGGATTTGTACTGAAAAACAGCACCAGAAACATTTGTATAATCATGATCATGGACTGGAACAGGAATGTAATCAGGAATTATTAAACATTATCAACTACTTCCTGGCAACATATTGCTTGGATAACACTCCTGCAACTACAGGAGAGTTAGTTATGAAATAATTAAACTGCAAAATTGGAAATAGAACAAAAAACAGCAAACTCAAAATGCATGAAGCTGTGCAGAAGAAAAGTATTTTTATGTCTGTGAATTTATAAAGACGGATTTAATTCCAAAAGGGAGAATTGTGCAGTTGTTATTAGATCAGTAATAAGCACAGATGGCTGCAAAGGAACCATTCCCCAACCCATCCTGCCATCTCTACCCTGCAGCACTTGTGGAGGAGAAGGAAATACAAGAGTAGGGAGCAGCAGAACTAGGAATTCAGTGTTTTTAAATTTCTAAGACAGAATCTACATTGTCGTGTGTTATTCATTATCAGTAACATTCCTGGCAAATTCACCCAACACAGATTTTAAGACATGATTGTCTAAGCTCCTCTCAGAAGTTAGACCCGATGCCACTGGGTAGCTTGTCACAATCTTCTGTCAATATCACCCCCTTACAGATTTTTTCTTTTCCTGCAGGAGGAAACTGATATTCCCAGGGATGAAAAGGTTGCACGCAAAAGCAGGATCCAAAAAATCCTGCTCTCAGCTCTGTGGAAGAAGGATTTATGATGCTCAACTAGCAAAGATAGCAATTAGCTGGAATACTCAAGAGCAGAGAGCTTGACAATCTGATGAGTTATTCTTTTGAACTGGGGCAGCAACTCATGCATAAATTTCCTTGTAAACAATTATTACAGAAATGCACTGTAAACACAATTAATCATCTCAAGGTGTTATCTCTAGGTATTTTCCCCACAGATTATGTGCCACTTGCTCAATAAATCAAATTTTAACATAAAGACATCAATAGCTGGTATTATTAATATTCCCATTCAGCCAAACATGGTTGGGTAGAAGCTAACAAGCTTTGATTACATTTTGAAAACACAGAAAGTATTACAGAAAATGGGAAAAAGATGTGAATTGTGAAACTTTGAATGAAAATAGGATTAAAGAGGAGACATATGAATCAGAACATTGGCTCAGATAAAATATGAGTACTTTGTAATTTAAAATGCATTTTCACTGATATGAATTGGAAATAGTACAGTACGTCTTGTTAATAGGAATATTAAGTTTTACATCATCTTAGATAGGTTCTTCTTATGAAACAGTATTTACAAGAGCCTTACAATAATAGGCTGCCTAATATTTCCATATGATTTCTTCTTATGATATATTCCAAACACATTTTCATCCATTGTTGGTAATTATCAGCCAGGGATTGGAGTAGCCAGCAAAGGAAACGAACGCATCTCACTCTGTTTCATCTCCCACAGCCCACAGAGCACTCCACTCCAGATTTATTTGAAACCCACCCTCTCAGAGACCAAACTCCCTTTGCAGGTCATCCCATGGACTTTGGCAGGAGTTGAGAAGAAACTGTGATTCAGAAGAGTGGGGCTACCAAGGCTGGAGAAAGTCTGATAGGGAAATGTGGAAAGGAAAGAGGAGTGGCTGGAACAGGGAAGAGGGGAGGAGGAACACAAGAGGAGGAGGATGCTGGAGAGGAGCAAGAAGCATTTCTCCAGCCTGTCAGCTTTGAATAGTTTGCAGCATGGGGAAGATAGAAGAGGCACAGAAAGCAGACACTGGAGGGGCTCACAAAAGTGCCCACAGGAATTTGCCACCAGGAAAGGGGACAGGAGCAGCACAGAGGAGCTACCAAAGGGGTTTGAAAGACAGAGGGAAGAGAAAGCATCAACATCTGCAGTTTCTGCTCAGTTATTCCTAGTTATCTTCCAGTCAACATAATTATTCCTGTTTACAAAAGAACGACAGGTTTGCTTAGGCTTCTGCTGCTCTGCCCAATGGCTCGTGCAGCTGGTGACACAAACACACCAGCCCAGTCAAACAGGTGACTCTGGGAGAAGGGAACTTGCGCTCCACGGTTTCCATGGATGGGAATGAGTTCTGATCTATGCCCTGGGGAAGGCCACAGGTGATACATGAGAGCAGATCCCCTAGAAGAGATCAGAGATCATGGCATTGACCTTGTCTTCACATGTGAAACCAAAGATACTGTGGGAAGAGGGAAAGCAGAATTTGCATCTCCTCAGGTTCCTCTGCTGATGGTCCTTTGTTAGTCCTCAGTTATCTGTGGTTCTGCAATGTTCAGATCAACCAAAAGTGGGGAGTCAGGACAGTAGGGACCCAGGGGAGCAATTCTCTTTCCACTTCTCTTTTTCCACTTCTCAACATCTAACCTGATGCAATCTTTCCTCAGATCACTCTATATTTGGAATCAAGACCACAGGAGACGGATACAGATGTTTCAAAGCCTTTCCATACCAATCTCCTTTATTTCTTTGAGTTCATTTATTTAATTTGGCAGCCTCCTGTCTGCGTCGATGGTCCTCAAGATTTTAAGAAGTTTGGTCACCTCTTCTCTTCCAGAAGCCGCCTGGTTTATGATCATGATGAAGGTATTCATTTTCTATTCACTTCCTGAGCAGGATGATGGAAAGTGGCCAACAGACAAATCACACTAAAATATTGACCTAATGGTCCCCGAGATTTTTAAACTGACACTATTCACCGAGGGTAGGAATAATGAATGTATTGCATGTAGAGAGATTTATTGATTGATATGGGCAGCAAAACAGCACTGCTCAATAATTATTTCAAAGATCAGGAAGTCACCTTGGTATATTATTCCTGGGTTGTTGCCAGTTTTTGTTACTGTCCACTTCTGGTGGCCTGTACAGCCCTGAAGATAACTTGGTGTCTGCAAAACTCTGAAAAATCAATTAAAAGCAGGAGCACATCTGTGTGTGCACAGAAAAGGGCCATGTTTGGAGACATTTGTCCCTTTATGGCAGGGATAGTCCTTACACAGCAAACTTTATCTCACCCAGCACTGGAGAGTGGAAGGGAAGCAGCTGAGAGCCCATAAAACATGAACAAAGGGGAGCAAAATCTACTTGATGAGCCACCTCAAATCACCTTAATAAGTTCTCATCGTGGCACTCTCTGGCACTGCTGATGTGCTGCACACCATCAGCACCGAGTGGCTCAGATGAGTTTTCTGCTTATCAATGGCTTCTTTTTCTTTCCGTGTCTGGCAAATTTCTAATAGTGGCTGATTTCCTGTATGCAGATCCCATTTATGGTTTCTAGCACTGTATTATGATGAATTTACACTATCAATGAACATTGCTGAAGGGCCTCATTAACTTGTGCAGGCGGTGAATTTGTATTTTTCAAAATGCCACTCTTTCTCTAAAGAAATCTCGCTGACAGTGGCAGTCAAGTACTTGACTGGTTAATAAGGCAGCTCAAAGGAAACAGCTTCACTTCACTGCGAGTTTTTGTCCTTGTTTAATTTCTCCTCCTTTCTCGACAGGTTTGGAGGATGTGCGAAGATAATATATTTCAGTTTTTAATCTCACAGTCCTGCTGACTACGATGATATAAACAAAAGCAGAAACACAGAAAATTATAGAGATACACTTAAAACAGAACCAGTAATAAAAAACCTGGGGTTCTGGCAGAGATTTCACTCAGGCACTTCTCTACTTGGCATAATTAGGAAGTTTCTTCAAATCCTGCTAAATCCCAGCTCCGTTTTTCCATGCCTGCAAAGTGAACAAGATAATCATGCCCATAATGCGGGGCCTAAAAACCTGAAGGCATCAGCACCCAGCCCTCCAGACAGACTGCAACCTGCAAACAGTTCAAAAGCAAGCTTGTCAGACTGGCTGCGACATATGGAGCTCCAACGAGAGTATTTCCAGATATAGGAAATACCAAGCATTCTGTAAACAGAGTCGTTGGGAGTAGTTTTTTTGCAGGGATATTTTTACGACTGGTAAGTTGCAAGAATCTGTTCACAATATCTGCGCTCTCGGTTACCACCTGTGTTTTTCTCAGCAGAACGTGGGTAACATGCAGGCTTTATGATAACAATTTTTTTTTTTTTTAATCCAGCGCTGTGTCTTCCAATACAGCCTCAAAGCTTTGTGGAACCTTCAGGGAGTACGTGGAAATCTTGTTCTTTGAGTATGACAATATTTAGCTCTCGGAGATCTTTAAACGTAGCTAAATGTTCACGGAGGGCGTTGTGGGAGGGGGGTCTGTGGGGATGGGGTTTTAGGAAGAATTTTGGGCACTAACGTTGGCAGAGCTTGACCAGGGCAGCCCGGAGGAAGAAGTTTTTACAATAAGGGTGGTAAAACTCTGGCACAGATTGTCTGGAGAGATGGTGGATGCTCCATCCCTGAGAACATCCAAGGTCGATTTTGATGCAGCTCAGAGCAACTTGATCTGGTTGGAGATGTCTTTGCTCATGGCAGGGGGTTGGACCAGATGACATTTAAAGGTCCCTTTTCAAGATTGCCTCCAACTCAAACCATTCCATGACTGATTCCACAATCTCTCCTGCGGGATCCCAGTGGTCCAAGAATCACTCCTGCATCACCCTGCACATCTCACTGTGGTCTGTGCTGTAGGAGGGTGGAAATGGGATATCCCAAATATTTTAGGTGTGGCTGGAAAGGCTGGGCCAGGTCAGAAAGATGTGCAGGAACCAGGGCTGACCCTGCAGAAGAGACGTGCTCAGTGTTGCCTGTGCCATATGGGCAGCAGGAACCACAAACTGTGAGGTCAAGCCTGGGAAATGGCAGCAACAGGCGAGACAAAAACGCATTTTCATTCAGTCTTAGGATCCAAATCTTAACACAGAGTGAGTATTTTCACTCTTTCCTTTAAACATACATGAACACATATATAACAAATATGTCTCTCTCCATACACACATTCCCATATAGATGGAGGTGAAATAAATCTGTAAAACATGAGAAATGACATCCACAAAGGTACATTTTTAGTAACATAGAAGAGAAGTGATTGACAGAACAAAGCATATGGAAACGAAGAAGAATCTAACCCACATTTAGATCTAAGAAAAAAATATTTGCCTGAAGGGAAAATATTAATTAGTTTGTCTACATGCAAGATAAAAGTCTGGAAGACATATCCATCAAAAGGCAGCAGAATAAACAGCAAAATGGAAATTATTTGTAAATTGACAGTAAACTTGGCAAACATTGAGGGGGTAAACAAGTTATTTGGCATGCAAAGCACTCAGAAATCACAGCCTCTGTCAGGAGGCATCTGTGCATATATTCACTTATTTGACAGAAATTAACATTTTGCAGAAATCTTTGTTGCATGCTAAAGATTTCTTCACCCTCCTTAATTATTTTAATTGCTGCTTCAAAAATGTTCCATATAAACATGAAAAAAGACATTAAAATCCACCAAGTCCAGTCCCACGTTATCAATAACACACAGTCCCTCTGTACAGGAGTTTAACACAAAACCCATGGAGACAGAAAATATTGACAGAAAAGAGCCACATTTGTTTTTTCTCAATTGAAATTTAAGAATCACGTGAAGACTTTCTCAGTGTCCTTTCAGCATCGTGAAAAGCTTCAAAAACAAAACACTGTCTCACAAACAAATTAATCCAACTGCTGAGAGGCCCAGGGTTATGGAGATCCTGGTTTTCCCATTATTTGGGGGAAAATGCACATTTGTGCACCCATAATTCAGGTGGAAACTGAAAGTGATCATGCCAGAACCAACTCTAATTGTGGGCACTGTTATTCACAAATAATGCAAATTAATCTACACTTCAGATATTCCCTTTCTCCCCTGCAGGGTGGGTGATGCTGAAGTCATCATAAACCCAACCAACAACTGGATTCTGGCTGTTTGAGGAAAAGATGGGTGAAAAGATGGATCATCTGAAGGAGTCAGGCTCAGAGGAGTCCTGGCACTACCCCTGAGGTCAACAGAGCCACAGGAGACCATTAATCACACCAAGAAAGCACCAGAAAAACAACAAAATCCTTGAACTTGGGTTGTCCTACAAGAATGGGGTCTTGAGCCAAGTTCCATCACCCTCCTGCATCAAAACCAGGCTCTGCTGTGGATGCACAGGTTTTGCCAGAGGTGTTCTGGTGGCAGGACAGAGTTTTAGCTTGTTTTATACTGAAAAAAGAGCTGATTCCCCAAATTACACCAGATTTCCTAAGTATGGCAGTGGTACTACACTGCTAATTATAGCCAGGGATTTATGCAAGAAGCTACATTACAAATTCAATGTAAAAATAGGTTTTTCAAATAGAATCTGAAAAATGTTTTCTGCAAAATGTAGACCCACATATTGCACTTGACCCTCCCCAAGGGTAAATTCACATAGTTCCAGCAGCATTTGGATATCAGATGAAGATGTAACCCTTAAAACACAAAACAATTCTCTTTATCACACTGGAGCCATAACAGAATCCACCAACAGTTTGCAAAACTGAAGAGGTCCAAAGAACAATCACAACTTGATAACAAGAGCTGGCCCTTGATGCACTGGCTCCTTTTCCCAGTGCCACTGATTTTTGCCATGCCAGCCCAGTTTGATTAATACAGCAGAAGCAGGAAGAATTCATTCAAACACATCCAAGCACTGAAGGAAATCTCATGTGAGCCCAGATTAAAATCCAAAAAAAAAAACCAAAAAAACAAAAAAACACACCAACCCAAAAAACCAACCAAACAACAGAAAAAACCCTCAAATTGTTCAACTTTGCCAGATCTGAGACTGTTTGTTTCTTTTCATTAAAATGAAAAGCAAGTCAAATACTCCACTTCCTCCAGGAATCCATTTCCAGGTCAGCTTCCAAAGCCAAAATGTCTTGTTTCCTGCATTATTTTTACACTGTATTGTAACATCAGAGCAATTTGAGCAGTTGTCAGGCTGGATGCTGGTGATTCCAGGCACTCACAGCTATGCCAGGGCTGTGGTTGCTGCAACTGGAACAACAGCAAACTCTTGGAAAGGTCTCAAAAATGCCTTTGCAACTTTTGATATCTATTTGCGTATTTGGAACCACAAAATTTGTAAATTTGTAGGAAGAAGTCCAGGAATACAGCACAACAAAATGAAATTAATGGGAAAAAAGTAATAAGCCAAAAATTATTTGTGTCGCCAGGACAACTCTGTAAATACTGAGTTGTAACGAGCATCCACAGAGTCTCTGGAATTTGAACATAAAATTTCTGGAGGTTCAGCGACTTAAATAGGCGGGAATTTCTAATGGGACTTTGGGAAGGAGTTTAGCAGGCTTTGGGAGGAGCTCCACACATGGATCTGAACGTGCTGACAGCTGTAGGACACTCCTTCCTGCTCCCTGGAAGAGCAGTGACAGCAAACACTCACCCCTGATATTTTTTGCCCAAGAAACAAGTCCAGTATTAATCCACGGAATCACAAAGGTTGGGAATCCCTTTAGGATCATGGAGTGCAGCACTGCCAGATCCACCACTGACCCTTGTCTCTAAACACCACATCCATGTGGGTTTTGGACACTTCTGGGAATGGGGACTTCACCTCTGCCCTGGGCAGCTGTGCCAGGGTTTGACAACCCTTTCCATGGAGAAGTTTTCCCTCATATCCACCCTGAGCCTCCACTGGCCCAGCCTGAGGCCGTTCCCTCTCCTCCTGTCCCTGTTCCCTGGGAGCAGAGCCTGACCCCCCTGGCTGTCCCCTCCTGTCAGGAGCTGTGCAGAGCCACAAGGTCCCCCCTGAGCCTCCTTTTCTCCAGGCTCAGCCCCTTTCCAGCTCCCTCAGCCCCTGCTGGTGCTCCAGCCCCTGCCCCAGCAATGGTTCCTTTCTCTGGACACACTCCAGCAGGATTACCCTTTTTACCCAGGAAATTCCTTTCTCCCATGCCAGACCGGGAGCCATTGCTGCTTTCAAAGCAAAACCTTAGAATTTTCTAACCTTGAAAGACTCAAATTGTAGATCAGAGGTATGTCCAGTGAGCTCAGGGGAAATCCAACCTTGTATCTCTGCTGGGAGATGAGCAAAGCAGGAGGAATTCCCTACGTGAATTTCCTAAAACAAAACAATATTCGTTACGTTTTTAAATAGCTGAAAGGAACAGTAGGCAAGGCAAGGTCAGTTCTCCAGGCACAATGTCCATCACACTGGAAGTATCCCTCAGAAGCTCCAAGTTCCCAGCAGCAGGAGAGCTCCTGCCCGTCTGAAGGAGCACCCATCTTTACTCTGGCAGGCCTAGGTCTCCTTTTAACCATTCACAATTATATCATCTGCTATAAACAACCATTTCAGCTTCCCAGGGGTGGATTAGGACCTTCTGCCCTCACCTGGGACTGGTTGTCTTCTGCTGTTGATGCTGAGGTTCCACAGCACCACCACAAAGCAAAGCCCTGGGATGTCACCAGGCTTAGGAATTGTTTAGGACCCTTTTTACTGAAAGGTTTTAATGTATCATGAAAGTTCAGCGTGATTTTGTTGCATTTAGAAGAAAAAGGTTTTTAAATGTTCCCCAGGTTTTCCTTTTCTTGCAGGAAAGAAATCTGAATAATGAATTAATTAGATAGACATGAGAATGTATTTTACCCTACAAGTTTTGCCCTGGCTGTCACCTGGCCCTCTGCTACTCCCTTGGGCCACTGCTTCTGTCCCAGCACTGGGGACAGTGTGGCTGTAACTTCACCCACCCAATCCCAACCATTTCATAGGAAGGGAGGAACTTTTAATGTATCATGCAGCACTAGCAGTTACCACTTTTTCATGAAATTCTGAGCTGACAGCTCTTTGCCCCAGATGTTTAACTCAAGGAAGAGTAAAACACCACTGGTAAACCAAACTCCTACCTAAGCTGAAAGTCTAGGCATAAAATAATTAAACTGTCTCTTTGCAAACCTTTATTTAATGTAAGTTATGGTCTTTCTCTCCTTTCTGTGATGGTCTGAGGGCAGAGAGGTGAGGTTTGGAGGGAGTGTTATGACTTTTATAAGCTCAAGCAGCCTGGCTGGAAGGAGAGGGACAAGCTCCCAGGCACACAAGGACACACATGCTCTAAATAATTTATAAGTCTGTTGACAACTCCAAGTTGTGCCATGTGTTATTTTGATACCTTACTCTTCAAATGTATAATACCCCTCTCTGTCAACTCTCAAGCTCTCCTGTGCCCCAAAGCTTGTTCATTTTTTCCACCCCTAGCAGCCAGTCTAAGAAAAGATCGTCCCTCTCCCTGCAGGTTTGGCCTCTTGAGAACAATGTGGGCCTCTAAATGTCACCTGCCCCTGGTCACGTTTAGACCTTGGCTGCTTTACAAGGCCAGCCCGAGCTCTAAAGAATTTCTACTGCTAAGGGGCTGCTGTAACTGCTCTGTGCAGAAAATAAATGCATAAAATACAGGAACACTATCGAATATATAATGGCTTATAACAGATTATGGTTTTCTTTTCCTTAGCAAAAATATCTTCAATTCATAAGGGAAATATTTCTATTAGTGTTTATCCTTTAAACACAGCCAAGGAAAATATTTGGAGAGAAAAATCTCTTGAAGACACCACAGTTCTTTTGTATCTTTAGTTTTCAGCCCGTCACTCACATTGTTTCTCCTCAGTCAGCTCAACAGACTAATTCTATTTAATCCTTTTCTTTTTATATGTAAAATGATACAGTTTAATGCTCCACAGTTTAATATCTGTGAAGTTTTATCTTTATTTGTTTGGGAAATTTGAGTCAGATACTCACCTACTGTAATTTCCCAAGAACAAACAAATGAAAAAGGGCAGTCCATTTTCATGCAAATCCAGCCAGCTGTTTAGCTCGGCCTGCCCTTGCCTTCTGATGTGAGGATCTGCATAAAAACCAAAGTGGAGATATGATAAAATATAAAAGGCTGACAATAACATGCAAATCGAAATCAGTCATTGGAAAACTGTGGACTCATTGTCATCAAAAGAATTAGGTGGCAGAACAAAACAAAAGAGCCCGGCTGATAAAAGTAACTATGGCACGATGGCTTTAAAATCTACAGATTTCTTATACCACAAAGAAAATTGAAATTAAACACCTCTCTAGACTGCCTGCTTTTAATCTTTTCCTTCTGAGCTGCTTCCTGACATATTCTCTGTTAACTTTTTATCAAAGGTCATTTATAATCATATTTCAGAGATAAAATAAAAATAAAATTGCATTTATTTCCAAAGTTTTAATCAAGTGCCCAGCAAAAAGAAAAAAAAAAAAAAGGCAACAAAGCCCAACTAAAATTAGCAGCTGAACTCTAAGAACTGTAGTCCAGACACACTAAAATGTTTACAGAAAATCTTAGTGGCCCCTTACGTTTCAAACCTAGAACTTTTGGGCATAATTTTGCTGTCATTTAGACTTAGAGTTAAATCTGATGATGAATTTTGGGTGTTTTTGAGGCCATGCAAAACAACAGCAAATGCCTGAGTTCTGAGATCCCATGAGGCAAAGATGGTGCCAGAGGGTCTCTTACAAAGATTCATTCTTATATATGAGAATATCCCCACATTTAGGAAGCTGAGAGAGTACTTCAGTGATTTCTTAGAAGAATTTTTCTGAAAATCTCCAACAAAGTATTCAACTTAATTTAAAGTTTTCTTACTAAACTTGTTCCTTCCTCATAGAAAAAACATTGATTTCCAACGCAATATATTTTTCATTCCGGAGGAATAAAAACATTCCCCAAAAATTCCAAAATATTTTCATAATTAGGCCACCCTAAGAACAGAAATTTAAGAATTTCACTCTGAAAGTGAATACAAAATAAATTTAGTTTTTGTTTTTCTTTGTATGGATATTTCATTTATATTGATGGGGTTGGGGTTTTCTTTTAGAGACAACATCAAGAATTTGGTTGTAAAAAGAGAACTAAAAATAAGAAATTTAAAAGTGTGTTAAAAGGCAGTTTTTCTGTTCATGTGAATACATCCTTATCTTAAAAACTGGGCTAAAAATTGCTAATTCCACATACTGAAGTGCTCAATAGCTGAGAAATGCTGGAACTAAAGGTCCCTCTGCAACTCTAATTTGGCCCTTGCCTGTCTTCACTATGATGTGGTTGTTAATTACTTGCTCACACACAGCTTTGAAATATTTTTTTGCCAGAGAAACTCAAGCTCATAAGTGCCCAGGGATGACTGTGCATGGAAATAAATCAGGATTTTTATTTTGCTGCTGTCTGTAGTTTGTAGATACAGAGTAAATCATGGAATTGTAGAATGTGTTGGGTTGGAAGAGACTTTAAAGCCCATCCAGTGCCACCCCTGCCATGGACAGGGACACCTCCCACTATCCCAGGTTGCTCCAAGCCCTGTCCAACCTGGCCTTGGACATTTCTGGGGATCAGTAATTTCACAGTCAAGATTTTCCTTTCTATGAATGAATGAAGGTGAATGAAGCCAGGAAGATAAAAGACAATTTATTGGTGCTTTGGAAATATCTTTTATCTCAGTGCCTGATTAGGAACGTGCAAAATGGAGCCAACCCTCTCTGAAAGGAGGAGATTCCTCTCTACTCCTACACAAACAATTAGCAACGATCTGTTCTTTGTAAAAAGCCCTAGGGAGAGGATCAGGGGAAAATCCATGAGGAAAAGTCCAAAATCTGGACAGTGTTTGGGAAATAGCAGGTGATGAGCATGAGAAAACCACACTTGCTGAGGAGGAGGAGAGACCGCTCTGTAGGATCATGGAATCAATAAGGTTGGAAAAGACCTTTGAGATCATCAACTCCAACCATCAACTCAGCAACCCCACCACGGTCACCATTAACCCATGTCCTCAAGGGCCACATCCACAGTTTTTGGACAATTCCATGGAATGATAACCCCACCTCTTCCCTGGTTCCCTGTTCTAATGCTTTACAACAAAGGAATTCTCCCTAATATCCAATCTAAACTTGTCCTTGTGATATTTGAGGCTGTTTGCTCTCTTCTTGTTGATTGTCACCTGGGAGCAGAGCCCGACCCCCCTGGTTCCACCCTCCAGTCAGGGAGTTACAGATCAATAAGGTCTCCCTTAAACCTCCTTTTCTCCAGGCTGAACAACCCCACGACACATTTTAATGCACAGCACAGAACAAAAGTCATATAAATATATAAAAATATAAAAAATGTGTCTGTAACAGCATTTTCTTTTCAGCCCTTAACTTCCCAACCTTTGCATTCCATTGCTCTCTTTCAGATGCAATTCCCCAAACAACAAACAAGCCAAGCCTGAAAAGTATTCAGCCTGCAGGACCAGATGACCTTCCTTCACTTCATCAGCAAAACTGGGACCTCTAGACTTGTTCTGCCACCTCCTGTGCCCGAGCTCCCCACGCACTCTGTGACAGCAAACAGCTTTTTGTCCCTGCCCCGTCGCTCCAGACATGGAAAACACACAATTTGCCGGCGTTTGCACAAACATTCAGCACCGAGAAAATAATGCTCAGTTGTGTGGGGTTTGTGCTGTCCCTGAATCAGCAGGAGGTGATCCCAGAGCAGAGGGAGAAGCGTTCTCTCCTCGGCTCCTCCGGTGTGGCCACACCACGGATGCTCCGTATGGGCGTCGCGTCCGCGCTCGGAGCCGCGAGGAGACGGATCAGCCTCGGTGCAGATGGACTCAGCAAGTGCAAACAGATTTTTAACATGCCTATAAAGTGGGGCACAGGAGGGTTTTTTGACAAGAACAAAAAAAAAAAAAAGGAAAAAAAAAAAGTGTCAAGTAATGAAGTACCTGCTCCAAGCCTGAAGGAACTGGAGCTGCTCAGGAAAATTATTATAATTTTGAAGACTGTGAAAGAACACGCATTCCCACAGCCTCTTTAAAAAAAAAAAAAAAAAAAA